>OX381706.1:28104242-28287422 GCA_947462335.1 Harmothoe impar | reverse complement strand
GGTTACATTTATGCCTCATCATTTTGGATTAGGGTACTGTTGGCAGTTGTATGTTGCATGCATGGGCAGCATCACAGTCATTGCCCCTTGCCCCATTCATTCTAAAACTTTAAGGTTTAACGTTGAGGACCATTTTGCTGACTAAGTCAGCTTCCAATACCACTTTGATGACTTGGTTCCGGAAGATTCCTAATGAACTTTTGGTAAAGTTCTAAACACTTGAAGTCAACTTCCATATATACATGTAGAAAAGTTAATGTTAAATTAAAGATTGCACTTTATAGATGAATCAAAGTAAACTTATATTAAAAGTATAGCTCCTGGTACTATTTCTTTAGTATTTGCTACCTGTTTTCAGACTCGAAATTCTGAGTAAATAGAAACAACCCGAACATACTATCTTAAGATTTATTCACCGGGAGATCTGTGAATGTCAAACTGTTTCCGATAAGGGTCCCTGTCTCTAATAAAAAGATCACTGCTTCAGAATAAGTTACAGCTCTTGGTGAGTTTTCACAGCGACCCCACTTTCTACCCAACAATAGGTGTTTCATTCGACCATCTTCAAGTTGCAGGCCCGTAACTAGCCCTCTTCGCGGGGTGGTTCGTTTTTTGATAAGGTGGAACTAGATAAGTTCAATGGTAGAACTTGCTGGATTTTCATTTAGGAAAATGTGAATAATGGCCTGATTTGTACTCAAAACTATAATTTGAATGAGCCATACAACAAAATGGACCATGCTTTCACGGTTTACTCTCTAGAGACCTTAATAATTGTCTGATTTACAAGCCGCAAAAACTGGCATGGAGATAATTATCTCCACTTTCAGGCGAGCTAGGGTGGAACTATTTTGGTCCATCAGGGCTGTGGGGGGGTTCGTTCGAACCGACGAACCCCCCCTACCCAGTAAACACACCTACGTTATTTAAACGTGATTTGACCACGTAAAATTACGTCCAAATGTAAGGGTTATTTTAGGGAATTGAACGTAAATAAACGTAAATAAACGTACTAGAAACGTTGTGGGAACGTTCTGTGCAGGTATATTTACGTAACATGCAAACGTTATTTCCACGTTCATTTACGTTAAATGGTATCTAGTGTAGCTCAAATGCATTTTAACTGATTTGGCTTGTGAAGGGAAAGGGCATGAGAAACGACTAGATAAAGTGCATTACCTTACATTTAATTAGCTGTAAAAAGGCAAGGAAAAAAGTTATTAGATGTAAATAAATATATCCTCTAGTATCCAAGATGGATTCGATGACTTGATGCATCCACCAGGATTCGAACCCACACGAGTGTCAACTAGGATTTCAGGGCAGGCATGCTATCGATGAGGCCACCAAGCTAATATATCTGGACTTCTGAATGAGAGCAGGTTACAAAGATAGATATGTGATGGAAAGCCTCCGTGGAACTGTAGTACTAGGGACCTTTAGCAACCGACGTAAAAGCTCAGTAAACGCAGACGTAGCAGTGCTGAAAGGATAGGATACGTCTGCGTTTAATGAGCTTTTACGTGGTTGCTAAAGGTCCCTATTAGGGACTTTTAGCAAACCTGACGTAACCAATTACACATAGTCGTACTCTATACCTTTGGCACTGCTATGTCTGTTAAGTTTGACGAGCTACGTCAGGTTTGCTGAATAGGGACCTTAAGCAACCACGTCAAAGCTCACTATCGGGACCTTTAGCAAACCCGACGTAGCTCATTAAACACAGAGGTATCCTATCCTTTCAGCACTGCTACGCTGTGTTTAATGGGTTTTTATGTGGTTGTCCCGATTAAACGCAGGCGTAGCAGTGCTGAAAGCATAGGATATGTCTGCGTTAAATGAGCTACATCGGGTTTGCTGAAGGTCCCTAATGTCCCTATTTGCTGTAGAGCCTCTGCGGCGAGGGATTTTCTAGCTTATTCTCCAGCTTCTATAGACTGGCCTATTATATCATATCATTCTGGTATATCATATGAATGTGAAAGTGATATACCTTTAAAACAAAGTAGGGGCTGGTGTAGGATTCGAACCAGTGACAGTCAGATTGCTGAGCATTGCTGAATATCATGTATAGGTTCCTGACGGACAATGTGTTCGAAGTATGTACATGGTTCCTCATGGTGTAGTGGTTACGACTCAGAACTATCCATGCAGGGGTACATAGTTCTAATCACCAAACTGCCAAAATGCTTTTTTTTTTAAATTCTACTATCAAATCACATGAATCATGCATCTAGTAGTAGGCCTAACTGACAAAGCAATATTACATTGTTCTACCGAATCCTAGATGGAATGTACCACTGTCCCAATGTCCCAATGTACCAGCGTAAGGTACCACTACAGTGATCGCAATGTAGCATTTTGCTGATCGGAATGTACCACACAACAATCCTGATACAGTTTAATGATATACTCTAACTAATACACTCATTAAATCGTATGTAGATTGCTCTAACTCGAATCCTTATTTACTTTGGATTTTTTCTTTTGAAAGTCGTTATTCTGGCCTTTTTTCATATCAAAAGGGGCTAATGCACCGTGACAAAATATAGTGGTTATTATTTTAATATCAATACCAACAATTCGAGAGTTAGGTTATGAGTGTAAAGGGACTTTCTTTCTCACAGCTGCCTTAATAGCTTAGTCAGATAAACCATGGGAATGTGATAGCAAGGTCCCCAGTTCAAACCCCAGTCAGTCTTCTGGTTATACTGCTGCAGATGCAAATCTGCATAGCGTATGTAAAACTTTTTTTTTTTAAACATTGAAATAATATTTATTTAACGTTCCATAGGTGATAATTTGGATTAGGTTATTTAAGGTAATTTACCTAGATAAACCTAGATGAACGTTCTCACAACGTTCATATAACGTATATCTACGTTCATTTACGTTAAATAACTTAAAATAACCCTTACATCTGAACGTTATTTTACGTGGCTATATTACGTGATTGCAACCTACAAAACAACGTTCTATGAACGTCAATTCACGTAAGTGTGTTTACTGGGTAGTTACGGGCATGAAAGCACTCTGTCAACTACTGCAAGTAGAGACCTTCTTTCGGGTGAAATATGTCGTTATGGCCACGGACTCTCGAATCTGCCCCTTTGAAGTCCCCGAACGTCTTTAGCCCTGAGAGACGGCGAAGAAATGATATCTTTCTGCCTGGTTAATACGAGATAATGATTCTGTAGGGTCACAATGCGGCGGTCTTCTTTGAGAGTGCAGCTTCCCGGGATAGAGGGGGAGTTGTGTATGAGGGCTCCCCTTTCCCTGTTGGCTTTGTCCCCTGAAAGGCATACCTAGACCGAGGCCCGTCGTCGCCCTTGCCCACGTGCGGCCATTTTGGCTATTTGTCCGACCTCGTTCTGACGCCGAGCGCCCTCAGCCAATCACGACCTGTCATTAGGCCGGCGTTGCGCGCGCATCCAACCGGAAGCTGATCGTTTCATGGCGAGGTCGAAGGTTTGTGTGGGGAGGTGGGGAGGTTGGGCGGTCGGATGGGGGGGGGGGGGTTACTCAAAGTACTCAAAGAAAGCCCGGTTCTGCTCTGAGGTCTTTTTTTGTCGGAAAGTGGAGGGACAAAATGACCCGTGTGTAAATCGGCAGGAAGGCTGGATGTATGTGTACATGCTCTCTGTGGCTGAGAGGTCAGGGTAGGGGGAAGGGAACACTTTGAACTCAAATGCTTCGACCCTGCCTGGCTGCGCTTTCAAGCATCTCATATGTAATTGGCCTGGCGTGAAATATAAATGGCACACTTCTACTGTGGGTTGGGATTGAGGTGGTTCTCCTGCCCTGAATCAAAGTTCAGAGGTTTATGATCAGTATAGGAGAGGAAGGTCTACACTGGGGAACTGCACCTGATTAGGCACCACGCAACTTCACTGTCCGAGCCTGAGGAATTGCACTAAATAGATCGGGTACATGACAGGGTATACAATTGAACTATAATGGGCTCATTCCGGAAATAGATGCTTTCAAATATTATTTTATAGTTATATTTTGAAAGCGTGGTTGCAAAACGCAAAAAAAAAGGAATCAATCCTACAACTGACGCATTACAAAATTAGAAATGTACAGAAATACCTGGTAGTGATTTTTTTTTCAAGATTTCATGAAGGCAGTTACCGTAATGGCCCGTTTAAGCACTCATTTACCTCCTGCGATCTTCCAGAGACTGCGACTACGCGTATAATATAATAGTACTCACATTATGAGTCCTTCTAAAGAGAGATTTCATGTTTCAGGGGGAGGGGGGGGGGGCTATACCTGCGAGACCTGCGCTCCTTTGAGACGTCTGCATTTCCAGTCAGCCATCCCATACCAATTATTTTGTCGGGTTCTGGTACACGTATCTTGTTAATTTTTTGGGGGGGAAATGGCGTTCATAACATTTGCAATGACGCTGTTATTTTACACATGTGTACAGCTTCAACGCATATCTCATTGATTTGAATATCTAGATAGTCATGACATAATTCCTTTCTATATACATCTTCACTTCAAACCAATTCGAGCCTGCTGTTAAATAAACGTGTTATAAACATAGTAATAAAAATGAAGACAGTTTGTACATACATGTAACATTATTCCAGGATGCTGCAGCAATGCACCTTGTTAAAGTATAGTGTGAAGATTCAAGTGGCACTTTAGGTTTAGATATAGAATTACCAGTAATTACCATTGGCTTTTTCATTGATGTGTGTGGGATTAACTATATCCCTGTAATGCTGATGATAATTCCAATATTGAAGTCCATGTACTGAGCCTTCCATGTTCACTGCCTCTTTTATTCTGCCGCTTTAATACTGGATATACTGTCTGGATTGTGGTTCTATTGTTTTCAAAAACACTAGAATGCATTGTCATGTTTTAAACCCACACATCCAGATTGATATTCTCACTGACAACTGCCCATTCACATTGGGCAATATGTTCCTTATAACCAGTAATTCCCTTTCAATATCATGCTTGCATACGCACCATTATTCGTAAGCATGTCATACAGTTTATTTAAGGCTATCATATTATATGCTATCAATTATCAAAGTGAGGGACAGCTGCAATTCATGTGTAGATACAACACTGGGGTACCTTTATGTGTCTACAATGCGTGCGTGCGTGCTCCGCATGCTCAGGCTTGAAGGTATGTACTGGAGGTACTGCATACCCCCTTACCTCCCTTGTACATATAGACTGGGCCCTTTCTAATCTACCTGTACCGTCTATGTCCTTAACCATATCAGCACCCTTAGTGTGAACCCGGTAGCATGACAGCAATGCCACCAGAAGCATTCTTGTGGTCAGCCACAAATGCCTCCCTTACACAGGGCTACACAGCCACACCGTCCCCGTCCAATTCCATCTCGCTCCAGGGTGGTAACCCATGGGTGCTCCATCCAGGCATAGACAGGGGACAGGTAGGGACCCTGCCCCATCCCCTAGCTCCCCCCTCCCTGCCTGCACCGATGGCAGGTGAGGCCATGGCACCAGGGTGTATGGATACAGGCGTGCATGCATGTATCCCATACCCACACACACCCGCAGGGACAACAGGCAGATAATTACACAGACCACTGTCCTTTTGCTTCCCTCTATTACCGCCCACTGTCCCTTCACCTCTCCCTATTATCGTCCACTGTCATTTTGTTTCCTCCTATTATCGCCCATGACCCGGATCATGGGCTTGTGGCCACTCAGGGTACACCTTTATGTCATGTGAAGGGAGGGGTGAAGGGAGGGGTGTGGGGCCTTGGGAGGGGGCAGGGGGTGGTAGGCCTAACATGTAGTAGAGGGTCATTCTCCCTTGTACATCTATATGTACCTCCGGGGATGTACCTATATATAATATATCTGCCCTGTGTGGTCATTTCTGAGCACAGGTGGGAGACGTGGTTTGCACCTGGGTGTGGATGTGTGAACTGCCATGTCTGACCGCGATAAGACATGTAGCCTGTATGTACCCCTATATACAGGCACATTGCATGTATAGTATCACTTCCTCCCTGTCATCTGTCATGTAAATGTAGCCCGTATATAGGTGTGTGGAGGCCATTCACACATGGCAGCAACATATTACATAGAACTATAATTTAAGGTTAACGGTTAATAACAACAGGCCAACATACCATGCAAGGTACACTGGGACAGTGTACTACATGCATTTTGATATATACTATGAATTGATCCATTAAAGCATACACATAAAGTAATTTGATCGTATTGATACCTTTGTCTTTGTTATGGCACTGATCAGCTGATCACGTTATGAAAATGAAGACATATTCACATGAGTATAGTAAAGGTAGGGGGTAAACAGGTACCTGCCTGGCCATATACCCCTTGAAGATAATTCGAAGGCTAAATATTCTAGATTGATGATACAAGTATTGAAGAGATCTATGTATACTTTATGAATTTGTGTTACTGTTGGCTGTATTCGAAAGACATTACTGGTTAATGGAATTGTGCCAAATAAAAATAATTCAAACTCAAACTCAAACTAGATTGTGAAATAAAATCATAACGTTCTACACTGAAATAAATCATGTAAGTCATCCATCTCTTCTCTTGGGTGTGTGCGGGGTGTGTGGGGAGGGGGTGGACTAAGGAGAGAGGTAGAGACACAAGTGCAAGTCAAAATAGTGGACATTCTGGGATTCCTCACCCCGCCACTTCAAGACGGGCTTCAAGACTATGATAAAGCAATCGTATCACCTCATTTAGACAATACAATGACCTAGACTGAGTATGCCTTCCATGCTGAAATACCATTTACCTAGTGTTATGAAAGTATGGACAATGGACATAATTAACATTATGAATGGCATAAGCTGTGCTACATAAATACTCGTTAGATACTGTTGTTTTATGCGTATATGAGCTACATACCTATGTGCCATTTATGTGGCTTACAGGTATTTAGTCCCAGCTTATACAACCCACCTTTAATTGAGACCTACACCAGTCCATGTCACCTCCCCTGAACGTGTCAACGCCAGCCAATGCCACGCGATCGATGACACAAGGGGTTCAGGTAAGAGGTCAACTTCCTAAATCTGCTTTATGCATTGCTGCCACATAAGGGAAAGCAATTGGGAAATTGCATCCTAGGTTAGCATATCAGGAGGAGAAATCAGGTTGTTTTAAAAGGTCCCAGGTCGCCGAGCCCAGTGATTTATAAGCCTAATCCACCACCCCTCACGAGGTCTGAGGTGGAGGAGGAAAAGGGGGAGGGTAGGGGCACGCGTTAAAGTACCTGTACCTAAACCTAAGGAAGGAAGGGCGACGGCCGCGGTAAGTACCTATTTAGGAAACACACCGAGGTATCAATCGCAGTCAGCATAAACCGCTTTAGCCGCGAAGAAACGCAGCCTAATCCTTAAGCCAGCAATAGACCGTCAGCCCTGGTCTCAAGGAGGTGTTATAATGTGTAAGTCTCTAATGGGGGCTAGTCCCATGTTGACATATATCAGGGAGAGCTGACACGTGCCTCGAGACGGCACAGGAAGTGACGACTCGGCCTTCTGGGCATGCGCACTGGCACTAATCTTTCCCCCGACGACGCGTGTCAGTCGGCCATTATTGTGGCCTCGTCCACGCATGCGTCAATAACCAAGACGAGGCTGAGCGGAGGGCCATGAGAGGGTGGAAGGATGAATGTGTGAATACAAAGACTTTATATAGAGGGCTATACGCAGTGCCTGGCTAAAAGGTGAAGGTGGGGGTGAAGGGGGTGGGTTAAGGTCGGCCATATAGACCCCCACCACCCCCACCAGCAGCCTGCCAGGCACGTGGCATCCACTCTCCTCACCCATGTTCTATGCTTTACTATACACGACGTGTCAACTCATACCCTGGAGAACACCACCCCTTTTTATAAGCCTTATCTTACCTGGACAATGATTAATACCATACCCATACAGTGACCAGTGTCCAAAGCCCAGAGGTCATTCAATGTTCACACACCCCTACCCTTCTATATAGACCCTCAGACTTTTTTCAGTATACAGTCATTTGTCTGATGAAAAAATAACTTCCGGTATCTGGTAAATCTAGCTGACCTGTCAGGGTTGTCACGTTTTGGACTGATATGTATGGGTGCAGTGCCGTGAAACTCCAACATATATACCTGAACCTTGCGAGATGACACTAATGTGTAGGCATAATGGATTCTTTACCACACTGTAAAAAAAATGTCGTCAAAATGACGTTGAATCACCGGCAACTTTTGGGACATAACTTTCACCGTTTTTTTAACGGTGACGGTCACCGTTAATTTTCCGCAGAATCACTGTTCATTTTACACAGAATCACTGTTCATTTTACGTTGAATCACCGTTAGTTTTACGTTAAATCAGCATTAATAGATTCACAGTATTCAAATATACAGAGAATATTTGTAGCATACATCTAAAAACTTACGGATAAGCCATACTTTGACTTTGTCCTTATCCTATACGCACCACTGACAATCTGACTTGCCCTGGCCTATACAAGAGGTTTTACTCTATAGGATTGATACAAGGCAGAGTTTCCAGAGGTGAGGATATAAGCATAGTATATTACCACAAAATAGGTGTATAGATCCAGACAGCTACTTTCTTCTGGATATTATCAAGTGATCATGGTATTTTGTCAAACCTATCACAAGATTAAATTGTTAAATTGTCAAACATATAGATTAATTGAAAATTACCATTATTTCAACATGCAAACTCCACTTCAAGGGCTCACACTCTCCAGAAAAATCTTCTTACAAACCAGGCCACCTATCTGTGGCAAGATCCACTATATGTGGCTCCCTCTGGGATTTGACATTAGAAGATGAATTTACGTTGAATCATTGTAATCCAAACCAGGTTAGCATTTAACAAGGATCCACTGTGATATGGCTGATATTTACGGTGCTTCATTGTATTCCAAATAACGGTGAATCAGCGTTCAATTTTACAGAGTGATTCTGTAAAAAGTACATCTATTTTTTACAGTGCAAGCCTTATAGACCATATTCCATTTCCTCTAGTCTGATGAAAAAGGGTTGCTGCACACATAATATATCTATGGGCATAGAAAACACACAAAAAAAAGAAGATCTCCCTGATGCCAATGTATCCCTCATAGTAGTCACTGTTGATATACATGTGCACAGTTGTTAAGATTTTAAATAAAGAAATTCAGTGATGTCATTACATCTTCACAACACGTTTGGTTACAAGCTATAAAAAAAGGTGGAAACCCATGATAGTGGAAGATGATATATACAATAAGTGTTCCAAAGGGGGTGATCATCAAATTCAAAGACAATGGAAATCTGAATATCATAGGCGGTAGCTATTAACCACTTAACAGTATTGCATGCGTCTCTGTGACTTATACTGTGCCATTTAAAACGTGTATATTTAGAACACTTGTACAAACATGTGTTATCGTAATTATTGGGACAAAGACAGTGTTGAAAGGTCTCATCAAAAACAGGTGGTGTACAAATTGTAAAATCGAATACTGCTTGTGCCATGGAATTCCGGGAGTCAGTCCCTATTTCCCTGAACACCTCCTTTGGTGGCATTTTCTTTTCATTCAAAAGAATTAACATTGGTCACAGATGGTCATAGATGTACTACTTTAATTACAAGGGGCTGTTCCCAAGCTGCCTTATGTTTTAGTGAAGATGATATACCAACATATTGTTTTATGTGATTTAAGAGTACAAGAAGGTTGTACATGTACACAGAAAGAAGAAACAGCGTCAGAAGGGAGTCCAGGTTGCCTCCAGAATGACTCCCATCTCTAGGGGAGCCCAGGCTGCATATGCCTCCCCTATAGGTGACTGCCTGACGTACCTAAGGGAGTCACTGGGGGAGTCGCATGGTTCCCTGACTCACCTGAGGGAGTCACATAAGGACCTGGGCTCCCCTAGAGAGGGGAGTCATTCTGGAGGCAACCTGGACTCCCTTTTGACGCTGTTTCTTTTCTCTGTGTACAAAGAGATTTTATTTGCCTTCTTTTATGTTTGGAAGAATTTTTCTTTTTGGGTATATTTGATTGGCATTGGGTATCTTAATTTGTGCACCCAGATGTCATCTACATGTATACAGCTGTCATAATTAAAGTGTGTTAAGGATTGGAGAAGTATGTCGAAAAATGAAATACCTTCAATTATTCAATGTTAATTAGTGACGGATTAATCACAAGCTATCATAATCATCAGCTATCAAAGAGAAAATGTTATGTGCTGGGAAAAGGGACCCTATCTTTTAACAACAGAGGGGTTGGTAGATGTCCATAGATGTATGGGTATTTGTACGTGCATACCATTAGGTGACGGAATAATTATGATAGGGACCGTATTTGGGACAAACTTATTCGGCCGGTGATTAATTATTTTCAAACCATTATTTGCTGTTATTAAATCAAGTTATCCTAATTGGCATCTTCATATAGTTGTCGTTGGCCCAATTGCATTCCATCATCACAGTCTCCCTCGACACGTGCGGAAAGGTGATGACTAAACGCTCGTTCTGAATCTGCTCCTTGTACACACTCCTGTATGTATATATATATATATATATATTCATTTTAGCCTCATTATTTCCACTACACGTTTGTCTGAGATGAACCTGAATCATTTCAATTGGGCCTCACGCGTACATGCCCCTGTCCTGCCCCGGGGGCTGCTGAGGGTGGGTGGCGGGCAGGGACAGCTGACCAAGTAAACTCATTATAATTGTAGATATCGCTGCTGCTCTGTCCAAGGGCACGGTGTGAATTATTCTAGGTAGTTAGGGGATGCCAAAACGCCTTGTTGACCTCTCGTGAATTTTATGGCCTTGAACTTTAATTCAAATGATGGGGCGATATATGTCGTCTTTTGTTTGGATTTTTGTGATGGTCAGAGCTCCTGGTGCTTCATGGTGAAAAGGTATAAAGATGCGTCCATAAAGATGTATGGCCATGCAGTACAGTATGCCCTTTCCTCTCTTTATGGTCATCCCCAGTAGAGTACAATCCAAGCTGGAGTGTGGTAGTTATGATAGATGATGATTATAATGCAGGTTAATTACATATTTAAGTGTTAAGTACTTGGAGGAATCATGCAGAATGCCATGAATATACGATTTAGCAAGGCCTTTATCAGAAGAGTTTATGCGCTGAGATTTCACGAATTCACAAAACTGAGATGGTCTCTTAATTTGGTATACTGTACATGTGCAAAGATTAAATACAATAAAGCTGTTTACTTGTGCATCTCTTATTCAATCATATATGACCTTCACTGGGCAAAGGTACCTTCTTGCACTCTGCATTAACGTTCCTTTTTGCAAATCGTGTCCCAAGGTAATGTAAAAATATACAGTTACGCCATGATTACTATGAGAAATGCGTGTAAACGCAACGGAAACATCCTAATTACTTTATTTATAAATATACGAGAAGTAGTCAACTACACTATCATAAATAAATCATTCGTAGATAGCTCTAATTTCTCATTCTGTATGGTATGAAAAATACTAGTAATCAGTATACAACTATCTGGATTCATGGGTAGTTGAGTCTCCTATTCGACAACAGGTTTGTCTGGTTAACATGGATTAAAGTGATCTTTGGGAGGCTGCAACATTATGCTTTTTTATTTTTTTATTATTCACAAAATGAACCAGGCCTTGTATAAAACGACATAAACGAGTGAAGAAAGATGAAAAATATAACCTGGTAAGTTGGGTTCTGTATTTGTTACATGGTCCAGTCATATACTGTCCGAAACATTAAGAAAACACCTTTTTAGCTTGGTTTCTGTGTGACACGGGTGACATCAAAGACCATGACATACGGACACATTGTACTAGTATGTCATTGGGGGCATGGCATCCTCTGCTTTGAGTTTATGAAATGTTTATTCACAAATCGATATTCTAAAGGGTCTAAATACAATGCAGGGATTCAAATGAAGAGATATACAAAATATAGCATGATAGATGTTGATACCATGTGTTATTCACTCAACTGCGGTTATATCTTTAACCCTTTTATGACCGCGTGATACCTTAAGGTTCATGTTTATTTGTCATCATGATGCACCATTGTAACTGAGATGCTGTATTCATGCATCATGGCGACAAAGGAGCATGATTTATTAAGGCACTATGCGGCCCTTAAAGGGTTAAGGCTATCCACAGGAATGTAGGAACCAGCATACACATATATCACATGCTAAAAATGATTAGTCTCTATTATTGGTAACAACATCGCATGACAACATGGCCATGGGTCATCCACAGAGACCAGGCGAATCGCCCACACAGAGCATCTTTCTACCTGGTTGCCATGGTTACAGAACACATCATCAGGTAAAGCTTGACAATCTAAGCACCGCCGCAGGAGGCGTGGTGACCCCACCTCACCCCGGCAATCCACCAGCAAAGGTGAGGAGGCTGGAGGAGTGGGTGTTAGAACATGGCCATCTACAGATGCATATATGTGTGCAGTGTACATACCCGTACAGCCTGGAGGTTTGGCTACTAGAGTATGTCATTGGTGGAGGAAACTGTCAAGAGCAAACTGCGGAGTGCATGGCTATACTCTTTCAGTTTTTGCAGAGTCATATTAGTACAACACATTACTGCTAATGTATGTGTATTTATTTAAAAGGTGTAGTGTGCTGCACCCACAGATCTTACTGCACGTCAGTAGTATAGTATGTATCGGAACGGGACTATAGTTAAGTACTGTTTATTACTCAATCGACATGCAGCCAATCAGAGGCCTCCATTTGGTCACGTGACCGGAAGTGACCTACTTAGGGGATTAGTGGTGCATTCTGGGTAACCCTGCAGCCAATCAGAGGCCACCATTTGGTCACGTGACCGGAAGTGACCTACTTAGGGGATTAGTGGTGCATTCTGGGTAACCTACTGACCTACTTAGGGGACCGGAAGTGACGTCATATGACTTAATTTAGGATCACGTGACCGGAAGTGACCTGATGAGTCACGTGAGCGGAAGTGACGTCACATGACCTAATGGCCGACCGGAAGTGAGTGACCTCATTGAGGATCACGTGACCGGAAGTGACTTGATTGATCACGTGAGCGGAAGAAGAAGTTTTTTGTTTAGGAAGTGAGGGTCTTTAGGATCACGTGACTGGAAGCGACGTCGTCACATGAGTGACGCTTTAAGAGACTGCGCGACTTACTAGTAAAAGAAGACGTATGAAAATAAAAACACAACAATATTTTATTTTATTTTTTTTATTTCATTTTTTTTCAATCTTGATAAACACTCTATTTTTGAAAAGATGCACACGCTTATTTTTTTTTTTTCATATCTCTAAAGGACTCGTTGTCACACCGTCAGAATGCACGCGACGCTTATAATACAAGTAGCGCACGCCGTCTTTCTCTATGGTGTAGGTGACCATTTTGTTTCGCACCACTTTGAAGTTTCTATTTACAGCAATGAGAGTTTTTCGTTGGCAAAGAACATCCAAGAAGTCGTCTGGTTCCTGAGGGTTTTGTTTCTTCTGTACGCCTTTTGCACTCCATTTTTTGGATTTTCTTTCACCGGTGTCGCTGACTCGATCGTAGCAAATGTAAGTCTTAGGGTTGAGACTTAGGATCCCGTCACCTTCCCACTCCGCTTTCATAAGCCCCGAAGTTCTCAGATCGTGAAGGTACCGTCTCTCACAACATCCGCCGGGCGGCGGACACCATTCTCGCACTCTTTCCGTTTTTGTCTTCACGAAAAGCTCTAAGTGATCGTCGCACACCGCTGTCGGAAGCCACTTTCGTTTCTCTCTGAAGTACGTCTCTCTCAGGCGAGGTTTGACTAGGTCATCCAACGTGTCACCGCTGAGAGCCATGTAAAGACTGTCGGTGTCCATTTGACAAAGGGCATAATCGCGCCGATCGACGAATCTATCCAAGAAGTCGTATGTGAACTCTAACATTTTCAACTTCGCGTACTGGTATACCATGAACCCTATTTGAATAGGGAGGTTGTTGTTGACTGTTTTCGGTTGTAGTTCGACTTCAAACAGATCGGAACTCAACTCGGACGCCTTTTTGAAGCGCCACGAATTGGCCAATAGTTCGAACTTCCGACTGTCAGTGTATCTCACCGCCGTGTGTTTTTCTTTGTTGCAGATTGTTTTACCGTACGTAGCGTTTCCCATTAACTTGTAACAGTCTGACAGAATTTTCTCGTTCTCGTTCACGTCGCCACGTCTTCGCGCCGCCGTTACTTCGTCCGCGAAACCGGCAAAGGAGCGTTTAGGTAGGTATTCTACCACCAGCTGCACTTTGGTGACTATCAAACCGTGCTCTAAATACCACTTGAGAAGCGGCGTTCCCAAGAGAATATTTTTTCCGTGGTAACTCCCTATCAGACATCTCTGAGGCATGTTCAACAGCTTTTCTTCCTGCGCAAAGTCTGACATGTGAGGTCCTATGTCCGATTTTGAAACGGTCGCGTTCTTGAAAACGGGGGTCATTTCTTCGAAGTAGTCTCGTAGGTGAGGCGGCGTAGTGATGTCCACTTGAACTAAACCGAACATTTTCTCCTCTTTCACAGCGGAAAGGATGTCGCTCTCGCTCATCGCGTTTCGAGACACTTTCAAAGCGTCAACCTTCCAGCGTTGTTGGGAGGCCTTGACCCGCTCATCTCGACGCTTCATCTCTCGCCATTCGCACTCCCACAGGACGACCAGCTTGTGACCTAGCGCTTTCAAGTAAGCGCTTACTCTGGTCGTTCTGTCGCGTCTCTCCTCTCTCAGTGAAGCGCACTGATATCGGTGCGACGGTATGCACTCGTGAGCGTGGAACCAACACCCGTGAAACTGGAAAACCGTATTAGAGGCCGCGTGAAACCCGTCCACGCGAATTCTCCGACAGCCTACAACCATCTCGCCGCCGTTCAAAGCGTGGCGCAGTTTCACGTCGCGGTCGTGCTCTACGAAGCGTAACCACTCCAAAGCGCTGTGAGAGTTTCTTTGCCTAATTTCGGGCTTGAACTCGGTCTCGGGCCGTCTCACCGCGTAATAGCCCGTGCAGTGCGCTTCGCTCATGCAGCGCAAGTACAGAGAGTTAGCGTCTAGTCCTAGGATGTGTTGGCACGGTCTCGCTTCTTCGCCGTACTTGTGCTCCCTTATCCGCGTGGTGCCCTTCTCGTGAAATCTATGGAAGATGATGGAAGGACCGCCGACTAGATTTTCTTTGATCAGAGCGTGGAGGACGGCGTCGAACTGGGGGAACGTTGTGAACGCGTCTTCTAGGTTTTGGAAGAGGAACCGTAAAGTCAAACCGGCGAGAGAAACTCCGTCTTTCAACATGTCAATGCCGCGATCTTGGAAAAATTTAGCGTGATTTTTCAGAGCTTCTATGAAAGGTTTGACGTCTTTGTTGTTGTAGTGGATCAAGTAGTCTTCCATAGTTTGCATCTTCTCGTCGGACCAAACTTTCTGACATGCGGCGTAGTCGGATTCGGACATTTTGACGCCCTTCAGCTCGCTGTCGAAAGCCGATCTCGGTGGCAGCGTTCTGTTTGCCAGTTTCCTGGTAGACGTCATCCATTCGTAAGGAAAGTGACCTTTCTCTTCGTTCCTGGTGAAAGCTCGCAAATAGGTCGCGTAGTTGTAACCGGGTGCCAAATAGTTGACTACGTCCAAGAAAACCGTGTGCTGTGTGTAAATCGCCAAGTATTGATTGCTTCTCTTTATGACGCTGAATTCTTGGTTTCTTCGGTCTCCGGAGGCGAAGAACGAGTGAAGGCGTATTTTGATCAGGTTCAAGTCGTAACGCCCCGAGTTGAAGCCCACGACTGGAGCTTGATGGATGTATCTCAGAAGACGCTTCTTCAGTTGAACTAACGGGTGTCTGGTCTGAGCCGCAGCGAAGCCGCCTGGAGAAGGGGTGAACGTCGCCTCCTCCAGCAGGAGAGCTTCACCTATCGCCGCATCTAACTTCGCTAAGGTCGGTCGGTAAAGTTCTAGCACAGCTTCCCCGATGACTTTGGCGTTCTCGTTTATGTGATTTAAAACTCGGTCCAACAAGGGGTCGGAATCTGCGTCGGATTCTCTGACGAAGCAGACGGGCCCCTCCCACCCCGGAAAGTCGGATGCGACGCTAGCCGACAAAGGGACGTGATCCCACAGCAGGGACACGTGTTCCGTCGACGGTTCTTTGCACGGTCTGAAGAAAGCCTCGAAATCGAAGGCGATCTTGTAAGGGTAGATTCCGGAATGTCCGTCGGGGGGAAAAATGGAGAAGTCTGCTAGCGCTTCGAAAATCGTTCTCGAATTTTGGTAGATGCCACCTACGTAGCGCAACTTGACTTGTCGGCAAGAGGAAAGCTGGTTCCTGTGTCTCTTCAGCAAGAACTCGGTAGTGAACGCCGCCTTACACTTGCAACATTCGTATATGCCCGCGTACGCGTTGAAGTCCGTGACGAGAGAGACGTGCAAACCGCCTTTCGCCGTCAGGTGTAGGTTGACTTTACCTCGGGCGGCCAGAGTTCTGGAAGGCGGTCTGATCAGAGTAACGCGTCTTCTCAACTTCCGCCCCGGCACTTGACGCGACGCGGTGTAAACCGCTATCTGTACGTCAAACAAGTTCTCTAACGCGGGTAAGTCGCGGATGTTCAGACCCGGAAAGGATTCAGGTGTGGCAGCGGGACAGAACTGACGTAACAAATCTGAAGCGCGCTTGCTGGTGTTGTATAAGTGAAAGGAAATGCAGCGGAAGATGCAGAGGTTGTCCTTGTTGGGAAAATCTAACACGCCGCTTCTCTTTCCAACTCGACCGGCCTGAGTGATCCTACCGCCTATGGGGAATTCCCCCGGTCCCATGTAAACGCAAATGTTCAAATTGGTAGGAAAAAGAACGTGCCACTTGGTGTCAGCGTCGCAAAGTTTCCGTACTTCCTCGCAAGCGACGGTGTTTTCCATCTTTGAGAGGAGCTCTTCCAAAGTTTTTGAATTAGTTATAGTAGGGAGCGGTTGTATGAGAGTTGCGTTGTTCTGGGAGGCGTGAAAGTAGCGCAGTTTGCTCTTGTCTTCTCTGTGTTGTAAGAGTAAGCCTACCGAGAAACCCACTTTGTATCTGAATCTTTGTGTCAAGTGAATGCGACGCATAGTATCTACAGCGTCACTCAACTCGCCGGTTGGTAGCCTGAAGTTTGTTACACTCACGCGAGTCCCGTGCATCCTGACGCCCGTTTGTATCGCAGGCCAATTCACCGTGAACGTTTCCTCCCCGTTCGGTACAGCACATATGCGCGGAGGGACGGTCACCCCGTCCAGAGATTCGCGTCGACAGGCGATCTTTCGGCAATCGCCTTCGCCGCATAGAGGGCAAAACTTAGGTACTACTCTACAATTTTCTACGTGTCTCTCGTGGTTGTACGGTCTTTTAAACATTTTGAAACACTTTTCGCATACGTACTGTGTCATGTTTTTTTTCACTCAGTTACCAACTACTTAGCCGTCTAACTATCTATCTATCTATCAATCTATCTGTCTATCTATCTATCTATTTATCTTTCTGTCTGCTGTCTGTGTATCCGTCTGTCTGTCTCATACAGCGTACGTCAAACGCTGTGTGTGTGTGTGTGTGCGCGCGTGAGCGTTGAGCGTCTCTCATTCCGAATCTATGCCGAGATATTTCAGAATGATCTCTGTTTTGTCATCCAACTCTTTGAGCGCTCTGGCGGACAGCGTCACTCCCTGCTGTGTGGGTTTTTTGTCAGGACCTTCGTACTTGCGCACGTGGACGAGGTTCTTACCGCTGTAGTAGCTCACAGCTGCGTACACTTCGCCCTCCTCATCCAGCACTGCGAACCAGGGGGTGTGATTAGGTTTTCCTTGCGCGGCCGCTGTGTCGCGTATGCGCACCACTGCGCGGATATCGGCGATGCGTGCTATTAGCTCGCGCAGCGCGTCGGCCGTGAAGTGCACTCGCTTGCTTCTGGTCAGAGACGCCTCTTTCACCTGGCCGTCTTTTGTGTAGCGCGGCCTCCTAGACAGTCTAGCCACGTCCTCCCAGATCTCCAGCGTCAAAGCTCCGTCTAAGCAGAACTCTAACCCGAGAAGACGGGAGAAGGTTTTCTCTGCTTCTTCTCGTCCATCTCGTTCTTTTTCTTGTATTTTTCTCTTCTTACTAGGCCTTGTTGTTCTGGAACTCACCTTAGAACGTTTCACACCCGCAGGATGAGTAACACCATCAGCGTGAGCTGAATCAGCAGCAGAACCGATAGCAGGAGCAGCGTCAGCGCTGGTGGTATCCGAGGCCTCGTTGTTGGAACAGCGCAGCCACACGCCGTCGGTGCTGAGTGTAGCGGTAGAAGATGAAGCGCCGCCGCCCTCGTAAGGTGGCGGTGAGGGCAGTCGCCACGGACCGGACGGGACGCTACTAGTGGAAGTGAGGTCGAAAGGTCGAAGAGGGAAGCCGAAAAACGTACCGCCCACCCCTTTCCCTTCGGGTTGTTCGTACGCCTCGTCGTCAGCGTCGTTCTCTGTCTCACCCTGTTGCTGCTGCTCCTCCTCCTCCTCCTCTTCTTCTCGGTTTAGGGGCTGAGTGTCCGAATAGCTGTCACTCTCAGCGCGAGCGGCGTCGAGGGCGTCGGTCGATGTAGTGGTGGAGGAGAGGGGCTGTGCAACGTGCGGCAGGTCATCAAAGTCATCAACAGTAGTGGGGAGGTAAAAACCCGGTTGCCAGTACTGCGCTGTGCCAGGAGCGTTGTCGTCAGTAGTAGTAGCGGTAGCAGCAGGTGCAGCAGAAGCAGCAGCAGCAGCAGCAGCAGCAGCAGCAGCAGCAGACGCAACAGTAGCAGGCGCAGCAGCCTCAGCAGGCGCAGCAGTAGCAGGCGCAGCGGTAGCAGGTGCAGCAGCAGCAGCAGCCGCAGCAGGCGGGGCGGCAGTAGCAGCGGCAGCGCGCTTAGCAGCAACGTGTACCGTCGCGAGTGTAACAACGTCGCTAGCACGACGACTACTACCAGTAGTAGTACTACTACTACTACTACTACTAGTACTACTACTGCTACTACTACTGCTACTACTACTACTACTGCCGCGAGCGCTCGCTACAGCGGGAGGGTGATAAGACCAAGCGGCTGCGGCGGTAGTCTCATTTTCAGTAGCAAGAGGAGGCACTGACGCTAAACGAGCGCTGTTCTGCGTAGTCTTCTTGTTCTTGGACGGCGCTAGGTGTTGTCTTTTGCTCATGGTGGTGACTGTAGAGAGCAGCAAAAGAATGAGTGAGTGAATGGAGGTTTCCAGACCCCTTATATACGCCTTCTCGCTTCTAGAGCTAAGCTACTTACTGACCCTGTTCAGCTGCCGCCGGCTGGCCGGCGGCCATTCACAAAGAGAAACAAAAGACATAAGGCATGACGTTTTCAGCTGGATCCCTTTCCCCCCTTTTGAGAGATCGACTGTCATGAGCTAAGCCGCTTACCACCCTGTTCAGCAATTCAACGCGCATTAGCTGTATAAAGGATTAAGCGGTTGCTGCCGTCGACTGACCGGCGGCCATTCACAAAGACATAAGGTATGACGTTTTCAGCTGGATCCCTTTCCCCTCTTTTTTTTTGAGGGATCCACTGTCATGAGCTAAGCCACTTACCACCCTGTTCAGCCATTCAGCGCGCGTTAGCTGTATAAAGGATTAACGGTGATGAGCTTAGAGTGTGTATACAAAAAAAAACTACAGGAGGCGTGTGGCGTGAAGCAGGACCCCCCTAAGACGAACGTGTCTGTCTGTGAGTAGAGGCGTGTGCATGTGGTGAGCGACTTAAGTGTAAGACAAAAAAAAAATCACCACCTCCTGCCGTGGTGAGTAGACCGGGCCGGCCAGGCGGCGGCCGGCTAGTTCAATAGGGAGGGGTGACAGCTGACTAAGGCTGTGCATGAAAAAAATCCGATTTTCACCTGACCTCTGACGTTTGTTACAATGAATGTCAGAGGGAGGGAGACGTCCTCAGGTAGGGGGTAGGAGGTAAGGCTATGGATGAGGAAGAAACACCGTTTTCAGCTGGTCTCCACGGATAGCGATGACACACCCCTCGTCATCTAAGCTCTTAAGGAGCGGAGCGGTTGAAAAAGCGTCATGCGGACAGGTCGCTACACAGCTGGAGTGCTGTTGGAAATGGGATTAAACTCCCTCTGTATAAAAAGCTCTGATTTCTGTTGGAAAAAAACCATATCGCCTCTGACCACAGTAACGTCTACTACCACCACCGCCGCCACCACCGCCGCCGCCGCCACCGCCACCGCCGCCGCCGCCGCCACCGCCGCCGCCGCCGCCGCCACCGCCAAGACGAGACGAGATGGCTCAAGCTATTCCACTTTCAAGCTCGCCTTCACCGCCTTGTCCACCTGAAAAAAAGTTAATGCAGCTTGACGACGTGAGACGCGCGAGGCAGACCGATGGGGAGAACAGAGAGGTAGGACAGCGGCGGTTAGCCTATAGCGACGCCTTGCTTCGTCAACTAGGTAAAGAGTTGAGCGGCTGTTGGAGAGAGTTGGGCAGTAGCTTAAAAGTTACCGCCGCCCGTATGGATGCTCTAGTAGAGCGCAGTGTCAAGACACCGGAGGAGCTGTGTACGGCGATGTTCCGAGTCTGGTGGGGTGAAACCCCGCATCGTCATAGATGGGGAGAGCTCGGTCGCGTCTTCACCCGCATTAGACGCGTGGAACTGTTGGCTCAGTGGATGTCCCTTCTCCACAGACAGGGGTTGGATTTCGAAAACCCCGACTCGCGCGCGATGCATAAGCACTTGGGCACCCTCGGCAGACGTCTAGGTAGCAGGTGGAAAGAGGTGGGGGACCATTTAAAATTGTCGCCTGAGAGGTTAGATAAGATCGCTGAAGAATGCGAATACGGAGGAAGTCCCGCTGAGTGGGCCTTCCGAGTGTTGAAAATGTGGCAAGATGAAGCTGACGGTGCCGGCGGTACACCTTTTGAACTCCTTCGAGTGTTGACTGAGGACATGGGAAAGTTTGACCTCGGCATCGCGATATTACTTGACTTTATCAAGCAAGAAACAACGAGAACGACGGACATGTGAATTGTTGTGTTTTATTTTCATACGTCTTCTTTATTAGTAAGTAAAAAAAAAAAAATCATAACAATTAAGACGCGCGCCCTCTTAAAGTGTCACTTCCTCCAGTCGCAGCTGATCGCCTCATCGAAGCACGTGATAAACAAAAAAAAACGAAGAGACACGCTTCTTCCTCTCGAGAGGAAGAAGCGTGTCTCTCGATTGAAATCTTTTTCTTTTCTTTTTTTCTTAAAAGAGACAAACGCCCCTTAGAGTGCCCCCCCACCCCTCTAGAGTGCCCCCCTCCCCCCTCCCCCCCCTCCCCCCCCCCCCACTCGCCCCATGCATCCTAAAAGCGCCCCCCTCCCCATGCATCTTAAAGAAGCCCCCCTCCCCTTCCCTCCCCTCCCCTCCCCTCCCCCCCTTTATACACTCTAAAGAACGCTTCTACCTAGTTCAATAAGTCACTTCCAGTCGCTCGTAAAACAATAAAAAATGAAAAAAAAACAAAAACTTATATCGTAGTGTTTTTTATTAGTTTACCGAAAAAAATAAGAGACTCCCCTCCTCCTCCTCCTCCTCCTCCTCCTCCTCCTCCTCCAAAAAAAAAAAGATATCACATTTTAAAGCGCGTGACCCCTTAAAGACGCTCATCTCTTCATTAAGTCGCGTGACGTCACTTCTTCTTCTTCCGGTCACGTGATCAATCAGGTCACTTCCGGTCACGTGATCCTCAATGAGGTCACTCACTTCCGGTTGGCCATTAGGTCATGTGACGTCACTTCCGGTCACGTGACTCATCAGGTCACTTCCGGTCACGTGATCCTAAAGTAGGTCATATGACCTCACTTCCGGTCCCCTAAGTAGGTCATATGACGTCACTTCCGGTCCATAAGTAGGTCATATGACGTCACTTCCGGTCACGTGACCAAATGGCGGCCTCTGATTGGCTAACTAGGTCACGTGACGTCACCACTAATCCCCTAAGTAGGTCACTTCCGGTCACGTGACCAAATGGAGGCCTCTGATTGGCTGCAGGTCGATTGAGTAATAAACAGTACTTAACTATAGTCCCGTTCCGATACATACAATACTACTCACGTCCAGTCAGAGTGCAGTTGGGACAGGTACTCAGCTCTATATATAGAGGCGCCGGGCCTTTAAGTATACCTATATTCTACAACTATGCTTTGATGTACTTTGAACATTAACACTTTTCGGTAGTGTGTTAAACAGCTGATATATGATAAGTTAGCCCAAATTCATTGGTATATCCGGTCTTTGGTTATGAATGCCTTATAACCTGCAATACTTTGCGTGTGCACACTGGCGTTTTTGGCACCACATTTATTGCAAAACATGGGATCAATGCAAGACTCTAACATGTTCAAATGTGACTTTGTAGCAATAATATGTGCATTTGAGGCAGTGTTTTGCTCCTAGAAAAAAACGTCAGTCGACTGACGGATTCAATACAAATATTTGTATATTGAATTTTTGACATTTGATCATAACAATGCTGTCTGGGAATGCTATCTAGTTAGTAATTACTGCATGCTATTATCCTAATATCTCACATGTAGGGTCTAGCATTCCTTCCACCCAGCAACAACCACTTGTCCCGTTTCCTACCCACACCCCCCACACGTCAGACACCCCTTTCAATCCCAATCTCTGTCCCCACCCCCTCCCACCTATACATCCCAGGTATATGTACATGCAAAAACACCTGACCTCCTCCTGAGGGTCTAGGGGGTGCATTGAGGTGGGCGAGGAGGTCGGGGTAAATGATGGTCACCCTACCCCTGTGTCTGACCCCCAGGGACTGACCACTGGTCAGTTAACCCTATACCTGCCCTCCCCCTACCCCTCCCCTGCCGCCCCGCCGCCGCCACTCCTCTGTCCCCATAGCAATAGACAAACATTTTTCTACCGTCCGACGTGGAGACAATACATCCCCTGGTCACCCGCGTTGGCTTGGGTTACTTACAGGGGGCAACCCGGCCCCCAGCCCCCATTGATTTATGTGAGGGCATTGTAGGGGGTGTCCAAGGGGGTAAGGGGGTGGTGGTTTGTCTGAGGAGGTGTGATAATGGGATAATGCTCGGGCCAGCACGCGCGGGGAGGCATCCTGGATCTCACTTTCTTTATCGTTAAAATCAGAGCCATTTTCTTGATACACAATTTTAACCTTTCTGGTCAAACTTCCCACTGTTATATTTAACTGTGCTATGTGTGTATTGTGAAACATAATACATTGTATATGTATCTGTTGCTGGTATATATACCATGCCATTGCCATATAGCTGTGGGTTGGTATTTTGCTTCACATAGTTTTCACATGGACATAGTAGATCCAGTATAGGTGTTAACGTGACAATAGCCAGTGGTCAGCAGGGGTGGGTGGTTCATGGTGGACATGCAGCCTCGGCTTGACCGGTCAAGCAGCCCAGTAACAAGTGTCCAGGGGCCGAGATGACCTCTGGTCAGTTCCTAAAGGCCAGCTCCTGTCAATTCCTTCAAGGACTGTACACTTTTTAGGTACTGCCTGAATGGAGGGTATGGTGGGAGGTGGTCAGAGGCACATGCACCTGCCGGAGGAGACTGACCACACTGACCAGTGACCAGAGAAGACCCTCCTCCATCACCTCACACAATGACCACTCAGGGGGACTGCCTCCTGCCCCTCGTGCCTGGCACTGGTCAGACCCGTGTTGCACCTGGCTAGGGGTGTGTGAGCAGGGGTGAAACATTGTCCTCTCCTCCTAGGTACAGGAGTGGAGGATTCTATGTGATGGGGACATGCGGGGCTGGGGTTAAGAAGGTGAGATACACGCAAGAGCAAAGAAGGAAGGGTGTGGGGAGGGGGTAGATGGGTGGGGTAGGTCGGTGTCCAATTGGACCTACACAATTGTCGTTAGGATGTATGTTGTTCAAATATTTGAAAACTAAATAGAAAATAAAGAAGCAATATACAGTCACTACACACGTTATGTTTATACTTTTTAATGTTCATGCTTTTAGAACACAGGTTCTCGATTACATCAGGTGACCCATACCTGTTATGTACAATAAATGTACACATACTTATGTCGATTTTCAGATTATTAGAACATTATTTATCATTGGGTGTTCAGTTTGCTACTTTTGTAACCAGACACAAACACATAAACATTTTACCTCACACACACATTTCATACATAATAAATCATGTTCCTTGGGTATATACCTGGTATACGTGATGATTATATATGTTCTTAAAGATCCCATGCGTGTGCTTCATAGCAAGACCTAAATCAAACCAAAATGACGCCTTAACAGCCACAAAACATATTTCTAGCAGCAGGGACTCATCCAAACTATTGACAAGTATATTACACTTATGGCATGTGACCCCCCCCCCCCCCCACACACACACACGCACACACCTTGTAAGTCTTGCCAGCTATTTGTGAGGGCAGTCGGGGGGGGGGGTGCCCACATACACCGCGATTCTTATGCTCAGGTGTTACAAATTCCCAAACTATTACTACCACCTCGACATTGTTCAAACATTAAACTGTTATTCTTCAACTAACGACCTCTTTGTTACAAACCGCTAAGCTTGTAACAATAGGTGATCGACCCCCTCCGTAAATGTTGACACCTTCTGAAAGGCACCTTATGAAAAGTGTTTATGAAGGTCGGCATGGATTAGTATGGATAATCCCGGTAAGGAGCTATATACATGTGTACCAGTGTTAAGATGACTTAGCATTAACACCTGCCTTCTACATGAGGTCCCTACTCTGCCAACTGTCTCCACACTGGTCAACGTGTCATGGTTCTCCAGTGGGTAGAGCATAAGGCCTCTTCCTGGTACATTGTATTACATATAATATCATATAAAGCTTGGATTATCCTTGACATTGGATACCGATTGAATTGAATTGAATCTTTTATTGAACGGTAGCATCTTGCGACGCGTTCTCCCCGTACAAATCCTTTTACATGTGCTTTGATGTTATGATGCTTATGCAATTAATGATTCATGTTCAAATGTTAATATTCACCGGACAATATACTTTGCCAGAATAGTAGGTCGCTCTGTATGGGGCCTCAACATTATTGGTCAACGCTTATACACTCCCTAGCCCTTTGGGCTTGATGTTTATGATACTTGATTCAAGCAGTTCGACGATTACTGATGATAATCTACATGTATTAGCCGGTTAGCAGATTCATGTGTCCCAGAGAACTCTATCACATACCGATGTGTTTTGCTCTGAACCCCCCCTGTCACCATCATAATTAATCCTCATTAAATCTGTTCATGCATTCCTTGTGTAGAAAATGAGTTAAGCGTCCTTGGATTTATATGTGTTAATGAGTAGGTTGGGTAAATGCTTTCATGACTTGCTTACAGTTTTAAGAAAAGGGTCAGCTACGGCTAGAAGGTTACTAAGTATGCTGTGAGTATGATACCCGTACATGGGTATCACTCGCGGGCATCCTCACAGTGACGACCCCCCCCCCCCCCCCCCACACACACACACACGCACCCAGCCCCATCACTCATCAGAGAGATGGGCATTTATATATGCGACATGTACTGGGAAAAGGGTACAATAGGTGCACCCTACACTAAGGTCCCTTTTCACAGATCGCGTCACATATAATATTATTTGCCAATAACCTGTGATAAAAGACAAAACCTTATCTTCCCACGAGACACACATGGCAGTAGCACTTTTCACCCTTCCCTACATAACTTGTCTACATGATTTATCATAAGCATACATGTGGGCTGGTTGGACTGCCTCTCCCGCTTCCCCGCACCCGCTACATGTAATATTGTAATATTATTTTCTTTACGTCCCTACACTAGGAGTTCATGGCTGTGAGGGTCACACAGACTGGCCTCACACTACCCGGTATACATATTTTGTGTCTTCCTATTCAGATATTAGTAATAATGTTTGACATGAGCTTCACGTGATACGACATATAGGTTACAATCTAGTCGTCTCAAGGACCACTACATTACCAGTCCCCCTACTCCAGCATACTTACTTACGCAGCCCACCCCTGGCACATTCCTCTCCAGGGCTTCAGCCAATTAATAAACACCCCTATTGTAGGTACTTAAAGAACCTATAATACCCCGCACTAGGACACCCCAGGGTGGCTCCCATTACCCTGACCCCCAGCAGAGACCTGGGTGAGGCCTAGGTGAGGTACCCCCCTCTGTCTATACTACTTTACCCCCCACCATGTGCCACAAGCTAACCCAGGCCCACCCAGTCTATTGTCTACACAGTAAATGCCATGTTTTACTTCAAACAATACCCCCTGTACAAAGTGCGTAATGGCTGGAGGAGAATGGAATTGCAATGCATTAAGTCCTTGTTTATATCCTGGTTAACCCTTTACGGGTTGAATATAATATCGTGTGCGAAGCCCTTTGTGTACCTTTGTCGTCATTCCAGCATTCATTGCATAGCACCGGTAATACTCGAGTAACTAGCCAGTGTTGCATTCGAGCATCATGCCGACCCTACAGAGTTGGTACGGTCCCGAAGTGTCGGCATGATGCATTAATGCAGCAATGTCTGCATCCAGGCATCATGCCGACAAAGGACTGACCGACTGACAATAGTCCAGATCCAGGCATTTATTTATGAAAATGTTCAAGTAGGTTATAGTCTCCATTAACAGGTAGTGGCACTAACATATACATATGTAACCAGAGAGAATAGGGACTATGATGTGACTCAGAACCCAGAGTTGGTGGACCACATATTGATGCCGCATAACATGTGCTCTATCAAAAGATATAGATCTCGGACGTGTAACGATTAAAGTGGGTATATATCCGAATTTTCTTCAAATTCTAGATCTTGCTTGAATGTATTCCAAACACTGTGAAAGTATAATATTTAGAGAATAGAGGTTAATTAAATGTCATCAATGGGTGTTAATAAGTCACGAAGGGATCCTATGTCTCCCAACCATGGACTTTTCTACTGTATTCTCAATAGGGGGAATAAAAGCGTGCACACATATATTCTAAAATGACCATATATTGGGCAATAAAATCGAAACAAGAGGGAATTAGGGGAATAGAACAGATAGGAAATCAAATATATTATTTGTGAACATTCTGACTAATTTTTAGGAAAATCTATTTTTTGGTCCCAAACATTGGGTGTACAACGTACTAACTTTAAGGTTTTGCAAAACTATGGCAATATATCAAGCTTGCCATCACCCTCGTTCCGTTTCTCATCCCCCTCTCCTCCAAAAAGAAAGAAGAATTCCTCTGCACCAATCATGCACATCATGCATGTAATACACACGGGAAGCAGCGATCCCACAGAGGGGGGAGGAACCCTTGATGTCCCTTTGATGCCGGCACCCCTGTCACCTTAGTCTGGACACCTCAGCACCCTACCCCAACCTCAGTACCCCGTCCTCCCCAGACTCCCGACCCACCCAACGTGAAGCTTACTCCAAATGGCGGCAGTGCTAATTAGAAAACAATCACCATGATCGCCTGACCAGGGGCCCGCCCGGCACGCTCTTGGACACCTTTTCTGCACAGGTGTGCTTCAGATGGTTCTCAGGTGAGTCTCAGGTGTGTCTCGGTGGTACAGGTATGGCTTTGATCTGCACAGGTGGGCCACACCTCTCGCCATTGTCCTCAGGTAACTGCAATTGGCGCCCGCCGCGATTGCTTTCAGTGTCTGATTGCGCGGGCCAACAGGCGGACAGCAACAATCAAGAAGGCGTCAGAAATCACAGCAGCTTTTTTTGAAGATGTTTGCTTTGAGGTCAATCTGTGCGTCTGGTGGTGTGTGTGTTGACTGCTCCTAATGGTGGGTTCTGCCCCTGGAGGACCCGGGTCTCCTTCTGGCGTCTGATAATTAGGTATAAAATGCACTTGGGTACAGGGTGGTGGCCTACCTCAAAGGGTGGAGGTGACGACTGGAGAAAGCTTTCAATTTGCAGAAAACAACACAGACTCAAGGTGGTAGTGGTGTGATGGTAATCTATTGGTGTTTTATCTTAAGCATTGTTTTAAGAAGATGATAGACCTGGTGGATGGGATTATTATTGGTTTCTGCCCATGTCTTATCTTACATGAAAAGGATCATCAGAAGTTTAGCACACTTTTCTCTATGAACAGATGGTGCATGAGCAGAATTGGCATTCCCTTTGATTCAAGTCATTTGATTATAGAAAAACTTTCTGCGATAGAATTCAAATTAAGTAGGTGGAGAGAGATATTTAGATTAAAGGACATTGGTAAAAGCGCATATGTACCCAGTACTCAAGGCTGAAAAGCATGACCAAATCAGTTCCCTAAAATATGAGCAATACATGTACGGAGCATGTTCAGCAAGTGTAACAAATTATTTGTCTTTCAATGTCAATCTCAACAGGCATCCTTGTAATTAAGTATAAATCAAGAAATATTCCAAGTAAACGCTTGGGATCGACTCTGATACAATCCTCAATACAGTTGATACGATATATCCAATGATTGTGACTCAAACTTCAAATGTTTTAAATTTTTATCATGGATGTTACTCCCCTTCCTACCTATTCAATTCATTTTAAATTCCCTATCATTTTCCCCAAATTAGATTTTAGTGACCAATAATTTAAATTGTAAATGTGAAATAAAGTGGTGCACAATTTTATTCTACTCATTGAAAATCCACTGTGAAATGCCATTTCTGGAAACATGTACTGCCTTTCTCATTTGGTTGTCCCCATTCCCTAGATGTGATACTGCTAACGTTCTCTAAACACATTTTAAGAGTTTGAGTTTAGAAATTTATTGGCAAAAAATCCTCTACAAATAGAGCCTTTAGACCCACGCCAGTGGTGTACATAAGTGAATATACGTCACATATATATATATATATCCATATAATCATAATGGTTATGTGTACTTTCATCATGGAATACAACTTCTCACATACCAATAATTTACCAATCAGCGTTCATAATAGTTTGAGTTTGAGTTGAGTTTTGAAACGTTTTTATTGGCACATAATCCATTAACCAGTAATGTCTTTCGAACAGAGCCAACATCCAGCATATTCGCCAATTTACATACATCCACAACTCTTCACATATTCACACATATAGACATACAAATGTTAATTATCTTTACATACACTCTTACATTCAAGTTTAAACATACAGACTATGTACTTCTAGGTATGGTTTTAGAGAGCAGATCAAGCACCACAAGCCAATTTTTCAACAGCGATAGGCATTGCTCTGATTAATACAACATTGGATTTACTCTTGAGATACTTTTCACTCATCATCATTCACAATACAAAAAGTAAAAGTCTACTTCACATTAATTACTTTTTGACCTCATTTACGAATTTCCGGTAATTATGTTTTTTTTGAGTCTCACAGTCAAGTTCATTCCAGTCAAGTTGATTTGGTATGGCATTTCGACAACAAATCACAGCTTCGTTTGAACAGCAGGTAGAACGCATCTATATATGGAGCCCACATGCCGTAGCTAATACAAGTGTTTTTAACTAGTAAAGTCGTATCCGGATATATTAAGTATGATTTAAAATTTGAAAAAAATCGGACATAACCACTTTGAATTATCCCTTTTTCCACCTATACCACTCTTCAAACGTACTCGTTATCTAATTCATTGACAAAACATCAAACTATTATGCCAATCTGAAATGTGGCTTTTAGAACATTAGTCTAATTCTGCATCAACTCCCGGTAAAAAACGCTACTTAGATAATTAAATAATCCCGTCAAAGAGAATGTTAATCTGTTTATTGTCTGGTATTCCTAAATCATTTAAAACCTTTTTCTCTCTATATATGTCTGACTCGAACATTCGTGTTCTATGAAATTAATCCATTAAATCCCTATATATACACGACTGAAATCTGTTTCAGAATGAGTGTGTAGACTTCAAAGTTCCCTTTGGAAAGGAGACAAACCAATTACATATACTGTACTTTAATGTGTGTCTGGAACAATCTGGAACTCTAAAGGATGTCTAAACGGTATATAGAAAATGCAAAATGTTTGTACAGTGATTTGCCTATGCATTTATCATGTAGACTGTGGGTAGCACATCTAGATACCAAGGTACTTGACAATCGTAAATTCCTGCACATGTATGCACAGGAGTGAAAGGAAAACACATACTACTTATGCGATTTGACCAACAACTAAAAGAAACTTATTTTGAGCCATGATGATGCATGAACGCAAAAGTACATAGACTGACGGGATCACTGATATACAGGAGACTCCAATTAACTTCAAGTATTTTTATGCTCCAAGGTTCCTCGAGCATAGAAATACTTGAAATTATGGTGTCAGCCATCTTCCACCCCCCAAAGTCCAATCAATTAGTAACAGTTGGACACCGCCATAGAAAAGGTACGTCACACCCAACCCCTGAACCACTTGACCCTTCTCCAGGATATACATGTATATTCAGAACTTCAGGGTGGCCACCTGATTTGTTAGGGTAGTGGTAACCCAATGGTCACTGGGGACTGAAAGGGCACATTAAACAACATATAAAGAATGCAGCACTCAGCTGACCGTGACAATAGGTCATTCAAACTCGTGATAAAAATAGCTGTACAGTACATGCATTTTGTGTTCTTATGCATGTTACTGTGGATTTCCCTGCATCCTGACTTATACTGCCCTCTTCGATGCTACACTCTAAGAACAGTGTGTTACGTTTACACACTTATCAACACGCTTTTCTGCAGCCACTTTTGACACACATTTTGACACACTACACACCCTTTGCCAAAAGTGTGTTCAACTCAAAAGCGTATTGCAAATTTGTGTGTTTAACTTTTTATGCATGTTCCCGCTACACAGTGTTCTTAGAGTGTATGCATGTACATGCATGGTTTAACATGTTGTACATATAGACAACACTCGACGCTATATACATGAATGTATACCATACTTCATGAGATGAAGCTGGAACATATCACACGAAGCCGATATGCTACGATGTATATGCCCCAGCTTCACACAATGCCAATATGCCCTCTCATACCATATACACTCTCAGAAAAGTGTCTTACGTTTACACACCGTTTTCCAGATAAAATAAACACACTTTTTCGTAACGCGCTACACACCTGCCAAAAGTGAGTTGATTTCAAAGGTGTGTTACACATGTTATGCATGTTCCCGCAATACACATATTCTATATTGTATGTACCTGATGTGTCTGATGGGCCATTTAGACAGCATCCAATTTCTACTGAGGTTCTCACGAAAAGCCCATATTTTGCAGAGGAATTGAGCACCTTTTTTTGGGACAATATTATGTTTTTTTACACAATAAGGAATATTTCAATAGCCTAAGGATAACGAGCCTCATACTGCTCAAACAATCAATCAATTACATGGGGAAAAAAATATCCCAAGTAAAACAAGACACGGGTACATCCCCAAATTACAAGGTGATAAGGGAACAATGTGTGTCTTCTTGTACTTTGAAGATTGATATTTTAGGAAGTACTATTCAGGAATTCCATACAAAGTATGTGCATAAAATACAGGCAATGAACCAAACCAGTGTCTGTAAAATGTATATCTATGAGCAAGATTAAAGGAATCTCTAATACAAAACACGAAACCCAATACAACACCAAAGACACTTCTGACTCAGGCCAAAGTGAAGCACTCATCAATGGCGAGCTACTTGATACAAATACAAAGATCTTTGTGTGGACGACAACATCTTCACCCATCAACTGGAGTCAGCTGCACAGAGGCTGTGAAGCTGTAAAGAAAACGGGACCTCTTAGGCTGATTCAGGGCAATTGTTACAGGACAAATGAGCTACAATAAGACCAAGGGAGGCTGGACAAAGAGGGAGGCTAACGAGCGATGTCCCCACTTCAGGCAGGGACAATGTCCAGTGCTACTTTCACTCGTGGGAAGGCCAACACCAATGAATGCCCCTGTGATACAGATGTATAGAGGGCCCAGGGTATAGTACTGGGGTCTGATTGTGAAGGTATAATCTCCAGGTGATCTTGTCACCTGGACGGCCGTGAGCACCTGACATAACCCACCCACAGGTAGGCCTTACCTGTCGGTCAGAAACACTCGGCAGATGCTTATCTACCTGGCAATAAACTGATGAAAAGGGGCCCAAAGCCTCATTACAAGCCCCGGTCCAGGCGCTCGCCTCCCGACAAAGGCCACTGGGGCAATTACAGCACTAGTCGGTAGCGCCGAGCTGAGAGTGATCAGAGTTTCGATTTACACCTGTGGAGGAATCATAGGTGAGATCAAAGCTTGATGAGAAGCCGACAAGAGTGGGTGAAGGTGAGAAGCTGAGGGGGAGTAGGGTGGACTGAGGCTTCTTAACCCTTTAGGGGTCTCATAGTGCTTTATTGCATTAAGCCCTTTATTGCCATGACGCACGACTGCAGCCCTGGCGAGTTACTCACCAGGACTGCATTCAAGCATCATGCCGACCTTTCGGGAACGTATCAAGCCCGTAGGATCGGCATGATGCCTGACTGTAGGGCTGAATACATGCATCATGACGATAAATGGCATAATTCATGGATGGACTATGCGGTCCTTAACGGGTTATACTATAGGGCGTCCCGATGTTATTGGTCCTTGTGTGTGCATTGTAGCGGTAGGTTCGGCATCTTGTACTGATACAATACTTTACATCAAAGGGGTGTGAGTAGACCTCCCACTGCCTGGGGCCTTAAGATAACTACCCAGGTCCTCAGGGTAATGAAATCGCTACACTATACCTTCTCACGGTGGGAATTGATTTCTGGTTTATGTAAATTAAACAACCAATATAAGAAGTCTACCTTAATCTGGAGACCGTTGTACAAGGAGGTTATATTGAAATTGGCTGTGCTCTCCAAAATGTAAAATATCCTTTTTATTGTGTTTTCTTAAGTTGTCTTGAATTAAAAACAGCTAGTGTTGAAAATGTGTGAAGCATTGTTGTATACATCTGTACTTGAACTATCAAGTTGAAAGAGGATAAATTCAATATACAGGACATAAAACTTTCTTTGAACTTGAAGTATCACAAAAAGCAGTATGCCTCGAGAGAATGACCAGGTCTGAGTTACTAGGGCTAATTTCTTCAGACCTAAACTCGAGAAGCAGCAATCTTATTCCCATATATGTACATATATTGTGACTTGTCAATTGGACCTAGGCACAGAAGGTGCATATTTATTTTTCCCAACTTGATAGCTACAAATATGCACCAAAGCGCGTATAAACTACAAAGAACTACATGTACAATATAGCAGAGCCTCAAACCCGAACTAATTCACAATTTCCCCTGTAGGTGGCTTCATTATGGCATACAGTATTATGTAAACAGTGGGGGAAATGATTTGCTTCATCTGTGTATTGATCTTAATAATAATCATGGAAATTCACATTCCTTTTTTATAGAGAATCTTGGGAACTATCTGTTTAATAAAATGGTACAATATTTGTATTGCATCTAACTCCCATTGTTGACACACACACACAATTATTAACAGTATATTACTGAAGGGTAAAAAGGTAAGCCTTTGAGGTATGACATGGAGCATCCTGGTACACAGAGAAAAGAGTGAACCTGACTTTCTCCAGGGTCAGGCACTGCTTGACTCATGTAGGTGAGAAAATCAGGTGGACCTGCAATGACCTATTGGAATTATTCCCTGAGTTAGTGTGATTTTTGAATAGCAGTCTTCATGCCAGAGTCAGTCTGATTTTTTTTTTCAGAGTCAGGCAAGTACACAGATTCAAATGGTATATTTGTCAGTTTCTAGAAGAATGAAGGCATGCAAACTGTATTTAGGTTTACTCAACCCTGTTATAAATGCAGCCTTCAGGTTTATTCTCATGTTCTAACGTTGAGTTGAGTTTAGATTTTTATTTGGCACTAATAAATCGTATACAATACAGACGTATATGCCAATTGATAACTAAATGTACTGTACACATGCTACGTTGTACCTGTAGTTTAGATGACCCTAGAGTTGTCGTACATTGTCTTGTGAGGATCAAACACAAGTATATTTGCAGGTGCTGCAGGCATTGAGTAAGAATAGTTCATGTTAATTCAACTTGTTGGTGTGTTTATAGAAGTAGCATACCAAATGTGACTAGGACTTCCTCTAGGGTGAAATTAGATGACCGAGCAACCTTTTACTATAGGTGCCTACGGTAACCACCCCGTGCCTAGACTGGTCAGCCAGACAGTTTACGCCCTGCCCTTTCATCTTTGTTCTGCCCACTGCCCAGGGCTGGCCGGATCCCCTTGACCGCTGTCCACTTGTGACACCACTGCCTGGGGCAGGCTTCATAGATCATGCCCCCTTAGGTAAGGCTCTCTAACACTGAAGTAGAGCCTTACGTCAGGACCCTATTAACAGATAATGCCCTACGGTATATTAGTGCTGGTCACTGCCCACATAAAGGGGAGGCTGACTGCCTTATTGGGGCCAACACACTCTCACCACCTCGTCCATATGATAGACTGACAGCAACACAAGTTACACTGTGAGGGCAGATATAACACAAAAGTAGATAGATGTTCTATTGATATTGAATGTTGGGATCGTTCGTGTGATGACATGAGAGAAATGGGCAGGGGTGGGGGGGGGGCAGATGTACATTTGTATTTAGATAGAAAGAGAGATAGTAACGTTATAGGCGACAGGCAGCTACAAATAAATAGACATAATGAGTGAAATTGTGTAGAGCCAGGAGGTGACAGGGAGGTATGCATGCAGGCATTGACACAAGGCGAAAGGGAGAAATCAGGCAAGAGGAAAACCAGACATTCTTGTCAGCAAATGAGAGAGGGCTATATTGTATTGGCTATGAAAAGTACCCTCCGATAATCTCGTCACCTCAGTATACACAGGTCGTAAGTGGAAAATTCATGTTTTGAGATATGTGTGCAGCACACTCCCGGAGTGACCATACACGTCCATGGCCGGTATGTTGTCACTCACAATTCGCTATATGCATCATGGGTAGACACCTGAAAGTAGTGCCTTGAATTTTAATCGGGTATTGGATTGGAGAGGAGGGAGGGTGTATTGAGCAGCAGGCAATCAGGCCTGACCTAGTAATAACCTTCAGTTTCAGAGTATCACTCAGCAGTGATACAGCCCAGTGAATAGGGTGAGGGATGAGGTAGAGTAGAGTGGCTATTGACAACCTGTACACATGTGCCAGGTATTGGAAATACAATGTATATGGAGGGCAAGTTGTAATTTGGGGGAGGGGGTTGGCCCAGGGATCTATGCATATCATTAACTGCTAGCGGTTAGCTACCCACAATTCACAGAGTGAATTGTCAGTGTGAAGAAACAACACCTTTTCTAACACTGATAGGGAGTATGTGTGTGCAGCTGAGGAGAAAGGTACATCCAGGAGGGATTTTTAGTACTGCGGTTTGGCCACTAGGGGGCATTACAATGACCGCAAATGTGAAAATGGGCCAAATTTACCTCTAAGGTGATATCTTACACAGAAAGTGATGGTTTTCTCCAAAACATTCTTTTTTGGGGTAATCCTTCCATATTTGGAATATAAATGGAATGTTTCAAAGCCAATATGAGGCCTAAATAAGGCTTTCTTCCTGAAATGTGTTGCCATGGCAACCACAACTTCCTTCCAAATAGAAAAAGAATGAATTCCGATTGATAGATGTCAATGTGGCCTTACTGCTGTATTTTCTCAAATATACGGTACATCACCCCAAAAAACGTCATACATGTAAACTACAGCAAGTAAAAACAAATTACATGAATGATACAAACATATTCTACCTAATCCCTTAGTAAAATATGGAATAAGTAGGGACAAATTGGGAAAATGAGGTCACTTACGACATTTGTATACTGATTAGCATGTGTACATTTGCATTTCTAAACAAAGGTTGTAAGTGATTTCTTGAGTTTAAAACTGTGAAGAATTACTCCAATAATTGGTTTATGCAATCTTAATGGTCACTAGATGTACCTTTGATATTTCTACTGAAATATGCTACTTTGAAAAATAAAACCACTTTTGCTGTTGCCTAGCAACATTGACATTTCTCCAAAAATGACCAAATTCAGTCATTTCTCCCTTAAATTCTCCCTACTAATGCAAAATTTAATAACCTCTTCAATATTTACATTGAAGTGAATTGTTATAAGTGGACACTGAACGGCTAGATTAACTCAAGGCTCTCAGTGTCTGGATTAAATGTATAATGACAACGCTGGCCCGGAGAGGGGGGGGGGCAGGTCAGATTCCAATGGCCACTATAGCATTAACTGATGTGGGGGCGTCATGTGTATGTCTGCCCGGGAGTCTACCCACTTCCCAACCCAAGTAGGCACACAGGTGAGGCCTGTGACCTTTACCCTGGAGCAGCCGTTGGATCTCAGGTTAAGTTCAACAAAGTGATCAGAGACTGACCGGTACCCCCACTCCCTATATCAGGGACGTGCAAATACAGCCTACATGGCCGTGATTGTGTACGTGTGCAGCTTCCTTTACATTGGTATGTGACCCTGAGGTCACACACGCGTCACCTCCAGGTACCTAAACCAACACCCATTAAATCCCTACACCATACAGATGTGCAATTTAGGTATACTCTTTACCTTCACCCCCAGCCTCCGCCCTTCAATCCCTAACGATGCCCATTGGAGATCCCCGGTGGGCCCTCTCATTGTTTAGCTCTTTATGGACCACACAGTGCTTTAACACAGCATGCCCTTTGTCGTAATGCATGCCCCATGCCAACCCTTCAGGGTGTATCAACTTCATGGGGTCGACATGGTGCTTGAATGCAGCCCCGGCGAGTTACTCACCAGGGCTGCATTTATGCATCATGGCAACAAATGACATAATTAATTTAAAACATTATACAGCCCTTAAAGGGTTAACACAGGGTCCGGCTGGTGAGGTGGAGAGAGGGTAAATGGGTTTAGATCCCCTGTCAGTGTGGCCCTTCTGACGCCCCAACGTCACAAAGCCGCACGCGAGTTGACCCCTGAGCCCCCATCACTTTGTCCCCCTGGTAGCTGGGGTCGGGGGTCGGTCGTCAAGGGTCAGTGAGGGCGATTTACCTTCCCCGCCAAAGCCTACCTGTCGGACTCTTCCTCCCACTTTACACAGGTATATCCACCCGACTGCTGGGCGACTGCATTATTCTCCAAGCAGAGAACAGAGGGACATTTTTAGACGTTCAAGAAGGCTTGGGCGGCATGCAGCAGAGTGTGCCTATATATATAATGAGACCACTGGTTCTTGCTATAATGCAGTGATTCAGCAGCAGCGAAAAAACTCCAAATTCGTTCAGACACCGCGGGGGCCACACTTAGCACGGCACGGGCGCGGCGCATGCGTATAGTGCTTCTGCTACAAAGGTAGCAGGCGCCCCCTGGTGGCTTTATGGGTGTGCGGGGGGCAGAACGTGAAAGGGTGGAGGCCGGGTGTGAAGGTGTGCGGGCGGGTTGTCGGACAGGTGAGGGGTGATTGGATGTGTCAAGGTGAGGTTATCGCCCTCCCCTAGCTCCCTGTTACAATAACTTGTCACCGCAGTCTTGATTTACACCAAGAGGCAATGAAAGCCCATCAACTACACGTAGGGGGCGGGCAAATATTGTAAATTAAGGCCCCAGCATGCAGTGAAGCGTGCAGGGCGGGGGACTATGGGCAGGCAAGAATACCCCCTCATTCCAGCACCTTGGGTTCCCGCTGTTCTTCTAGTCGTCAATCTCTACCCCTTCACTTTGGCAGCCACCCTCTCACCATGTACAGATACACTTTTATCTGATAAGTACATCCCTCATCTTACACCCAGCCTAATCCTCCATGATTTGTATATGTAAAATGAGGGGTGGATACTATACTATATACTGCAAACGTATTAATTTTCGCTCAGTACATATTTTCGCGCATTTCGCGCACATAGGTATGTGCGCGAAAATATGATGTGCGCGAAAATTTTGCACAAAGATTTAGCTTTCCAATGATATCTAGTGTAGATTCACCCAAAGACAGACACACACCTCATGTCGGCCACTTTTAGCATAATGAAACATAATATAATGAGAATTCTATGCCCTATATGTTAGTATCGCAATACACATAAGGGCTATTTATTTCTGCAATAAACGAATTTTAGACCCCCCAAAAAGATTTTTGAACAATCATTTTGGGCTGTAAAATCCCTAATAATTGTCCGATTGAAAAACCGTAAAAACTGACATGTAGCTGAAGATCACATGATTGTAGCTGCGCGAAAATATGATTGCGCGAAAATGCCTTCATGTGCTAGGTGCGCGAAAATTTAGCTGCGCGAAAATATCTACGTTTACAGTATTGATTATAAATTGAAGACAATAATTCTTTTAATCTACAATAGCGTGTCAACAACACGTTCCAATGGGGGGGGGGGGGGGGCAGGATGATAAACAGAGACATACAGAGATGGACAGAGACAGGGACAGAGACAGAGACAGAGACAGAGAAACCAAGTAAGGAGAAAAGGAGGGACTATATGAGGTTGGGGGTAATAGGGGCCAGGTGATCATGGGTTAAGCACTGTCCTTTTGAGCAGACCCCAGGTCAATAGCCTGAGGTCACACTGGTCAGTGTGTCCACTCTGGAGGCTTGGTACTAAAGGAGGTGGTGTGGGTGTGGGTGGGTGGGTGGGGTGGGTGATGATGTACCCCTGTCCAGACAGACTCTCCTGTCACATACATGTTTGTCTTTCACCCACGCCAGGTGCCGCTGTTTTCCTAAGGAAACACAATTACAACTCTACCTCAATACCCCATCCTGCCATCAGCACCACCTAAATCTAATCACCATTACTGGAACATTATACTGTAGCTCCAATTTAGGTACCAGCCCATATACTTGGGATATAGTAACCAATGACAGGCCGCGTCCTCGTAGATGGCGAGCGTCGTTGAAACCATGACAACGGCGGCGGCCATTTGCAGGCTTGTCGTCCTTATCATAATTAGTGTTAATCACAATGAACGAGGCACGCGAGTGGAAATTAGCCATTGTAAAAGCAGCCCTGGGCATGGACAGGGAGTGCTAACTACAGGGCAGCAGGGATGAACAGTTGGTCTCCTGTCTGCATGGGCTGTCTCACAGGAGAATGAAGCTAAGACAAACACGAAGTGATGACCAACCATCATCAGTCTGCACCCACCCACCCATCAACTGGCACCAGGTCCATGGTCCTGTATAGTGGTCCACGGTATTTTTTAGTTCTAGGCGTTTTCAAAGTCAACCAACCTGTAATGTAGTCCTCGTTTGATTGAGTGCATTAACGGACCAGCAAGCGTACAAAGCAATAAGTATTATAAGCTGGAATATTAGAAGAAAATGAAGTTACAATTCCACATAAAACCAGAAAAGTTGAATTGGGTTATTTGACATTTTAATGGGGCAATATTTACATCGAGAAAGGGGCGGGTGAATAATAATGAACTTGCGACGTTTCGTTTACATTCAGTAAACTTCTTCAGGCGTTATTAAAAACAGGCTGATGGATATTATGATACGTTCATGTACATATCAATATACCCTGTCAATACTGCCTATAGAATAACTTTTATTTTTCTGATGGCATACTAATAATGTTATACCGGCAGACTACACTATCAACATTTTCTGTCTCAGTGTCAGCTGTGCTACATCAATTGGATGGGAATAATAGACTCATTTCAGCCTTTCTGAGGCACCACCAAAGAATACAAAAAAAGGAGAAAGCTTGACTTTTTAACACCCTACCAACACTAAAAATAGTTTCACCTCCGTGGCAGCAGGGGACACTTTGTCACTTCAAGTGATCACAAAGGATCTAAATCACATTCCCTTTGACGGGCAGGGACTTTTGAAGGTTTTGTCGTCCTGAAATAGATCTTCACTGAAGGTGACAACCCTGCTCACCCCCCTTGAGTTTATGGCCAGTGGTAAAAGTTATAGGGTGTAGGGAGAGGCAGCACAATTCAATTTACATATGTAGATGTATAGGTGTCAGTCAGTGGGCACGTGGCTGGGGGACCATTTGATAAAGTGTCAACAAGATTCTAGGTGTGCGGGGGACGGTAACTAAGGATTTGTGGTGTCCATGGAAACTACAGCGCCATCTATCAAGCTAGAAGTGTGGAGGGACCGTATAGTGACTGTTATCAGAGTTTGAAGGTGGTGGTTGGCGCGTGGGTTAACCGTGTGATTCAGAAGATAGACTGCTTGTGTATGATTTTCATGGATGAACCTTGGTGCAAATATCTAATAATATGAGGGCTATGCGGCAGGTATCTATATAGTTTGTCTTTTAGTTTTACCAACCTTTTCATCGAACTATCGTAGTATAAAGACGCATAGGCGTACACACATTTATGTATTCTATGGACTTTTTCTATGCGTTTGTTTTACCGTTTTATAGTGTTATAAACATGTCACATCATTTTGTTATTAAACAGATGTCATGGTCTCCCATAAAAAGCTAAATGGGAGCTTGTAGACTTCATGAAGTCAAAATGGTTGGATTAAACTATGGTACGGTACTCATTGCTGTATTGGCAGCATATAATTGTCGTAATTACCTTATATGATCGGGTATGCCATATAGTCTATTGATTTAATTCTGGTCTATTGAAATGTAAGGACGAATTTATGGTAAATCAGGGGCCTTAATAAAACAGTTGTTTAGATATATTAAGGCTTGACACGTATTTTAAAGAGCTCCGGGAGGGTCTATACCAGGACACCCATCTCATCAAGAAGGTGTCATAATGGCTATTTAATACGACAACCTTCCCTGAGATTGACTCTTAAGTGCCTACTGTGAAAGGTGGGCAATACATCCATAGCCTCTGTAATGTTTTACTTGCAGAATTCACTTACCAGTAGTGCCAATAGACTCTATGCAGGTGTATATGTAATCAAGGCTGATACCCACCCCTCCTCGACAAATTAGCATTAACGACCTCCCTCCCCTTCCTGACGCCAGGAGGGGTGCGTGTCGACCTTTGTCCTCGCTTCTAATTGGTTCCTCTTGCCCATTGGCTGTGCGCATGCCCTAGGGCCGTTTCCGGCCTCGTGGGCGCCATTTTGTTAACGGTGTTTTGAGGGTTGGGTGGGCTGGTTATCTAACAGGCGACTTAACGTTATGCCTCGTCACCGAAAAAAGGGCCGCACATCTTGCATTGGGAGGGAGTGGTACATAACTTGGTCTTAATAGGGTTGGTATTGCATTAGCCATTGGAATCTGGATACAGCACTGAATATCTGAATTGTGGACCAATTTTGGGGGCATTCCTAACCCGCTAATTACCAGAGCATAGGTATAGGGCCTAGAAGTGTATGGTTCCGATCATGCACCTGAACAAAATTGCATTTTAAGGTTGCTCTACACAATGCAATAAAGACATACACAAAGAAATGAAATGGGGTCGGCTGGACTCCCTGGTAACATCCTGGTAGGCAGTTGCCTGACTACCTTAAAAATGAGTCGGGGGGGGGGGGGGGGTTAGCATTTACAACACATCAAAACATCCACACAGAAAAAGAACAGGGTACCGAATGTTGCCACACTTTTTAGAGTCCAGCTGCCTATCCCCAGACCACAGTGTAGTTGGAAATAGAATATGAAGACATTCGTTTCATGGCGAGTCAAGTAGAGTCCAGTATTGCCTGACTCCCTCCTTATCCTATTACAAAAGCATAACAGACTATCAGCCTAAAACATATTGATAATGTGTGTTGCAATGAGGAAGAGGAATAATATGATTAGTATGGTATTTTCTCCGTGTAAACCCCTAAGAGACATGTGTCTGTGGGTGACAGGCTATAATTATGAAAGTTCTCCCCTCCACGGGGTTGAATTATATCAGTTTAGAAATGAATATGTAGACATTCCAGGTAGTCTATGTCAAAAACGAAACTAGATCACATGTCACATATCTCCTTAAGCTTCGAAATAGATTTTTTAAAAGGCTGGATATGTCTACATAAGTTTGTAATCATGATCCATCCCTTATTAATACATGTAATTAGAAGAATTAATATGCAGTATATGTCCACTTGAATCTAGAGTAAATTAGTTTAATGAAATGGGTTCGCCTTCAAGCGATGATAACTAAGAGTCAGACACATCTAGGTATTCGAGATTTGCAAATTCATATGTCATAATCTATGTTGTGTATGGCCTACTTACTATATACGTGTACTTTTAGTTGCGAGCATATAAAATCATTGATGTGAGGCAAATGATAGATAATTACCAACTCAAAAAATCTAATTGGCATTGCATTTAGACATTAGGTATGGAATTCATAGACGTTATAGGTCTGTGTAGACATAAATTAGATGTCTAGAATGCTAGATAATAAGCCAGTCTCTGTGAAGCCTACGTGCCCTATACTTTCATTGTTCATTGCATGCTTTCAGAATGGCCCCACTCATTCTACATGTGCATGACAGCGCAATGCATACCATGCCTGCAACCACTATTACTCCTTTGCTTTATTGTTAGTTCAATAATCGTTTGATATAAACCATTCTGATAATGAAGTGGAGTTATTATCGTCACGCCTGGCTGGATGCTCATGCCATAGAGCACAGGCCCACTGCTTGTGATGGGAAATCATGTGAGACGTACATATCGGGCCCGTCTTTTCCATGTCATTTGTTTCACGCCCGACTTAGTCAAGCGTAGGAAGATGAAAAAGTCAGGGTTCAGCGGTCACCGCCGGGTATAAATGGAATGAGAGAGAACGGCGTTTTGTGTTTAGTTCCCACTGTTGTCGCTTGGCGCGTGTCGGCCACACGCCTACTGCGCATGCTCCGAGCCACTTTCCGGTTGTCGTGCGGCGTTTATTGGCCACGTGCCGTTTTGCGACATCAAAGAGCATCAACTGACGGCGGCGCGACCCGCTCCCGGCGGAAATATCACCTCAAAGGTGGCTGCTACTCTGGGGGCGTGGGTGTGCGATTGTTAATCCGCATTATTAATATGGTTAATCATCCCAAATACCCCCGGCCCGCAGCCGACCGGTGACGGCCGACTTTGCTGTGTGCAGTCAGGGAGAACGACGCTTCACGCGGACATCGGAACCGTTCTCACGCCCTCCTCGTGTATTGATACACCATCCCACTCCTTGCACCAACAGCCTTGTATGACAGGCGCCATGGGCACTACCCACACCATGGGAAAGGGCGTGGTTGGTGCCAAACATGGACCCACCCACACCTCCCTAGCCAACCCCTTATTACAAGTACCATAGCAGAGTTTTTCCCACACCACCCTAACCCGCCGGAAGCTACAGATCAAACGCCAACAGCGCATGAGCAATACCACCTGGCGGCGGAAGGTGTCATTAGATCCAATCAGAGTGCCCGGATGAGAGGGTATAACAGAGACCTCTGCCGACCAACTTGGAGGATATATCCCATGCCCCACCTCATATGTGCCTCTACATGGGTTAAAAATCGACACGGGCGACACGGCGACACGGCGACACTGCCCTTTTAAAAATCGACACGTGTTACACGGCCCTTTTAAAAATCGACGGACACAGACTTGTTTAAGAGCAAGTAGTATATTCTATATGGATAAAAATCGACACAGTGACATAGCCGTTTTGCTAAAAATCGACACGGCGACACGGCCAAAAAGTTGGGTACCCATGTAGAGGCACTCATATGCCCCCCCCCCCCCCCCGCCCACTGCAGACTCTTTGACATTGTACTAAGGGTGTGGGAGCAGTGGTTACTGTTTTGGTAGACAGTCCGCACACCGCCTGCCCCCACATAGACAATAGGTGAATGGTGAACCCAAAACTACTACTTTTTATAGGCCTACTGTATACCAACATTAAAGTACGTTTCCCATGTACAGTTATACTACTGTAAAACTTCAGTAGCTTCTAATGCTCAGCTACATTTCCTTCTAAAAGTGTATAGATTGTGGTTTCTAGAACACACACTGCTGGTGGCCCTGCGATTGGCCACAACCTGTCTGTCTATAGCAATGTAGAATCTATGTACAATCTAATGTCACTTCATAACATTCCTATTAACTCCCAGCATCAAAACAGTGTCCTCTGCACATATGCATGTACATAGTTGTATCAATACAGAAGTCTAAAACCCTCAACCTGCGACAAACCTCGATTTCCATATACTACTCACATCGCCCGAAGGGCTGGACGCGGGCCGTTCCCGAGAACCACTAAATAGTTCATTCTATATACTACTGACACCAAATATAGAATTAGTGTGAATCCTGCTATTTCACTAGAGTTCTAATCCCCGTGGTGCGCTCCAAATGGCCAACAGTGTGGAGGGTAAACAGTACCCTGGAGGCGGAGAGTCTGGGGACAGGTGTGGAGTATGAGTGATTGAGTGTCTCTCCACAGCCCAACCTCAAACATTTACTACTTATAACTACACACCCTCCAGCTCCCAACAACCACGACGAGAAGCGTCAGATGTTTATTATAATGAAGATGTCACTTACAGCAAAAAAACACACACACACACGCAAAAAGAACACTAAAAAAGAACAAGTATATCCACCGCTTCTAACCTACACAAATGTATATCGGTTAGCCAAATGTATTATGCCTAAGCCATCCGCATGGCGCAATTCAATTAAACATGTACAGTCAACTCTCCCGAGCCCTCCCTCTAATGCGATTTAGGAAATAAATCTGTGGCTCTATTGGTGGTTGGTTACATTAGATGACGTCTAAATCTTGGCATAAACGTGCATCACACAATCAGATAGAATTTGCATGGACCACAAAGGAAAACTACATTGGTGACTACATTTGGAGGGCACGTGTTTAGGTAGTTCTTTATATGGACGACTGGTGGCAGATTCGTACGGCTTTGACATTGACTGAAGTAGCCTAATTTCACAGATAGGTGCAAGCTTTATTATTGCATGGTCATGTGCTTTTGAACACTTAAATGGTATTTCTAAGGTCACACGTCGTTGTCTGAGACCGTTAGGGTCCGTGCTGTGGTCGGTGGTTGTGGGTGGGGTGGAGGATAGTGTGTTGTGACTCTCTATATTAACGGGATAAAGGTGGTATTAGTCCTGTCCAGGGTTCATACAGTTCATAGGTGTGGTCAACCACTACCCCCCCCCCCCCCCCCATTCTGGAAAAGAAATATCCACTGGTCAGAATCCACTGTGCCCTCGGGGAAGCTGCATCTGTAGGTCTACGTCATTTCACACTGAGCATGCGCACAGCAGGAGGTCTGTATGGGCCCCGTACACAAATTTCCAATTCATAATGCATGTCTATATAGGGACATGAATTAACTGATAAATACAGTCATTTCTCTCAAATGTGGCCGTCCTTCGGACATCCATGCAATTGATTGATTGATTAATTTATTGCACGAATCGTTCTGTGAACGTTTTTCGTCGCGCACAGAGATTCCTCACAAACATCTAGGGGTAATCATCTGTTGCTGAACATTCGCGATTCTTGTATGCAAAATGAAAGATAATTTGTTAGTATGATGACACATAAACAAGAACGGGTTAGTGGCGCAAATGTGACCAATGTGACCAAATATGGCGCGGTGACCACAATAACCCTTTGTCCACATGACAAGGGTACTTAACGATTTCAGCTGTTTGTCATCCAGCAATTTGTGTATATGTAATACATGAATGTCCACTTGATCATCCACTTTAATAGCAGTGATGCTGTGTCCAACATAGCTGACTATAGGGGTGATAAATTACTCCTCAGACTGCCCAGGGCATCATTGAAAAAGGTATTCTCAGAAAAAGATTCCATCGTCCACTTTCTGCACAAAATAATCAAACATGTCCAGATATCCAAATTGCCTTCTTCTAAGACTCACTCACTGATTACTCTATATTTATACGTGCCAGATATGTCCACAGGGAGACTAAACATACACCTGTAAATTCCCGCGGGGGAACCAACCCTCTCGTGCGGGTTATACAATATTCCCAAAGTCTACACAGTCAGCGTCATTGTCGTTGAAACCACGCTGACTTTTCTGAGTGTGCATGGCGGTTCATCCAAGGTTTTTTTTAAAGTATAAATTATATAACAGTATCAAACTCGCAAATTTCAGATCCCAGATCATTTATCTGGTGGGCTGCATGGCTGGGGTTATAGGATTCTCTCAAAGTCGGGTTGCGGTTATACGTGAGGTGCGGGTTATACGCAGGAATTTAAGATAGTTCACCTCAACGGACACCAAACTGTCTAAAACCGCTACTGGACACAGGGCTATGTTGAAGGGAAGCAATCTTAAGCCTGCAGCTGCGCAAGTTGGTTTACAGTACAAAGGGACGTATTTTTGGGGTTCACTATATTTACAGTGTATATGGGGTTCTGTGAAAGTCACAGTGTCACAGTTTATGACCTAACAAATTCCTGTCTACACTGTTACTCTTAAAGGATTTCAACATAATTATGAGTCACACGCTATTTTGGAGGTGGGGGGGGGGAAGGTTTTTCAATTCTATTTTCTTTACTATTAGGGTGCTGCTGTGACATTGAAGAAAATGTTCTTGGCATGCGATGCCTTTCTCGGATGGCTGGGTGGATGAATGGATGTCTGACCGGGCAGACCTCCCACTGATTAGCCTTCTGTCGTCTCATTATGTAGTGCTACACCTTCACTACACCCTGGAGATCAGCAGCAGAAGGTTAACAACTCACAGTCAGGTGTAATTAAACTCTAGTTAAGTATAAGCATGAAGCATGGCACTCGTGCATATACATTTTGGCATTCCTCTCTACAGCATGGCGACCCAATGGTAGACAATGAACGTGAGCCAAACGCCGGTGCACGTGCGACACACCTGTGGGACACGTGGGGTGAAAATAAAAAGACCCCTTGCTTATGATGAATGATGAATATTAAAATAAAAAAGATATTCATCTCATTTTGTATGGAGAAATTATGGGACCTGGAAAGTTGTAATAAGTTGCCGCGTCCAGGTTTCTACATCAGATCACATGACTTGTAACTGGTTCCCGCTGTTTGTTGTAGCTATAGCAGCAGGAACCAGCGCAATCAAAACAACAAAGGCTTCACTCGATCTATGAAATTACAGTTCTAATAATCAGCATTAATAATGTCTTATTTTTGTTAACGATGCGCAGGGGTTCCGTCATTGTTCTTGGGCTCTAATCTTACAGGGGCGTGGCAAGCAGTTTCAAAGTAGGGGGACTGAGGGGTATTTTGACCGTGTTTTGCCCCTTTTTATCTGACCTTTTTGGTTTGACATTTTTGGGGGTTGGTCAAAAATGGGGGGGGGGGGGGACATCTCCCCCGGTTGCCACGCCCCTGCAGGAACTAGAGGCATGGCGTGGTGTATATTGCCAACCTTCCCTCACTGGCGGAATGACACCAGAGAGCCTTTTCATAAGGTGGATTTGCGTGATCGTAAAAAAAAAGTATTTCATAAGGCGTGAACGTAAAAGTATGATCGTAAACGCTTCCTTTGATTTCGCTACCTTAAAAAGATGTCGCTATCGTACAAACCATATAATTCAAGTATTTCATAAGGTGTTGCGTTCACGATTTGGGGAAACGTACAATAATTTATGGTACCAATTTTTCTGTTTCATAAAGGATATTTATCAGCTGGCCTACCCCAGGTGATAAATAAATTTTTTGGACAAATATCTAAAAAAAAAAATGCGGCTATCTGCATACAGTGTTGGAAGTGGATAATACATAAAAATTCAAAAGTTCCTGCCCATTATAAGTAAAATATTCCATGTTTAGTAAATTTTTTGGACTCTGTTTTTTCCCCATCATCGCAAAAAAGATACGGTTCCGTACTTTCAGCTTATGTTACATATCAGACTATACGGTTCCGTAAAATAATCTTGGATGTAGATATGGTAACGTAACTATCTGTATCATATCCAAATGTGTGGCCTTCTCATATGTTGGCTATTACATAGGGGGTATTATAGCCTCTTTTTGAAAATACTGTTTCAAAACGAACGTATCCGTTGGGAAACAGTGTTTATGAAAGACAAACACAGGACATGGAGGGGGACGCAAATTTTGTCCCCGTATACGACGTTAATACGGGGAGAAAGATAAAACGGTACCGTCCTAGAAAACACCCATTGAAAGATTGGACAGACGATGAATTCCGCCGCAGATACCGAATAACTAAAGACATAGCGATGGATTTAATATGGGATTTCGTGCAATGGTATCCTAAGGAGACCACCACTCTTGGTGGAGCCATCCCTTTAGAGGACCGTGTAAGTATTGGTTGTTCAACATTTCCTTGAAACTATATCATATGTTGACAATGTAGTAACATATATTTGTAAATAGAAATAAATTTGGACAATTATCATTTTTTTATTTATTCCGAGTATACTACACAGTAAGTTGTAAGCGACATAGGGGGCGTTAGGTAATATAAAAGGGAACATATGACATGTTAAATTATTTTTGTGCTTTAGGGTATAAATGTGTGTCATATTATAGTAAAATTTCGACGTATTTGTGTTTTTCAGTTCTGTTTGGCGTTACGGTACATGGCCACAGGTGCTAATTATTCAACGATAGCACAGACACAGGGCGTGTCTTTAGCAAGTGTAAGCAGATGCTTATACGAAGTCTTGGACTATTTTGGAGATAGGGAGCACGTATTCATAAAATTCCCCGAAACACGCGCAGAGATGCTGTTGGCATCTGATGATTGGTTGGCTGAGACAGGACGTCCCAAATGTATCGGTGCGATGGATGGGACCCATGTGGCTATAAAGAAACCATTCTACAACGAGCCAGCATACATTAACAGGAAAGGATACCACTCCCTCAATGTGATGGTAAATTATAATATATGATCCACATACAAACTACCAAAACTTTACCCAAGATAATAACTCATAAATTTGAAGATATTACGGTATTTTATTTAGCTTGTAATATATAAGTAATTAATAAGATAATGTGAAAAAAAATAACATGAAACCATATTTAGCTTATGTAATACGCTAAACTATGACAGATACTATATACGAGTGAATATATTTTTTTCCAGGTGATATGTGACACACGAAAAAGGTTCATTGCTGTTGATCCTTGCCACGGAGGATCTGTGGGCGACGCACTGGTCTATAACAACAGCGTGTTATCTGACGTCTCCAATGACGGACTACTGTATGACTTCTTCCTACTAGCCGATTCGGGGTAATAATTTCTATACTTATTTTATTGAATATATCCCGTGTAAAGTATATTTATCAACACGGTTTAAAAAAATGGTAGACATTTTATTTTTATATATAAAGGAGCGTTATGTTCATCTGAATAGAAAATATAGTTTATGTATTTTGTGTTTAAGGTAGCGGTTCCAATGACATTTTTATGTACTTAAAAAAAGCAAATACTAGTTAATTTTTAATTATTTCAGATATGGTCTAAGGAAGAATGTCTTCATACCGCATGATAGGCCAACCACTGAAGCTCATAGAGCATTCAACAAATGGCTAAAGAAATACCGATCCATTGTGGAGCGTGGAATTGGGGGTTGGAAGCAGAGATGGAGGTATAATAAACACATTTATTCCCCAGTAATTTCCTAACATTATCGTGTAATATATCCCATAAATCAAACACAAATACTGTGTTATATATTTAAGGTACCGCTTTGCTTTTGTACGTCATATACTTGATTTCATGGTGGATACGATGACCACTATGCTTAAGTACTAGAAATCCTGTATCCCATGCCCCCCATGGGATATGGTCCTCCTGTATCACATGGCCTATGACATCATAATTTGTTCAAATTCTTATGGCCATTTATATGCAATTAAACATATTTAGAAGAATAACAACCATGAAATAAAGGCAAAGGCCCATGGCCAGAGGATTTTTGGTACCGTTCCCCCCTCGGTGGGGCTGGGGCGCATCCCACTCAGCCTGCGGCTTCGTGGGATACTGCCCCAGCCCCACCGAGGGGGGAACGATACCAAAATATCCTCTGGCCATGGGCCTTTGTCTATATATCATGAGATGAAATGGTTTCTAAGGTTTTAATTATATATTTTCAGATGCACTGACAGTTCGGCTGGCTACTTGTATCACGATCCAGACATATGTGCCAAAATCATAATGGCGACAGCATGTTTGAACAACATATGCATAGATCAGAATGTCCCAATGGAAGAGGATGAGGATGATGACGCCCCCGACAACTTTGCTCCCATCCAACTCCCTGTCGCCCAACCAGGACAGTTTGTTCAGCCTGCTCAACACCTGGGAGCTCGCCAAGCCTACATTGATCGGTTCTTCATTCCCCCATTCCTCCCTGATCAGATTTGAATAGAATAAAATTGTAGTGATCTGAACAAATATGTAAAAAAATAGTTAACTATTGAAAATAAATAAATATCCGATTCTGTATTATAAATGGGGTACATAAAAATTGCCATATTCCGATATCCAAATAAAACAACACCATGACACCTGCAACTCCAATTAATTTCATGTCTTTATTATTGAAAGGAAGCAAAATTTAATGACATTTTTATCAACACATGACATTATCCATGTGCAGAAGGGAACTACGTAAATTTAACTGAACTATATAGGTAGGTCAATTTGATATGAGACGACCTCGTAAAATTACTTTACACTTTCTTTCTTCTCTCCTTTCTTATAGCCCTTAAAGGCCAAGTAATAGTCCATTTTCCCCTCTCTGTAGGACGACCATGGGCGTGCGGTCCTTTTGTCTTGTCTCGATTTGAACATAGTTGAAGGTTTCACGCCAGGGATCCCTAATAAATGGAAATGTAAGGGATATTTTAGTTTGAGGTGAGTGATGTTTTAGTGAATACCGGAAAATGTCATTGTGTAATAGTCCTACCCTAAACTTCCTTACCCTATAGTATTGTACATGTAAATAAAACCGGTATACGGCCAATACCTAACAATAAAACATACTATATTATTACATTGTATAGCAATACTTATTTTGTTTGTGCTTACCTGTCACAGCCTCGTCACCGGCATAGTCCAAGGCCATCACATTTCTGTTGTTCATTTTCATGTCCTCCGTGATGGTGGCCGGGCGCCCCGTCTTGTTCATGGCCCTGGTGAGGTCGCGAAGCTGAAAATACAGGAATGAACAGATAGTTGCATTGTGTCCTACCAGTAATAAAAGGATTTTAGTAACATATTTCATTGGGCCCGTGTCAGTTGTTAACAATTAATATAAACATAACATATTTAATGTCCCCATAAACGTAAACAAGTAATATGTATGACATTATAACTTTACATATAAGTAATAAATACAAGGATGTATAGACCATAATTAAGGTATCGATATATATATGGAAAAACATATTCACCTTCTCTTTGGATTTGCCAACAAAGTCTGTCACTTTGCTTTTACATTGTGCTACAGTCCTCGTCTGAACAGACACTTCGTTAACAAACTCTGTAAAATTATACAAAATTTCCTATAACGCTATTCCACATTACAATACACACTACATAAATTTCAAATCTTGGTAATTACAAATAATTTCATCTCCAAATATACTACAATTCTTATGTTTTTTCATAGGGATACAAGTTATAATTTTATTACAGTGAGAGAGAATGTCCAAATTAGCTGGCCTCACACTGGTACTGCACAGTACGTGTAAGCATCAACATATCCTTACACACATAAAGAGTATTACCTGCCACCTCCTCCCACGCTCGATCCCTTCTCTCTGTCCCGCCCTCGTGCCATTCGAAGGCCCCCTTTATGTACTGTCTGCGAGCGTTGGCGGCGATGAAGAGACTCGACACTTCTCCTGGCGTCCAGTTCTTCCCCCTCTCTGCCTTTTCAGGTGTCTCAAAAACTTGATTTCCTTCCTCGAGTACCGCTTGTCTATCCAGATCTATTACTTTTCTGTTCTTCCCCGCTGACTTTAGAGTCACCCTCTTGTTAGCTGGAGGTTCCTTGGCCACAGCACCCTTCACAGACTTGTCCTTTACCTGTGGATGGCAAATACAATGACTATTATAATTGATTATTTCGCCCTATACACTAGCAAGAAAATACATCCTAGTAGGAAACATACACATACATGCTACCGCAGCACTGATGTTAAATGTAAGTCACCTACCTTAGGCATGGTGTATTTCGTGATAGATTTTTGTGTGTTCGTCAGGGAAATTCCACTTACAAAGAGAGAAAGATCATGACACATACACCGTTTATATACACATAGATTGGTTTCCTAATATAACACTAGGGGTGTAGCTATTTCCGTAACCGGAATTTGACTGCCCCCTAGTGGTATATATAAATTTTTTTTTTAAACTAAATATATGCTTTCACTTTATAATATTTATGGGATTTTTGTATATGGAATATGCCCAGGTGTTGTATAAGCGCAGGCTAAATGGTAGACGGGAATTTGATAACCGCAGGTCCGCTCATTCAACCCAGTACAGTACTAGTCTATTGCAAAAGCTAAGGGTCTGAAACCCGTTTGGAAATGGCCAAATACAATAATTTTTTTTCTATTGTTACAATATACACACTATCTTCTTTTTAAGGTACCGGTTTAATAACAATATATATACATCATGTTTGGTCATGAAAGTAACACTCTGGGCTGTTTAAGGTACCACTTTCAAACTCGTTTGTATAACCCATAAGAAATATACTAGATTACTGTTTCCTCAGGAAAGGCTTGGAGCTAAAATTACCAAATAATAATTCTGGAAACAACTCACGTGTGTTTATCAAATAATAAGTTTATTTTGAATATGATGTTTATTCAAGTTATAACAATTTAGAGGAGAGTCGAACATCCATATTCATCACTGACGGTCACGCTGTCCGCCACCCCGTTATCAGAACGCACGTGCACTTGGTACTGTACTTGGTAATTTGCATAATTTTCCTGATCCTCACTTTCTACTCCCACGGGCACAGTCTCTGAAATATAAGGTGTGTACTTTAGTGTGTATAACAAAATTCCCCTTCAACCATCACCCATATGTTGGGTGCACCGGTACCTTAACAATTCTGGTGATAACTTTCAGAGTCTGTGCTGTTTAAGGTATCGCTTTGAAATAGAATAGTATAACCCCTAACTTAAAATAACACATTACTGTCTTGTAACCTAACTGCTTCAATATCAATAAGATAAATGTCTGTTTCAACAATTAACATAATACAGATTTTGAACTGCTCTTGAAAATTAACCCTCAAACTCACTGTCGAAAAGGGTGGTGTTGTTGTTATTGTCCGGAAGTTCATCAGTAACACACGTTTCCTCATCGTCCGATTGGACTGGTACATCGGTCATGTCTGAGAAATAACGTGTGTAAATTTTTTTCATTTTGTTTATTACTTTAAACCATAACATATATGTGCCCCTGACCAGTATCATCATAAATTCTAACATTTAACTTCTGCTTAGTGTGTGTCATAATTAAGTTTAAATGAGTAGGAATAGTAACTCCAGTAATAGCCCAATGGCCCCAGATAATATATGAATGGGGTTGAAACAGTATACAGTACTACTAATTCATTTACCAAAGCATTACGTAATAGAAAGTTATTAATCTTTAATTTTACCTTCACACACTTGCTTTGCCTGACTAGACTCGGGACACCCACTGCGCACCATGTTATCTGTGTACACCTCTATCATGAGGCCCATGAGATGGTTCATACCTAAAAATTAAGCAAATTCAGTTCTTTAAACTTCCTACCAAAAATAAGGGTTCAGTTCTTGCTATAAAATACACTTTGTACTGATCTACAGGTCATCTTAAATATACACGCTACAACTCACTCTGCATGGCTGTGGTATTATTCTCAATGGTAGTTTGGAGTGTGTCCATTGTATTATGGTGGTAGCAAACGTCCTTTTGGTTGCCCAGAACATCCGTCATCCCTTCAAATATACAAATCACTTATGATATAACACCCAAAAGGTACAATCATTACATATACACACCTAGCATGTGCTAATATTTAGGAGGTCTTTTTCTCTTTTACAGTAAGGCTATGTACCAGGCGACTAGCTAACTAACCCCCACATCATATACTACTTTAATTTATGGTAGCTTACTTCATTGATGGTGTACAATAGAAAAGGCTTGCATTGAAATTTATACATGTTGCTTACAAATATAGGACTCACTCTGTATAGCAGCCGTATTGTTGTCCAGGCTAGTCTGTAGACTGTTAAGGTAAGTCTGCTGGGTGGAACGTAAAGTCCTTTCCTCAAGAACACCCGTCATCCCTTACAAGATAATAGCAAAAATATATACAACTGACTAATAACCCACAAATTACATGTTTAAATACGTTACCTTAAACCCTACCTTAAAACAAAATAGGTTCGCTCCTGTGAGGTACCGGTATACTCGATATATTGCGCACTGACTAAGGGGTAAAAACTGAAGGCACGGTTTATGAGCATAAAATAATAACATGTTAGTAAAGATAACTTACTCTCCAAAACCGTGGTGTTGTTTGTGATAGTGCTGTTCACCGTTTCTGTGTCCTGAGCCAAATCCTTTTTTTGCTGGATGAGGAGGTGTGCCATGCCTGAAACATTTTTGCCCAATAGGTAAATTCACTGAATATAGGAAACTTTCATTACATACATAAATATCGACTTAAAATCAACATTTACACACATCTATTTTACACTTACTCTGCATCGCGACTGTGTTGTTATTCACAGCAGTACATAATTCGTCACTTAGAACACCTGTAGCAGGGACATTGCTGTTGGGTGTTGTAGTAGGTTGGGGGATGTCATTCGGCACAACTTTGTTATTGGTCTGAACGCTGTTGGTATGTGGGCTGCCCATGATGTCTGACCAATTTCCTTCACTCGCCTGTTCGTTTTGAGTGTCCCCCACATCTGAAACAATTCAAATGATTACGTCAAAATACACATCTTGTTAAAAGTAGATCCAATTTATGTACCTACATATATCAGATATTTACATGAATACTTTATAAGAGTTAAATCTCAATGTAAATACATGACCTAAAAGTACCTGTAGCACGTGAGCCCTGGGATAATTCTTCAAACTCTGATTCATCGTCGCTGGATGGCCGCGTAATTGGACATATACTGGAGGGCCTGGCTTTATAGAAAGCTTTTGTTTGAATCTTTGAAGTGTCTCCCTGCTCATCCATTTCTTGTGGTGCTTTGGTCGGTTGAAGATGAAATTAATGAAACATGAATAGAAAAAAGAGGTAGCAGCACTTTTTGGGTATATCTTAATGGTGGAATGACTCCCATTGCTGTAGTGGGGTGGCATAAATAGCTACTGCCAAAACTTTACCAATACCTTTAGGTCCATGGAAAAATAACGTAACATAAAACCCCTATATATGTAGTGTGATTCTAAAAATACCTCTTGGCAACCTGGGGACTTCCTCAATGATTTTCTCCGGAAACTCCTCCCCCTGCTCCATATTTGTCCGTCCTTCAGTGGGTACACGATCACCTGAAAAATAGTAACAAATACATGTTAGTCAACAATTATACCGTATATCCTACAACTTAAATTGCACACATTGATGCACTGCCTGGTATAAATACCTCTCAATTCCTCAGAAGACGTCTCTACTGCATGAGGCACGTGATCCTGCTTCTGCTGGTCCACTTTCTGTCCTGTTGTCTTGCGTTTACCACTACCTGAAAACAGACGTATTCACATATACTTATCACTTATATTTGAAATCATTCACTCTTTATGTTAATTCCCCAAATACACAAATATATATAGTGGGCTACTATAAATACCTCTTGCCAAACTGGGGAGTTGATCAGTGATTTCCTCGTGAAAGTGGTGGCCCTCCTCCATATTTGTCCGTCCTTCAGTGCGTACAGGATGACCTGAAAAATATTAATTAAAATGTTAGTCAACAATTCTACCGCATATGCTACAAGTGAAATTCCACCCATTGACGCACTGCCTTGGTATAAATACCTCTCAATTCCTCAGAAGACGTCTCTACTGCATGACCCACGTGATGCTGCTTCTGCTGGTCCACTTTCTGTCCTGTTGTCTTGCGTTTACCACTACCTGAAAACAGACGTATTCACATATACTTATCACTTATATTTGAAATCATTCACTCTTTATGTTAATTCACCAAATACACAAATATATATAGTGGCGTACAATAAATACCTCGTGCCAAACTGGGGAGTTGATCAGTGATTTCCTGGTCAAAGTGGTCTCCCTCCTCCATATTTGTCCGTCCTTCAGTGCGTACACGATGAGCTGAAAAACAAAAACCATTGTTAGTCAACAATTGTACCGTATATGGTACAAGTGAAATTCCACCCATTGACGCACTGCCTTACTATAAATACCTTTCAATTGGTCATAAAATGTTGCTACTTTATCAGGGCCGTGATGCTGCTTCTGGTGGTCCACTTTCTGTCCGGTTGTCTTGCGTTTACCACTACCTGAAAACAGACGTATTCACATATACTTATCAATTATATTTGAAGTCATTCACTATTTATGTAAATTCTCCAAATACACAAACATATATAGTGGGCTACTATAAATACCTCTTGCCAAACTGGGGAGTTGATCAGTGATTTCCTCGTGAAAGTCCTCACCCTTCTCCATATTTGTCCCTCCTTCAGTGCGTCGACGATTTGCTGAAAAATTAAATAAAATTAAAATAGTTAGTCAACAATTATACCGTATATGCTACAAGTGAATTTACACCCATTGCTAGACTGCCTTCCTATAAATACCTCTCATTTCCTCATAAGAGGTCGCTACTCTATGAGGCACGTGATCCTGCTTATGCTGCTCCACTTTCTCTCCTGTTTTGCGTTGACGATTAGCTGAAAAACACACGTATTCACATATAGTCTAACATCAATTCGACGTTTGGTAATAGGAGTATGAATTTTTGCATTAATGGTGTAAATTTATGTTCCTACCTTTTCTAAATTCAGGATACGTCATGGTTTGTCCTTCAGGCAGGTCATTAACAGAAAGAGCCCCTCCTGATACATTGGTAACAGTCGGGGTGGGGTCTTCCTCTTGTGACATAGGATCTTCTGTCTCTTTATTCTGCTGGTCATCCGTACTGCTCTCATTGTGCGATTCCTCATCATTTTGTTTGTTTTTGGGTTTGCGCTGACGGTTAGCTGTATTGAAAGAAAAAAAGTTTTTTTACCAATTGACCCATACCTTGATATTCATACATAATTAGGATACCCTAAAAATTCCCATTTTGCCCTAGGGGTATATATGACATTCACCTTGACGAAAACTCTTATATGAAGGGCCACTGGCTGCCGGAATTGGGGGAAGGTCTGTGCTTGGAGCCGTGTAAAATGGCATCGGCCCCTCCTTCAAGATGTTGTATTGGAGCAATCCTAAAAAAGGGGAAATTAAAACATATATAACAGAAATCACTCACAAAAATTTAAATGAAATGTCAATATAGATATACCAAACAAAATAAAAAATTACCCTTACCTGCAACCTCATCCTGGGGAACGTCACGGTATTTCAGCCCCATAAGGGAGGCCGCAGTGGGAATAAATCTTTTCTCATTGGGGGGAATTTTGTCCAGACTGCCATACTTTTCGAATGCCGCCTTATTCTGTACATATTGATGAAAACAACAAAATAAAACACAATTTTTATTAATTTTTTCACACCAATTAATAATCACTTATATATTTAGTGATTCTATGGAGAATTGGTGATTATAATAAATATATATAGCTCTGTCAACAAAATTATAATTCTTACATCCTTGCGCGCTTTCGAACTAAAGTCCGAACACTTCTTACGGAGATCATGATCCGTATAGTTGTTGTTGCCATCCGAAGCACGCACCATCCCTTAAAGAGCAATAAAATCAATGGGGTACAATTCAAATATAGCTGTGTTATCTATTAAAAATACAAAGAGATATATAAAGATAGTTACTTTATTCATGTACATTGTCCCAAATTATTACAGCTTAGCTACTCACGCCTTAACGCCGTACAGGCCTTTCCCGCGTCCTCAGCAGAGGCATTGTTATTCATCAATGTTGGTCTGTAGTCCATGGCAGCTGTGAATAATGCGATGACCTCGCCTCGGGTCCAATTGCTCCGCCTCTGCTTTTTGTCCCCTTCATCATCATCATAATCACGAGATTTAGTAGGGTTTTTTTTTTTCTGGGATTTTTCACTAGTCTCGCCAGCCTTCTTTTTATTACCCGCGCCTACCTTGGGCTTCTTTGGGGGAGGCACATAAGTTCGGTCTTTGTGATCGTCCATATACCCCCTTTCTTCCGCTTCAGAGTTGTCGGATAACGATTGATCGGAGTCATTTTCAGCATTCTATATGGAAAAAAAATACAGTAAAGGATCAATATATGCTGGATGGAACCAGAATTACATATATATGAGGTTTAAGTGTACACTAAATAACTGGCTATGACTGTACGGTATATAGAGCATTGAGCGGTACCTTAACATTTAAACCATTTATATCTATTTTCCTAGTTATTGGGTTGAGCGCTACCGTAAGACTTAGTACTTTCCCCTATAACTGGATTGCAGGAAGAAAGTGTTACCTTAAAAAAGGAAAAGATAAGTTTGTTTCAGTTGTTAGTGCCGACTCTAATTTTTTTAGGCTATTTTGAAGCATGTTTATACTAAATCCGACCCATGTATAGCCTGTAGCCTGTGGGTATTTGTGCCAATCTATGTGTCTACATGGGTAAATTGCGACACTGCCCTTTAACACCTTTTTTTAAATCGACAGACATAAACAAATGGGACAAAATGGATACACAGAGATTTTTCTATGACTTCCTATATAGCTAAAAATCGACACAGTGGGCCAGTACTTCTGGTGGAAATCTCCACAGCGAGATGGTAAAAAATATAGGTACCTATGTAGAGGGAGATAGGCGGGACATATATTCCATCATGTCACACATTGGGCTACACCTGTCACACGCAAAAGTGGGGGGCATCATAGCTGTATATAGGGCCGTACACTGCCACTTTGGTGCTGCGAAATATCAAACTGGTACCACATAGGCTACACTGAAAAACTGGACAGCACTGGAGTGCATAAGGTCGTCTTGTGGTCTTCTAAGTGAAAATTATATTAAGATAATAATTTATGAAGTTATTACTAAGGGTACACATTTTGGCAACACAATGGCCGGCCGCCTGCAGGGGAAATGGTGGCTGGTGAGTAACTTCTAGACAACTCTAGGGCTGGCATGTACAACGTGGAGCTATTTGGGTCTTCAAGTTAAAATTCCAGTTTGTCCAGTACTATATTTTTACTTGCCGTTTTGGAGACTTTTTCCTGACCAGTAGCAACCCGGAATTGAAAAATGTACCGGTATATCTTAACTAGAAGTTGTCTTCTGTTTTGTTAGGTCTAATAGTTCTTATGTTTGAATAAAGAAAGTGATTACCCTGACTCTATTGAAGCTGAAACAAATTTGGGAATTTGTCTATGAGTAGAGAGGTCACCAAGGGCCTATTTGTCTATGTGAATAAAAACAACCACCAACCTTTTACACCAGTTAGATAACATTTATTATTAATTTTTATAAAACTTCCGCAGTAGTACACTACGTCTCTCAAATAGAGCCAATATGAATACATACACAAATAATAACAGGTTATCACTACATATCAAATACCGATTGCTTCCTGATACAGTATTCACATCATAGAAAGCCCCCCTTATGAATAAAATCACAGTGATATCGGTCATGTATTATTGCACCATCAGATATTAAATAAGATAACATGATTTATAGATAACATGATTTATATATTAATATTGATTGCACAAAATATTCCAATACGGCTCCAATACTAGGATAATTTACATTTTGAGCGTACCGTAAATTTCTCAATTAAAACATGATCACTAAGGCAAAAAAAAAAAAAGCTTTGTTTCAGGTAACATGGGAGGAAAATGTAAGGGACGGTAGGTCGAAATTTTTTTTTCCTTTAACTTTAATGTACAAGGCAATTTTTTGGAAACCCCTAAATTTTACCAAATTTTTTTATAAAACCTAAAATTTCTTCAAAATTGCATAAAAAACGTAGGGTACGCCCTGTTTTTATAAGGTGAGTCGGGTTACCTGAAACAAACCTTATTTTTTTATGGCCTAAGATGAAATTAGATTATGCTAAGCACATAAACGTATAATGAGTTGCAAATTATCCCCAAATTATTTTAAAGGTCTATATCACATATCATAAAATACTTATTTATATTCCTGAGCGTCTCAATATTAAGATATGTAAATACTAAAATCTAAAAAACATTAACAAAAATGATTTTGTTTTAGATAGACTACCCCTTGACACGGTTCTTCCATATACCCACTGCCCCACAGGGTCAAGACGAGGTGTTATATGACCAGTGGGCAGTGGGTATGTGGGAGAAGCCTGCCCAGGTGTAGTCTATCTGATTTAACCCTCGGGTATGCGATATACCCAACGTGTGAAACCTTTGTTTCAGCCGCCCACCATGGGTTAAATAATATATGTGGTACTCGAACCTGTTAACGAGTATAAATACCTCGGTATTACCCTAGATAACTTCGGCCCCCATTCAGCGTGTATGCTAAGGTGTATTAGACACAAAATCTGGATCCTGTTACAAGTAAGGAAATATATCGATATGTATAGTTTTTTCCGTATTTTAAAGGCCATTATCATCCCATACATAGACTATGGGCTCGTTTTTACTACTGGTGTTCCCCAAAATATCACTAATAAATTACATGTACTTTATAATACAGCTATACGTGTGTGCATGTCACCATGTGTCACAGACTAGTGTACGCTGGTAAACTGGAAATTAGACCTTATTCACGCACCAGAACTGAAGGACTGGTTAACAAATCTGATTGAGCACTTCACTCATCTCCTAAACCTGAGCATCGCTACTGGTAACTTTCCTAAAGCACCTTGCACGCAGCATGTATCACATATAAATGACATTGACTTGTAAAAATCTACAGGGATGGATGACCTGTCTGCGAGATTACTGAAGGACTGCTTAACAAATCTGATTGAGCACTTCACTCATCTCCTAAACCTGAGCATCGCTACTGGTAACTTTCCTAAAGCTTGGAAGAAGGCCACGGTAGTGCCCATCCCAAAACTAACTAATCCTATAGCTGGAGGTCAGCTTAGACCCATATCTCTACTAGCAGTACCTGGGAAGGTGCTAGAGAGACTGGTGCACAACCAACTGTATCCCTACTTAGAAAGTAACGCCCTCCTATCTAAAGGCCAAAACGGTTTTAGCAAAAATAATGGGACTCAAGATACTGTGTTCCAAGTAGTAGACTCTATACATAACTTGCTATCTTTAGGCCTAAGTGCTGGAGTAAATTATCTAGATTTTTCCAAAGCTTTCTATTCTTTAGACCACTCCATCCTAATTCAGAAATTAACCAAGTTTTATCGATCAAAAGACACTTTAAAATGGTTCACCAGGTACCTGGAGGATAGGGAACAACGCACGGTATGCAACAACACTCTTTCGGGATGGAGACACCTGTCCTACGGGGTACCACAGGGTTCCATCCTCGGCCCTTTACTATTTATCATGTATGTTAACGCATTCACAAATCTTAATACGGAAGCTGACGTTAAGCTGTATGCTGATGACACTCTAATTCTATATCAGCACAATGACTCTGAAGTCCTGAATCTTATACTACAAGATGATCTTAATATTATATAATCTTGGTGTAAACGTAACACCCTAACTAAAAATCCTGTTAAATCGCAGCATATCCTAATTACAAGCAAAAATTATCCCTTTATGTTAGATCTTAAGATTGGTGACATAGCGTTAAAGCCCACTGAGGAATATAAATACTTGTTTGACTACGTAAAGAATTTCAGTCAGTCAGTCCCGACCACAAGCATGAGCATAACGGTCTGGGCGAGGCGCTCATAATGATCCGGGTCTGCGAAGAAGATCTGGCCCAGTTGACGTGGCGGTTCATGTGGTTGCCGTGGCACAGGGGCAAGCAACGGGCGGCCTCGGTGCACTGGTCCAGTGCCCAGGGCTGGCATCTGGGCCAGTTGACGTCGTTCATGTGGTTGGGGTCGCACAGGGGCAACGAAGGGGCGGCCTCGGTGCACTGGTCCAGTGCCCAGGGCTGGCATCTGGGCCAGTTGACGTCGTTCATGTGGTTGGGGTCGCACAGGGGCAACGAAGGGGCGGCCTCGGTACACTGGTGCAGTGCCCAGAGCTGGCATCTCGCCCAGTTGACGTGGTTCATGTGGTTGGCGTGCCACAGGGGCAAGCAACGGGCGGCCTCGGTGCACTGGTCCAGTGCCCAGGGCTGGCATCTGGGCCAGTTGACGTCGTTCATGTGGTTGGGGTCGCACAGGGGCAACGAAGGGGCGGCCTCGGTGAACTGGTGCAGTGCCCAGGGCTGGCATCTGGGCCAGTTGACGTCGTTCATGTGGTTGGGGTCGCACAGGGGCAACGAAGGGGCGGCCTCGGTACACTGGTGCAGTGCCCAGAGCTGGCATCTGGCCCAGTTGACGTGGTTCATGTGGTTGGCGTGCCACAGGGGCAAGCAACGGCCGGCCTCGGAGCACTGGTGCAGTGCCCAGTGTAGTATGGTCCCGAGTGGGTACTGGGGCGCTCCTCTGCGGGTGGGCCTGTGAAAAAAAAGCCGTATATCTTTATAATCAGATGGGAAAAAAGCTACTCAAACATACATGGCTCAAAAACAAACTCATTACATTATGGTTCTATCTAACCAAATAAACGCACTAGAATGCACCATGAGGTCTGTGATTGGATGATGTTATAAAAAATTCCAAACAGAAGTTAACTTTCTGAAAAATCTGAAAACTAGAAATTTCCGGCGACAATGTCAACTGACTTGATGTCCCACTTATACAGGCTGTTCTGGTCCTATCTCTGATTTAAAATGGATAGGCTGCCTGTCATTCTGGTATGAAATCAATCTAGTTTCTTCACTCTGGGCATATTTGAAAACTCTGGAGCCAATTTGGGATTGGCTGTAGCCATGCAGTGTCGTAGGCATGAATTTCCGGAGATTGCCAACTGGGGGAGGGGGTTAAAATTGGACCACAAACATGTTAACCCCAAGGATTTGAAGTCTAGACTTCTATGTGCATCTCATGTCTACTGATAAGATCTCCATTAATTTTGTACAACAGGGGCCCGGGCTGGGGCATAATGTTGGGGGGGGGGGGGTATTGGGATTTTTTGGAAGTTTAGACTTGAAATGGTGCACTGTGGCACAAAATATGTCAAGCTTCAGATCAGCTTTTAATTATCTTTGAGTTTTTTTGGACAATTTCGGAATACTAGACTTTTAATGGTGCATTTTGGACCATTTTGGCACATATTAGGCCTAAATTAAATTCTAAGATCAGTATTTATCCTCTATGTTCGGAGATGCAACCTTGCTTTTGGAGAGAACGGTTTGGAACATTTGGAAACACTAGACTTAAAATCATGCATTACTTTGGTTTTAGTTGGAATATTTACAAAATTGTTTAAGTTTTTTGAAAACTTGATATAAGGAGAACATTGTCGCCAATTTCAAGGCCTGTGTATCATGAGTGTGGGGGGGGGGCCTTTTTTTTAAACCTATTCCGAGGGGGGGGGGGCAATTATTTTCAACTTATTTGATTTGCCAAACGCTCACCCCCCCCTGCCATAAATAATTAACACTCCCTAATGCAATAATAAAAGTGACCTGGCGACTTTTAGAAGAAAATAACAATACTTTAGGGTCTCCAAAAAATGCGAATTTATGACCTGGACCCCTTAATTTGGGGGAGTTTCCGACCTCAGGGGGGGACCCCTCTGCACCCCCATATTGGATTTAAGAAATGGCCATGTCGCCATATAGAATTTAGGGGTCTAGGGCCATCTTCATAATTCATAACAGCTAACCGTAGCGGAGGGCAAGTAGGTCCATCAATTTGGCAGTGTCACTGTAGCTGAGTTGCTCATTCTCAAAAGTAAACAAACGGCCAAACGGCCAAACAAACTCGGGAAAGTCGGGAAATTCCCTTGATAAGTATGGCATGACATTTCCTGACTCACCTGCTGTGAACGGTAATCCCGATGCCGGTCCATGTTTAGCAGAATCAACGCGAGTAGGGCAACAATAAAGGAGAATTTACCAGAATCGAGCAGAATCCAAGCTCAGTCTTCGCCGCCTGGATACGAGGCTGCGGAGGTTCCCCGCTATGTCGTGCGGGGGCGCCACAATTAGCTTTTTCCCGCCCCGCGCTTGGCCTACGCTGGCAGTCTCTGGCCACCTTATTTTGATAAGTTGGATTACGGGCTTTTGGGTTTAAATTTTTCGAAGGGCAGAGGAAAAAAAACCTAAATAAAACTGGCCTACAGGAGGGGCCGGATCAAAAGATTTCCCGAAGGGCAGAGGAATAAAAAAAAAATTTAAAAAGGCATCAAAAACATCATTTTTTGGTAATCTTGAAGGAAGATATGTTGAGTAATATCCCCAATCTGAAAGGCCTCATTTTACATTTTACTGGTCAACATGTACTTTTATATTTTTGAAGATAAATTCTAAAAAAAATCCGTTTCACTACCGCAGGCATAGAGTCTCACCCCCCACCTACCCCTCTACCCCCGCCGGTCAAGGCCGCAACCAATACACAAGGCCTATAACAAACAAGGCCTACAATACAGAACGCCTACAATACACAACGCCTACAATACACTAGGCCAGCTGTATTGTAGGCCTTGTCTATTAGAATTATTGGATAGACTGAATTTCATCTTTTAAGGGAGGGCGTTTATGCCTGGTCGATGGGGCTATGAGAGTGCCTATATTAGAATAGGGTAGCTTCACCTGTTGTGCTGCATAATGACCGCGTTTTGACCATGCACAGCATTATGGCCATGAGCAACTGCCACGTTATGCCCGCATAACGAGTTAAGACCTATAAAATCCCATTTTTATAGAATTAAAAATAATTTAGTAAATCACACTTGTCCCGCAAGTCCCTCACATCTCCTCCTGGGCATCTCCTGCAGCTCCCACACCCCCGTCACCAAGCACACGGCCCCCTGGAGTTGGTACAAAAGAGGATAACAGACTTTATGTATGAACACTGAATGTCCGAGAATGGAGATGTATAGCTTAAAACTGTGATTGGAATAGCGAGTTTGTAAGATCTAAGAGATACTTATTCATCAAGTACTGTTTGTAAAATAATTATGTACCTGTATAGGGCACTAGCAGGATGCAGTAATTCTACCTTCTGAGACCTTTAGCAGGAGCTGGTTCCTGTCATGTCCAAAATAGGAGTTTTAGGGGTCATAAAACTTTCTGTTATACCCCTCTATTGTGGCTCCTTAGGTCATCTGATCAGATTAGGGGATTGGTTAGGACTCTGGCCTAATAATCAATGGGTCATGAGTTCTGATCCATGTCAGCCATTTTTTATCACACATAATTTTAACATGTATTTTTGGTAGGTCAAAAATTATGATAGTATACAATTCTGTTTTAAAGATCCTTTACACAAGATCAATATTTTTACTGTAATGGTTTTGAACCAGTTGTATTTGAATATTTCTCATGCCACCTGGTTGCAACCCCTGTCCCCCTCCCGCACCATATAGGAGTATGGCATGGGTCTCCCTCCTTGGTAAACGCCAATGTATGGCCCCCCTCTAGTAACGGGGGTCTCCCTCCTGCGGATCGCCCCATCCCTGTAGCCCCTTATAGGAGTATCGCATGGGTCTCCCTCCTTGGTAAACCCACATGTACTACTATATGGGCCGCAGCAGAGGGGGACTCCTATACCCGCAGGATACCTAGTGACAAATGACATAGGCATTTATTAAAATCGACAGGCGGCGTGGGGACAAATTCACTCGATTCGAATCTTTTCTTTGTCATATAGTATGAAATACCCAATGTGGCAGACTAATGAAACCAAATAATAGAAGGCATATATTTATGGGTTGTTCATGAATTTCTTTATTTCTGTAATAATACAAATAACGACAAGACAAGGGAATACATTCTAGGAGTCGTTCCGGCTGTAAACCAAACTTCCGCTTTTTACTATTTTATGTTTTACTGTTTGTCAGTGTAAGTGCTGTAGCGAAAGGCACTTCCTGTTTTGTACAAGATGTGTTAGGCGTAGCAGGAGCAGCACCAGGGGTAGTAGGAGGGTTTTTTGGGGTAGCATCTGGACTTCCATTTGGAGTTGATTGTTTAGGGGTAGCACTTTTCCTGGAGTTCCGAGATATTCCTGGTGTATGGACAGTGGGTTCAGCACCAGCATCAGGGCTTGATGGTGTAGCACCTGGAGTACTTGTGGCAGGCGAGGTCATCGGCAAAACATGTTTGTTTATTATTACGTGCATCTTGAACGCATTTGCAAAGGGAGTATCGTCGGTAGTGGGTAGGAGGGCACGGGGGAACGTCAGAACCACGTCATCCGAGTCGTCACTGCTGGTTGCTGCAAATTTATGATACATACCACAATGAAAACATGTTCAAAGTGTTTGTTGGACTATAAAATACTGTGAGGTTATAATATTTAAATGAACGCTTGATGGCTACCTCTACATGTAATGCATGTAAAGTGTTACCTTAGTATGATGTACTGTTATGGTACCTTAACTACCGTTAGTTATTTAGGTAGGATATCCATAAACTGTATTTTGTTAACGCTTTAGTGCTGCCATAATAGTTCATGTGTAAAAAGCGCTACCTTCATATTAGCTTTCAGAGATACCCAAAAAAAGTACTTTAATGCTGTTCTTACAACGTTGCCTTATAATATTGTAGGTTTGATAAAAATACCATTACCCTTTATGAAACACAGTAAAGTGATCTTACATGGTACATGCGGTGCTGTTGGGGTTCTTGTGGGGGTGGGGATGAGTGTTTCTGCCGCTGTCTGGCCCATCACGGCGGTAGTATAAACTTTGAGCATTCCGGCGAGAAAGCCAGTCAGGTCTATAAAATAAATTAATAACAGTTCTTGAATTAAAAGTGTTGGTTGAACCGAAATAACAGTAATGGGTTATATTATCGGTCACTCTTGTGTGTAATAACATAGTTAGACAGAGCATTAACCTTACTGGTGTATGTCGCTACCTAAACATGTGCTTAATTGAGTGGAAATGTCATATGATGTACGTGGAATAATCTGTTAATTTAGTCATTACCCAACACTTTTTTTATTTTTGGGATAAAAAGTTATGGGGTACTAGGGCAAGGGTGATATTTAGTATAAATCCATACTAAAGAGTAAATATTATCTGTTAATAACTTACTTTCCATGGTACTTGTATTGTTCGATAGTTGCTTCTCTAGAGCGGTTTCCGTGACCTTCACATTTTTGCCCACTTGTTTCAACGCCATAAGTGCTGATGTTTGATTGCCATTTATGGCATCGAGCGCGGTCCACATGTGATCCCCAATTTGGCTGCGTGCTACAGTTGCTTGTTCTACTATTTGGTTTGTCAAGTTATCAATTTTGTCCCCAATTTGGGAATGTCCATTCTCTTGTGCTTTGTTATGTTGAACGATATATTTCCCAAGATCTTCGAGTATTCCATTGGTTTTTTCTTTTATCTGAACACTGGACGACAAAGCACTGTCTATATTTGCCATGACTTTCATCATACGATTTGTTTGTTCCTCTTTGTCGGCAATTGTTTTTTGAAAGTTATCCACGATCTGTTCCAGCTTGTCGAGAAAGATTTCGTTATTGGTTTGGTTGTGTTTATGGGCTATTTGTTTTTCAAAGTTATCGACAATCTGTTGCAGCTTGTCCACAAACATGTCGCTATTGGTTTGGTCGTCTTTGTGGGCAATTCTTTTTTCAAAGTTATCCGCAATCTGTTCCAGCTTGTCAACAAAGATTTGGGTGTGAGTTTCATTTGGGACAAATTGACACACTCCCACATCGGTCATTCCGGTTTCCAAATGTACGCTATCAATTGGTTCCTCCAGGGTTGTATTGGGTTGTGAATTTTTGGATTTGGGGCCTTTCTTAAATTGTTTTGTCCTCTTGTAGGTGCAGTCTTTGTTTGTAGAAGTTGATTTGGAACTTGTCCCATAATTGTTCTCTGTAGTACTAACACTCGTAGCGGTAGTAACATTGGCAGGGGTTAAAACAGCCCCATCCAAGGGGGTTGAGTTGGAACGGTTGTTTCCACCTTTTGTGGTTGCGTTCCTCTTCTTTGGAGTTGTGCTGGAAATGTTAGATTGGGCAGGCGTTAAAAGAGGCCCATCCAATGGTCTTGACTTACAACGGGTGTTTGGAGGTTTTGTGGTTGCGTTACTGTTCTTTGGAGTTTGGGTGGAGCTGTAAGATTGGGCTGGAGCGCTGGTAGAACATGCATAGTATGGCAGTGGCCCCTCCTTCACACCGTCATACTGTGCGAGCCCTATAAAAAGAAATATGTAAATATGCAAACCACCATGGGACAAAGAATAAATAGTAGGAGAATCACAAAATAATATTAGACAAAATATAGTGATACGGTCCCATAAAGTGTGATGCATTTACCAGTAGATGAAGATTTGGTTGGTATGGTATACTTGATACAGGGGGCCTTCCCAAATAATCTAAATAGTTGGGGTAACTTTGGTTCATACTATGCTACAATATATAATGTATTTGTATTGACTCAATTATGATAGAACACGGGTAATCACCTGCAACCTCTTCTTGAGGGATGCCTCTATAGTGTAAAGCCATTATGTACGGCTTTGTCGGTATGTAGCGTTTGTCTTTCCATGGGATATTGGCCGTTGTGCCAAAAAACCCAAACGCCTCTGCGTTCTGTAACAAAAGAAACACAAAATTATTAAACAATCCAGTGGTTGAAAATTGTTTACAATAACTTTCATTGTAAGTTAAATACGTATATGTATATCTCTTACTTTAAGTGGATATAAGTAACATTCCCCCCCCCCCATATTATATGTGTGTGTTACTAAAAGCAAGAGTAGGTACTGTAGGTACTTATTTTGGTGAGGAAACACGTAGGGTGTTGTAGGGTTCAGATGAGATGACGCGCTAGGTGGTCACGTGACAGTAGACTTTAAATAAATAACCTCAGGGAAAATAAATTAATTTATTACCAAATTTTGTTGAGACTTATCTGGGAAACACGTAGGGTGAATTTTAAATCAGGGTGGGTTGCGGTGGGGATCTGAACCCTACAACACCCTACGATTTTCCTCACCAAAATAAGTATTTTAATTCAACTTACAGGTAAGTCTCTCAAAATCCTAATTTTTTGTGGTCGGAAACACTCGGGTGTTTCCGGGCTCCGATGAGATCTTTATAGGAATAAATTATTTTCCGTGTCAAACAATTTCAATAAAACCAGACACAATGATAAAATTTTTATCATTTATTCTCTGAGACATCCTACAATACACATATGGCCCTAGGATTTTGCCCTGGATCTCAATTTCAATTTTCGTTTATACAACAATTCCAACAAATTTGTTGAATTAATTCAATATTTTTGGGACTCTTCAACTCGAGTCTTATTACATGTCAATAACTCTTTACATACTTGTCAAAAGTCAACTTGTATGTGGGGTTTGGAAAATCCCCTGACCAATCAACCACAATCTTTTAACTGAATTGAGCTAACAATGAGTCCGCGACCGAGTCGTCTTTGTCGATCCTCTTGTTGTAGAATCTACTGAACGAGTCTACTGATTTCCAGCCTGCATTTTTCAGGATGGCATTGATGTTGACACCTAGTTTGCAAGCCGCTGAGGCTGACGCACCTCTCGTGGAGTGACCTTTGTACCGCTGCGTGTCAATCCCAGCCAGGTCTAAGGTCGCCACAGTCCATCTACCTAAAGTGTCTCTGGAGATGGCCCCATGGGGTCCAATGTAGCTGATAAGCAGCTGTTGTTCTCCCTTCCTGAACTTCTGCGTCCTAGCCAAGTACTCCTTAAGCACTGTGACTACACAAAGTTCTCTACACCCTGCAAAGGGTCTCAAGATGAGGGAATCCAAGGGGTCGCCGAGACGGTTATGCTTCAGAAGTCTCTTCATTTTGAAGACGGCTGCCCCTTCTTCAAACTCTAAGTCCTGGATGTTCAGACTCACCACTGTTTGCCCCCTTTGGGACGTTACCAACAAGATTAATACCGCAAGCTTCAGTGACAGGTATTTCAGGGATATGAACTTCACATTTCCCCAGTTCTTGAACATCTCGAAAACCTTCGAGATGTCCCAGAATGTACAGTACCTAGCCTCTGGAGGTTTCCTTTCATACACTGCTTTCACAAGGTTAGGGACATATGGATGCATTCCTACCCTCATTCCATCGAAGTAGGGTAGGAAACTCCCCAATGCGCACCTTGCAATGTTGATGCCCCCATACTCTATCCCTTGATCTGCCAACTCCCGTAGGAATCTACACACCTGGGGTAAAGTAGGGTTCATCGACTGAAACCCATTTTGGACTGCAAAGACCAACCACTTATTAATGTAGGTCGTGTACACAGATCTGGTCGACGGCCTATATGCATCAACGATTAAGTCCATGGTCCTGTTGTCGTAACCTTCCTCCCTCAGTCTCCTCCTTAGAATTGGAAAGCTATTAGGGGGATACTTTGGATGAAGTCCACGTTTCCCGGGTGCCCGTGAGGTACCAGGTTTTGTTTGTGTCCTCTGAAGGTTAGCACGTTGATGGGGTGTTTGCTGGCTTTCAACGTCCAAGGTTGGGTGTTCCACCTCCGCATCACCAGGATTGCTTGATGTTGGTCCCTGATGATTCTCTGAAGCACTCGTCCCGCCAGGCTGAAAGGAGGAAAGCAATAGATTAGAGCATTTGTTGGCCATGTGAATGAAAAAGCATCTACTTTCCAAGCTTCAGGTTCAGGTCTCCAAGCTACATAAGTGTCAACCTTTCTGTTGATTCTAGAGGCAAACATGTCAATGTCTGGCCTCCCAAATCGCCTACAGATTTGGCTATAGATCTTGCTCCCTAATTCCCACTCAAGTTCATCCTTAAAATGTCTGGACTCATGGTCCGCAACCACGTTAAGAATTCCTGGAATGTGGGAGATTGAGATCCAACTAGCTTTGGCTTCAGACCATTCCCAAATGAGTTTTTCTACCCAGTTACACTCAGGGGAAACCAACCCTCCCATATGACGCACATATATATGCAAGGGCAGTTGTCTTGTCTGTCAAGACTCTAATATGGTTTTCCCTACTACAGAATACTCTGATTCCATTGTAAATCAATGTGAAGTGTTTAAATACCACATCCTTATTAAAGAATTTACCATTAGGCTTCGGCCTCAGAAACACATTAGAAATGACCTCCCCCTGTTCATGTTGCGTGCGCTCAATCACTCCCTTGTCAAGCATTCTACTGATTTCACCATCAGTATAATCTACCTCTTTGTCACTGAAAACATATGCATAGGCCGGTTTTGACTAGAGTGGCAAATCCACAAAATCAATAGTGACCCCTTTGACCATGCCAAGCACCCAGGGATCCTTAGTGACTTTCAACCAGTTGTTAACCTGCGTAGCAATGTTCCCAGCTCGGAAGCTGTGGACAGAATTATTCAAATGAAAGGGACTCACCTGTCCTACTTGGGTCCCAGTTTCCGAAAACCCTGAGCCTGAGGGGCTCCCTGAGCATGGGGAGCTCCCTGTGGCCTCGGGCCTCGGAATCGCTGGCCTTGGAATGGGTTTCTCGGCATGAAGAACCCCTGCTGTTGATACTGCTGGTTGTACCCCTGGTAACCTTGGTAACCATTGGCGTTCTTGTAGTTGGCTTGTCCATACCGAGGTGGAGCCCTCCTACTTTGTCCAGCATTCTTAGCCTTCTTCTTGCCTTTAACCTCCTGTTCCTGCCCTCCTTTCCTCTTGCTAGTAAGGAGCCGGTCACCCACCTTTTTGGTGTCTTCAGCCTTCTTCATGGTGGTAGAGATGTCACCACCATACAACCACTCAGGGCTACCCTCCTGGGGTGCTTTGGCCACTGCTTTAGCGTACAAGCCTGCCATATGTGGTTTCAAGAGTTCCCGGCGTTTAACTGACAGTCCATTAGAGGCCATGGTAAGCAGGCGCACAGCATCCATTAAGTTTTCCCCATACTTGTCGAGATCTTCATCCTGCTCCCCCTTGTCTAGCAACATACCTCCCATTGGTGCCAGTGCTGCAACTGCAGCGACAATGCTTTTCTGGATTGTCTGGAGAGAAATGTCCATAACGCGGATACTAATGTTCTCTGTGAGAGCCTTGGAGTTGAATACTTCCTCGTCCAATTTGGGGGCCGTAAGTGCCTCCACATTGGCCGGTCGATGGAACATACGGCTCTAAGATGAAAGCAGCGATCATCTCCGCCATGGAGGGATCAATGTCACTACCGTTCTTGTCCTTCTGTTCCAACTTAGCTCCGTACTCCTTGAGCTTGTTGGCAAAACGACCCTGCTTAACCTGCTTGAAGGTGTGTGGACCGGCAACAGCCCCCTGTTTCGGTGTCACCGGTGGCGGTGGTGGCAATTCCTCCGCATCTGCCTCCTCTCCTGAATCCTCCTCCTCCTCAGAGGCTTCCGAGATGGCGTGTGCCTGACCGTGCACCACTGGGAAGACAGGAGTTAACAGTTCCTGTTCGTCGGCGTCTTCCCCCAACCCATAATAGGCATAACCCCGGTAGGGTGGAAGGTGAACTCTACCGTCATCCGGATACACCATAGTAGGATCAGGATTATAAGGCATGTGGATAGGTTGACGTTCCCTCGTAGGGGCCTTCTCCACAATGTTCTCCGTAGATTTACTCCCGGTCGTTGACGATTTGGGCTTCTGCCGTTTGCTGGCAGGCGGCGCCGCCTCTTCAACTTCGCAGTTGTTCTGGCGTTTGCCCCCAGACGCCCCCGCCGTTTTGACGCCCGCGTCACTTGTGAGGTCACAAGAACGTTGTCGGGACGCTGACTTGTCAATGGCAACGTTTTCATCCCCCACCGTTTTCTGTGCGGTTTTCGATGAATATTTAGGTTGAGTCGCCCGCGACGATCTACCCTTGCCCTCAGAAGGCGTTTTCTCAACGTTAGCATCAGCCATTCTGTAAAAAACAGAACAAAAAATGTATTAGAAGGAGTTTGTCTGTGAGAACCCCAAATGTCGGCTTGGGCGTTGATCAGCGATCAACACCCGTAATTTTTTCAATTTCACTCTAATTTCCCCCAAACAACACCAAACCGGTGCAACTAACATGTGGGTTAAATAAATCTTGAAAAATACATAGATATTACTCCCTTGGGTGGACTTGAAAAGATTCAGTCCCGACAACTTCACTTTAATCGTAACAAAATGTAGGAGAAAGTTTCCAAACTTGGTATACTCCGTCCCTCCAACAAAAACAACCACAAAAAACAAGTAAAAACAAGCAGATGGGGTACTTACTTGACAAAATTTATCTAGTCGATGTGAGTACGTCTTTTCCGTTTAAGAACCAAGCGCTCACTCCCGTCACGTGACCAGCTAGCGCGTCATCTCATGGGAGCCCGGAAACACCCGAGTGTTTCGGAGCACCAAATCCCCGTATACCAAACAAAACGTGTGAGCTCTGCACTAGAGTCACTAACACTCAAAACTAAAAGGAAACTACGTGTCTATATTATTACTGATTGCCCAAAAAATTGATTTCTGGTGAAAAGTTGAACACGTTGATGCCCGTATTATACTTACTAAGGACGCACAGTATGAGGTGTAGTCTGTCACTTTCTTTCGCAGGTCGTGGTCGTCGAATCTTCTTTTTGATGGGCAAGCTGCTACCTTATCTGTAATAAACGGGAGTTCATGGATGGGTAGGTACATTTTGGTTCCCTTCATCCCTATATGTGGGAGGGGGGGTGGGGTTGTAAATTTAGTATGCTAAGGATGTGGCCACATAACCTCCCAACATATTTATATGGTGCCGGAAAGTCTGGTGTGTATAACGGTACCTTAATATGTGGTTGCTCCATTATACTTAATACGGGCCGCCTTACCCTTTACCGCTACCTTAAATAAGGTATACAAGCTAATACAGTTTGTTAACGTTTTATGGTGAAAAAATATAATTGTGATCTGAAGGGCTTTATTATTATTTAGCGTCATATGCAGGCCTCAATGTTAAATATATTTCTATCTGAATGGTATAAGTGTTTATGGTTGGGACAGGAACTTTTACATTCTACAAAATACGATAAATGACTACCCTGGTTACTGCTAATATAGAGTATTACCCTTAAGTGGGCCACATTGAGAGGTATTTTTTCAGTGGTACTTACCACGCGCTTCTTGGCAGACTTTGGCGGAGTCTGTCACATCGGGATTGTAGTTGCTGAACACGTTTTTATTGTCGACCGCCACACTCATCAGAGCGACCAACTCATCTCGAGTCCAATTTGCTTTCCGTTTTTTAGTCGGTTGACTACCATTGTCTGTAATGAGAATAAATAAAAAAAGTAAGGCATGTGATTTTGCAAAGTAACATATATGTTGGTGACGATGTGATACAGTATTTAAAAAATTTGTGAGTTGACCGTACAGTAGGGTGTTCAGAGTCCCTCCCTTGATAGAGCGACTTACACAGGATCCCCCATGGTTTTTCTGCTAGACCTGTAATACGTTACTATACAAATCTGACTTGATAGTGCGGGTGATTTTTGATGTCCCACCATATTACATACAAACACAAGGGCCAGACTATCAATACCCGACAGTATCTTAATAAGTGGTCCCTTAATAATTGTAGAAAGGTAGATGGTCTTATATTGGGGGACCGGGGACACAAACTACTAACCATCACCTGTCGAATTTTTTCGCTTCCTCACTGTAGGTTCAGCTTTCTATAATAGAAACACATAGGTTTATAATACTTATACCATTAAATATGAAAGCAACACATGTGCAAATTTCAATATATAATATATGTAGAATATTACTTATGTCTTGCAGTACAGAAATTGAGGGAGAGCATGAAACATTATCTGTGCAACCATAAGATCCATATTTGTGCAAACAAATTAACTAATATATGGTAGTAGGACCTATCACATGATATGTAAAAAATATTTTTCATGCAAATATGGGGGAACTGTAATAAAACTGTATACGGTAGTGATGTGTAAGTATGAGTATTTATAAGTATTAGGTGCAAACCGATCCAGTGGAATTACATATGATACACCACCATAAAACACCATCACCTTTTTTTTTTAACAAAGTAATGTCAGAGGACCGTATGTGTCACACATTAGTGCTGATTGAAAATACCATCACCTCAATTATGCTAAATGTATTTACCTTGCCTAAATCCCATAAAGGTATTGTAGAGTAGCGTTGAAATGGCGACACATGTAGCCCAATACAGCTATGGATACCCACCATAAATAGAATGTTTTTGTACAATGTGTCCCCCCCCCCCATAGGGCAACATGACCTTCACTGCTTATACGATAGGCGGGAGCTTCTGAATAATAGGAATCTACTTTCCAATTGATATGGAATAGTTGTATAAATGGCTATTTGTCCCAAAAATGTAGAAAACACAATATTATAAAATAATTCTTACTGTCTGCAATGCCCGACCGGACGTAGGTGCAAATAATGCAGCTAGGTGTTTTTTTTCCTATACTGAAGCATAGTAAGTTACACCCTGTGCCCGTGTATTAAACCTTTGGCGACCTGATATAGGGCCTTATACCCCCTACATAGGTTGGATATTGTAAAATATTTTTTATCAGATTTCTGGTACTTAAGCTATATAGAGTTGCCGGCCGCTTTCGGCAGGGTATATAATGCTACAAATCATATCATATCTACTAAGTAAATACCAGTACAACTCGGTCCGACAGCGACAATAGGTAGAGTGTTGTACGCTATGGCTAAATCCATACAAGAATATCAGTTTTTGCGTTAACGCAAATTTTTTGTGTTAACGTAAATAGTTCCTGCGAAACGCCGGTAACATAAACATAACCTCAAATCACCCATTATCGCTCAGTGTATCGACCGGACCAAAAATATCTAAATATGGACGTACCAACACATAAACAGAGAAGAAACATATAAAAATCTATTAAGCGAGATACATTAATGTGAAAATGATATACCTTATGCTTCTGTCGCGCCATTTCGAGTCGTAATTTACTTAAATTTGCCGATACTCCACTGCTGTGTACGCCGGTCAAATTGAATCATCAACGAATGGCCGATCTCGTACCACATCTCGCACAAAACGAGACGCACTATGACGTCACGATATGGAATCCCCGGGGCTTTCCCATACTTGGCGCCAATTTTGAATCGATAAGATGGTCCCTTACAACAGTTGAGACAGCGAAAAACATAGCGTTAACGCAATATATATAATTCTGCGTTCTCGTATAAACATGTAATACACGACAACGCACAACACAAAGTCTTTCATAACACTTAACCTTAAAAATTTTGTACGATTTCGTAAAATATATATTTAAGATAACTGATTTAGAAAGACTTACATTTTTACTCACTTACGCCACCGTAATCCTGTTATCGTAACTTTCCGGCGTTCACGTAAAAACCACTTTCCTTATGAAAAGGCTCTCTGTTGTTATGGTCAGTAATTGCTCTTTTGGGTCTTCTTGGACCCACCTCCTCCCAACACAGGTCCACATGTACACACGCATTACCCAGCTCCGCCCATCACATGATTGACATGATTGTGCAGCCTCCTCTCCCCATACGCAATCCGTGTCTGACACTTTCTGGGGATAACGTCACCAGTTGCCTTTATCGATACACGTGATTTGGCCATCACTGTGGTCGGGGATTGCACCATTCGGTGAGCCTTAAGGCTTAACATATCCCCTCCTTATCAATCTATCTACTAACCTACAACCCTCACCCCGTCTCCCCCCCCCCCCCCCCCCCCCCATACACACAATTTCCCGGCGCGCGTCGCTCGCTCCGGGCGGGTCATATTGGAGAGTGCTTCCGGTGATTAGAGCCCCGTACGTCCGGCTGCCGTCTGGGCCCGTCCGCCGTCGACCCGTGCGCCGATACCCTACTTCCGCCCCGACCCGCCCGGGGGGAGGAGGGCAGGGCAGGACTAATTACCTGTCTCCTGATGAGCTGAGTATCGCCTGACTCCGGCCCGTGACGCCCGGAGGCACTGGGTGACTGACCGGTCCTCCTGCCCGCAGCCCCGGCGGGAGGACCCCGCCCGCCCGTCCACAGCTCCCCGAGCAGCCTCAGCTAAATGCCTCTCAGACCCATTGTCTGCTTTAAGCTAACCCTTTAATGGAAGCATGGTTTATTAGTGTGCTATGCTCCTCATGGTGCATGTTTGCAGCTCTAGTGACCCTAAAGGGTCAGCATGCCATGATGCGGGAATGCTGTCCTGCCAAGTAGAATCCCCAAGGCTGCTTTCGAGCATCAAATGGGGTATCAAAGCACTATGCCGTCCTTAAAGGGTTAATCCCCATATCCAGGAATGCCCGGCCAGATGCCACCACTGCCCACCCTGATGACCACCCTGCTCAGTCCACGTGTGACGATAACACTTTGGTGGGTGCTGGTGGGTTTAAACCCCTCTCAAAGACAAATAACGGGGGTAGGGTCTGGATATGGGTGGTACTTGGTGGTTTTCTATACAAAGGAGCCGTGGCAGGATGACCGAACCTCTTGGAGGTAAACGTAGTGGGTAAATACTAGGGGCTGATTGTGGCAACTTAATGTCTGAGCAGTGCCAGCTTACAGTGCTGGGTCTAAACATTGTAATTAGAGTGTTCAATATGTGTGGTGTAGTATCCCCATACCGATAGGGCTCACATTAGGATACCTGGGGTATGCTATTTACAGTGACATCTCGCTATAAGGAGGAGCGTGGGACATGAGAAATATAATACATGTATGCTTATTTATCATAATAAACCTTGTAATCAATCATCCTACATACAATGTATACAGGAATGGATAATTGTGGCTATGAAAGCCCTCTTGAGCTTAGGGAGCGCACTGGGATTTTTCAGTCCCCCCCTCCCCCTGCAAGAGGGGTTCCATACAGAATTGATCGCGTCTAACCCCTTTTGTGCCCCCCCCCCCCAGTAAGGAGGGGTCCACCCACAAATCCATGACCCCCCACCCCATATGCATGACCACTCATTTACAACAGGAAGTTCCTAATAACAAGATTTCACTGTATCAGAGATTCATTTTAATTCCGCCAGACATCTTACACGCATCTTTCCAATTAATGAAAATAAAAACTGATAAGTCTTGACGCGTGAAAGATTAAGATAAGAAACACACCTGCAGGGCCTCGTATTTTTCATCATCAATTCGAATAAAATTTATAGTTCCGTACATAATTGACTGTAATTAATTCCCTTCTACACTCGTGGTTAATTAACACAGATTCCGATTTAGGGAGGAACCAAACATAAAACGATTCAAATGAAGAAAACCATTCCAATGACGTGCAGGTGAAACTCGCAGGTTCTAAACTATATAGGCCAATCCTTTTAAATAAGAAGTTTATTTCAGGTCATGCAACCGTACTTAGGGTCGGTGCCCAGGGCCGACCGAACCTTTTTTAGTGCAATTTTAAAAACATTTTGTTTTATTTCTACACAGCTTTGGTAAATTTCAGGCTATAGTAGTTTCATGCATAAAAGAATAAGACGAAACAAAATAAAAGACCGACCTATACCAACACTGGATGTTATACCCATGCTACACACACAGAAAAGTAAGAGTCATTGTCGCTAAAACTACCCTCACCTGAGGGTCAGGCACTGCCTGACTCCCAGGTGAGGGTAGTTTTAGCGAGAATGACTCTCACTTTTCTGAGGGTGTACCTGGAACATAGGTTCCCCATTTTTACCTCAGCATTATGTCAACGCGAGTGGGTTGATATCCCAGGGTGATACACTTTCGAAGGGTCGGCATGATGCATGAATGCATTCATGCATCATAATGACAAAGGGCATATTACATAAAAGCACTATGTGTACCTGAAAGTATTAAGATATCCTCCCGTGGGGTCACACATGCATGCATAACCATTTACAGGAGTCTCAAGAAGTCATCTTCTCCACTAACGGGGCATGACGTAACCTGTCAGCTTCCACTCAAGGGTAGAAAATATGTCATTATAATACGTCATACCTCTATACCATTGCCCAAAGCAGTCAAATGCCACTCACAAAAAAACTTCCATTAAAAGTTCTTCCCACTGTGGTTTCTCAATTCTTAAAGATAATGGCCACGCACGAGTAGTCCGCAACGGACACTGCATATGTCACCATGACGTAAGAGGGAGGGGTGTTGCATCTGAGACTATTGTGGTCAGGGATTATGGCCACTGGTCAGCGCAGTGGGTGAGAGCTAGGGACCGGGAGTCCAACAGGTAAGCTGTAAAACTCCTCCTCCCCACATCTCTACCATCCGAAGAGCTTCTTTGACAAAGCTCAAGTCCCAGGGCAGAGATTATACTGATAGGTGTCACGTATATACAGGTATGCAGGGGTGCTTCCTCAGATGGGGATTAGATACTGGAGGATGAGTCTCCATGCTTAAGGTGTGTCTGGGTATTAAGGAAACACTCTCCTGTGTGTAAAAGTCTTTAAGTAGCTGTCACTACTTCCAGGGCGCATCTGTGGGTCTTTACGCGTGGGGGAATACATTAGGGACTAAGGGAAGTGACAATATTGACAGGGGGCCCATAAAGACAGTGCTACTGTTTCTTTAAACAGTTGACACGCTGGGAATCCATGTTTTTGTTCCATTAAAAACCGGACACTGATTACAATTCAACGATTAGAGACCATCACCGAGGGGAGAGGATGGAGACGGGGGGGGGGGGGCATTATAGTACATTATAGTTTGTTTTTGGCCCCTATCTCTCAAAATGGTTTGAGACATAGGACCTATGTGAAGTCCCTAAGTCACAAATATTTTTGGCATGTCCCTATATCCCTCAAAAGCCACTATCCCTCAAAAGTACCTGTTGGTTAAAGATATGCAATAGATAAATCTATAGGATATTGGATAATATTCCCACTACCATTCCACCCTTAGTAACATCCCCTCCTACCAGAGGAGGGGTCAAGACTTTTCACCAGCCTCCTCCTGTTGATGACCGCTCCCTAGGAAAGGTACATTTGTAGTGGTCATTTATTAATTACAGGGTGTTTGATGGGTCTGGGAGGGGTTGTAAAATATGTAGACCCCTCCTTAGGGAGTGTTAATTTTTAACAACGGGGTAAGGTGGTTGGTGGATTTGGGGGGAACTAAAAAAAGGTTGAAGGGGGAACCAAAAAAAGTGGAAACCCTTCAAGGCGGGACCAAAAAATATTGCACTCTTTTTTAGCAAAAGAAACCTGCAGGCCACTATGGCACAGAACTTTTTTTGGCCGAACCTTGAATGTATTCTTGTGAAGCATGCTTTCTTACTGCTGAAGTAAGAAATATTCCTTAAAATTGATTACAAATGATTTTGCTGGATAGGGGTTTTGATACTTAGGGATATTTTGTAGGATAGGGTCCTGACATGTCCCTATCTCTCAAATGGCCCCTACCTCTCAATTTTTTGTGAGATAGGGGCTGTTTGAATGTGCTCCCTATGTCTCAAATATTTGTGGGATAGGGACTTTTTGACATTTAGGGACTTCAGTGTGCCCTAAGTCTCAAAAGTCCCCTATCTCACAAATATTTGAGGGATAGGGGCTTTTTGAGACTTAGGGGCCTCACAGCCCTTGCAAAACGGGTAAACCAAGAGTTGAGCGAGAAGCGATACTCAAGACCGTTATAAATATACATTTTGTAGCATAGGTTTGATGATCACATGTGCCTTGTATATTACATGTGAATAAAGTCATTAGCAAATTGTCGTTGGCACCATTTGTACTCACATAACGGTCTAAACTAGGAAGTTAAATGATATGAACTCAACAGTCACCAAACCATGCATGACTACCATTAAAACAGGCAATATTCTAAGTGTTCTAATCGTCCAATGGCCCTGCCCAGCATTTGAACCATTTAAACTATAATCTCCTGTTTGACTAGAGTCGGTTTAACAGGCCCTCTATACCAACGCCAGATGCCAATAAATCCCGGTACTTTGGGGGGCACGTGGACAGTGTACTGTTTCACCCTGTCAGGAGACTATAGGGCTGATGGTGCCACGCGACAATGGGAAGCTCATTTTCAAATCAGAGTGGTCGGGGCGCCTGCTACCCTCCTGCGGCCTGTGGCTGTGTGTCTCGGCATGCAACAGTGTCAGCTTAACCCTTTAAGGACCGCATACTGCACTGTGTATGCATAGTCATGGATTACATACTCCCCAGGGCTGCATGAATGCATCATGCCGGGGTATTGGGAGTGTATGAGAACCATTGGGTAGGCATGATGCTTGGATACATGGAGAGGAGGCCCGACTGGCCTGCATTCATGCATCATGCGTGGCGACAAAGATATAAGGCACATTATAGCACTATGCGGTCCTTAAAGGGTTAGAAACGGGCGCCCGACGCCCCCAGGCACCCCAACAATAGGACAGGCCCGTGCCACAATGTAGCACAGCCCGAGGGTAGGGGAGGGTTAAAGTTAGTACCGTAAATTCTCGCGTATAAGCCTAACTCGCGTATAAGCCGCACCCCTAACTTTGACAAACTATATAAGCCGCAGATGGGGTCTGAATGTTGCGATTTTGGTACTGTAGTATACTAATAAAAACTCTCGTATAAGCCGCACCCTATATAGGCATGTTTGGTATCAAAAGAAAGCTGAGTCTGACTCGCGTACAAGCCGCGGCTTCTACGCGAGAATTTACGGTAAATGTATATGTGGGTGTATATATGGGGTAAAAGAATGGGGTAGGTACTGCACTGGGAGTGTCTGTGGTGGTGGTGGGTGTGGATGTATCTATATGGGATTGGGAGGATTTTTTTTGGGGGGGGGGCATGGGGTGGGATGGGTGGTGGGGTGGAGGGGTGGTCATCAAATGTGTCCTACCTAAAGCTATATACAATGTACAACAATATACTGGACAATGCCAGGTGCACCCAGTGCCACCCTTTCACAAGTCTTACTCTCCCACACCAGAAAAATAACGATTTTAACATGACAAGTCTGTTTTTAGATAAGAATCACTTACGGAAGACAATAGTGATAACAGTTCCTTAAATTTTCTGATTGGTGGAGATATACACCATGTGCATTTTTGAATTATTTGTAAACTTGTTTTAATCATTTTATCAATAGAACAATTCACTCTATAAATAGTTTAAGTAATAAACATGTACACTGATTTGCTTTGTTAGAGAAGCTAATTAACATTTGGAATACATTGCATCATAGATTCTTTGATAATGGTAGTTATGCCTGTGATCACTTTCTTTCTTTGTCTTTCGTTCTTTCTTTCTGTATGTATGTATTTGTATATCATACCTTGATATCATGCCAGTGCCGACATTACATTCATAAAACATACACGTAGCGGTAGGCCCCTTAATGCGGCATTCTCATCAATGTTCGTGGTGGGTGAGGCTTTTAACTCTTATGTAAACAAACCCATTACGTTGTGGGTGATATCATTCACTTTCAAATTATCACACTACTTTGCTGCCAACGCTAATATCGTATCGTCGTGTATAAGCGCCGGGGCGCTCTTCAAGTTGGCGGGGCTCTTACCCCCGGCGCTTATATAAGGCAGGCGCTTATTCAAGGTCACGTTTTAGTACTTAAGAAACATTTGGAGGCATCTATACCCCCGGCGCTTATTCGAGACTGGCGCTCTTTCAAAACCAGGCGCTTTATCGCGACGGTACGGTACACAACAGATGCAATGGATGACCCTTTGGTACTGCTTATGAAAAATCCAAGGCCAAGCGTTGCGCAAGAGCACATAATTATATCTCATTTAGATGAATCAATGCCAATATGTTATTACATTCATGAAGGGTGGTAGGTGTAATGGGTAACCGTGTGTACGACTACTTTCTTTATTGATAGTGCTTACATTCTCTAAAAATCCAGTTGCGTGAGAATTTTAATGGTGTATACATGTCATTGAATTCCGTTATAACCAACATTCTCTAATAATCCAGGTGCATGCGAATTTTAATGGTATATATGTATATATGTCATTGAACTCCATTATAGGTCAAATCCCACAACATGAGAGAAGGCCAGAAAATGTTGCGATTTGGGCCTGTTGGGGATATTGGCCCCTATATTGGCTAAGGCTGGCCAATAATCAACATATAGCTCTCATGTATGTCTTGTGTATTGGCTAATAATCAAGATCAAATGAGTTTGATATTTTCTCCGAATTACACTGAAAATTGTTGCTTGTGATAGTTTGGCAGAGGTATGGTTTATATAGGGGTGCCACTCCAGATATTTGTAGGCAAGTTTATAAGAAATAATCAGTAACAATCATGCTATGAAGTAACTCCCCTTGAAAATGGTAACAGTGTAGTCCAATAGGCAACACCTTGCTTCTCTAAATCAGCTACAGTGGGTTTTGAAGGATCCCATGTATGCAGTAGAAGTGTTGTGATTTACAAAATCAGCAGCAGCTCCCTGCTGACAGAAGGTTAATTCGCAACACTTTCCCACCCGTTTTTCGCATTGTGGGATTTGACTATACATGTATAACCCAGAGGTTGCCAGATGTTGAGAGTTGTGGGTTGAAGATTTCCTCCTGTATGTATAGAATCACGAAGCCTGCATTGTGGCGCAGACATGCAGAACCAGGCCCAATCAATGACAGGAGACGTGATTAGGGTTTTAGGCTACGTACATTTGTACATGCAGGGTCAAAGGTTCTACATGATAAGTGGCTTGGATCATGAAATTTTAGGTGGCAACACGTAAGCAGGCAGGCGAAAACTGCATTCAAGGGGAAATTAGGAATGCCAACTTGAGGTCTGTTATTCATGCACGTTTTGTCAGAATCGCGTCTCAAACATAAGTCAATGTTTAACTGAATAAAATAAATAATCCCTAAATGCATTATCTCTCACACCATATACTAGTGATTACAAGGAAAATCTTTAATTGATAAACAATCTTTGAGAAAATGTCTTTCTGGTATAAAATCGCCAGTTTAGTAGGAGGCTCTGTCTCACCAATCCAATGCATATGAGCTGGGGGGGGGTGCCACAAAATATCTTTATATTTCCATATTACGTTCAGAGGGTACTGTACAGGTGTTACTACGTCAGTCTGGGCCATTCAATTCATTTAAATATTCCTATGGTCTCCATAGCAACATCCCTAAGTGTAAGCGGTCGGCCCGTGACCTGTACCTAACCGGATACGATGCAATTCTGTACAGTACCTACCCCATTTAATATTATAAATATGTTGTACTATTTTTTCAACACCATCCCCATGTAGTGCAAGCAAGATGTAGTGTGTTACGTTAAATCTCACCATGTCTACCCCCCCCCCTGTTCAAAAAATGGATTTTTTCGATATTTTCATAAAATTTTCGACCTATATCAAAAAGTTTTTTCCTTGCTTCCATCTGTAGTATATAATGCCTTTCTTTCTTCATACAGCTAGGGCATACCCTTCTCTACAACATAGCGTTCCATTTTTTCTCATATATTTTAGATGTATGTGAAATATTAGCAGATTGCTGTGCCAATATCCGGTTAGGTACGAACCTAACCGGTTAGGTTACAGGTATAAACGGTTAGGTACAGGACACAGAACAAGATTCAGTACAGTACCTACCCCATTTAATATTATAAATATGTTGTATTATTTTTTCAACACCATCCCCATGTAGTGCAAGCAGGATGTAGTGTGTTACGTTATATCTCACCATGTCTACCCCCCCCCCCCTGTTAAAAAAATGGACTTTTTCAATATTTTCATGAAATTTTCGACCTATATCAAAAGGTTTTTTCCTTGCTTCCATCTGTAGTATATAATGCCTTTCTTTCTTCATACAGCTAGGGCATACCCTTCTCTACAACATAGCGTTCCATTTTTTCTCATATATTTTAGATGTATGTGAAATATTAGCAGATTGCTGTGCCAATATCCGGTTAGGTACGAACCTAACCGGTTAGGTTACAGGTATAAACGGTTAGGTACAGGACACAGAACAAGATTGGTAATTTTTTGTGAACAAACTTGAATAAAATAAAATTTATTTACACTATTACATGCATCATGTCTCTTCTTCCTTATTTTACCGTAAATATACCCTTATACTAGAACAAAATTAACACAGCATCAATTGGGAAATGTAAAAAAATCTAACATAAACACAAATAATACTTTACACCCACTCAATCATGTTATTTTATTTACATAACACACCTTACTTACCTTGTTGCCCTCTCTTACATGTAAAACACAACATACCATACTGTTGACCTAAAACAACAACTATTTCCCATCCCAACAGTACTCTTTCTACCACCAGTACAAGTGGTTAGGTACAGGTCACTTCATACGAAAATCACACCATAAGACATACACCACACACAGATCTAAATCAAGCACCACAACATGACACAACCACAACCTTTCCTATTGTACATCAACTAAACACTCCCTCCTCTTCTCCCAAGCCCCATACACGCAGTTCTTGTACAGAGTTTTACTATTTTGGGGGTCCCAAAAATGCCGAAAATTCAAAAAATTGCTAAAATATTACTCCCACCATACACACCTCAACTCTCAGGCATGACAAGCAGCGCAGTGCAACATAAAACCACCACCATACTACCTAGTCACACCACAGTGAAACAGATCAGTCCATTCTACTACTCCCTCCCACTACAATCTTACTCTTTCTACCACCAGTACAAGTGGTTAGGTACAGGTCACTTCATACGAAAATCACACCATAAAACATACACCACACACAGATCTAAATCAAGCACCACAACATGACACAACCACAACCTTTCCTATTGTACATCAACTAAACACTCCCTCCTCTTCTCCCAAGCCCCATACACGCAGTTCTTGTACAGAGTTTTACTATTTTGGGGGTCCCGAAAATGCCGAAAATTCAAAAAATTGCTAAAATATTACTCCCACCATACACACCTCAACTCTCAGGCATGACAAGCAGCGCAGTGCAACATAAAACCACCACCATACTACCTAGTCACACCACAGTGAAACAGATCAGTCCATTCTACTACTCCCTCCCACTGCAATCTTACTCTTTCTACCACCAGTACAAGTGGTTAGGTACAGGTCACTTCATACGAAAATCACACCATAAAACATACACCACACACAGATCTAAATCAAGCACCACAACATGACACAACCACAACCTTTCCTATTGTACATCAACTAAACACTCCCTCCTCTTCTCCCAAGCCCCATACACGCAGTTCTTGTACAGAGTTTTACTATTTTGGGGGTCCCGAAAATGCCGAAAATTCAAAAAATTGCTAAAATATTACTCCCACAATACACACCTCAACTCTCAGGCATGACAAGCAGCGCAGTGCAACATAAAACCACCACCATACTACCTAGTCACACCACAGTGAAACAGATCAGTCCATTCTACTACCCCCTCCCACTGCAATCTTACTCTTTCTACCACCAGTACAAGTGGTTAGGTACAGGTCACTTCATACGAAAATCACACCATAAGACATACACCACACACAGATCTAAATCAAGCACCACAACATGACACAACCACAACCTTTCCTATTGTACATCAACTAAACACTCCCTCCTCTTCTCCCAAGCCCCATACACGCAGTTCTTGTACAGAGTTTTACTATTTTGGGGGTCCCGAAAATGCCGAAAATTCAAAAAATTGCTAAAATATTACTCCCACCATACACACCTCAACTCTCAGGCATGACAAGCAGCGCAGTGCAACATAAAACCACCACCATACTACCTAGTCACACCACAGTGAAACAGATCAGTCCATTCTACTACTCCCTCCCACTACAATCTTACTCTTTCTACCACCAGTACAAGTGGTTAGGTACAGGTCACTTCATACGAAAATCACACCATACACCATCTACAATCTTACTCTTTCTACCACCAGTACAAGTGGTTAGGTACAGGAAAAAAAACACCATTCTACCCAGAATTAAAATCTTGTATTGCCAGCTATGTCACAGATCACAGCACTTCAAAAAAACATGTAATATATTGCTATATTAGGGCACTTACTAAAACCTTTGGTACTTACCTAAATTTTGCATACTACATATGTATATATATTCATATTTTTTTCCTGTTATTCTACCGCTGTGACAGTGACATGTCAGAAATCTCTTTACACTTTATACTAATACATCAATTCCATTTTGGTACCACATATGTAGTACCAAAGTAAATTTAGGATCAGTAAAAACTGAAAGACATATATATGTTAGCATGCTATAAAACCTCACATACAAAACACTCTAGAAATCTTCAGGCATGGGATTGAGTTTTGAAGAAAAGTCCAAAAAGCAGCCAAAAGATGTGATCTGCGGGGAATTTTGTATAATTTGCATAGCAAAAATCCCTATAGAGACTAAACCCCCCCCCCCTATTTATGTTAAAACATATTTTCATTGGATCTGCACAATTCACAGGGATGACTTTTTTGGCCTTAAAAATCCGGAAATCCGGATAAATCCGGAAGAATCCCATGCCTGAATCTTTATATCAATTCAGGCGACCATACTGAGTATTATCAATAGTATACAATACACTATACATGTACAACAGAATAGTTGACCATATCAATACAAAACCATAGAGCATTCATATATGAGGTCTTATAAGTCGAATCGGGTTCATTGTCCATTTTGAGCTCGGATTATGGTGCTGGCCCAGGCACAGTTTGACCTGCTTGCCGGAGAAAATCTGCGACAGACAAGATCAGGTCCTCATCGTCGGAGCTCTCGTCCTCGTCCTCAACACACTCGTTCACAACTTCACCTGCCCTTCTCCTGCTGGCCTGTTGATCAGCTTTGGCATTTAGTCTCACGGTTCTTTCATGGTCTTCGGATGTCTCCTGTCTATGCTGAAAGACAGGCTCGTTCACATCATCCTCAGAGTCTGAAGAATCCGGATCGGTTGCCGTTTCTGATCCAAATGGTGCCGCAAGTTCCCGGAACTTGATGAAGAAGCGTTTCTTCACACGTCTGCGTTCAAGTCGAGTCCGAAGATGGATCTGCTCAGCTACTTCCCCTACTTCATCGTCAGTACTGAACTGCTCTTCCTCTATGTCAGCTTCATTGCCTCCGACATGGTCCTCAAGTTCAGAGTCGTTGTCAGAGTCTGCGTATGCAGGTTGCACAGCTGGTCTTTCTCTGAGAGAGGGTGGTGTCAGCACCTCGTGCCCCTCATCAAATACTTCGTCAGAGTCAGAGTATTCAGCGTCGGATGTTTCAGAAGTCAGTTGCCGTTTCCGCTTGGACAGGGCTTTACTCTTGGCTTTGGATTTAGCTTTAGGTTCAGGTACAGCGGCCGTCTCCACATGTGGCTCAACTTCCACCTCACCTTCTACCTCAGCTTGCACCTCAGCTTGCACATCAGGTAGCATCTCGGGTTGCACCTCAGCTTCAGTTGTGCCCTTGTCCTTGGATTTCTTTTTGGTCTTTGGCTTGGTCGGTTTGGCAGGCGCCCCAAAAGTGGCACTCTCCCAACCTTCACACGCCGGAACCAGGTCGTTGGCAGCCGTGAAGCAACAATCCTTGTAACAAGATGTTGTTCGGATGTACAGTTTACCATTCGCGTAAGTGGCTTGGTGCTGCTTTGTGATGTTAAGGACACCACGTGAACACCAACTGTCGACCAACTTAGCGTACTCCTTTATCTCTTGCCCGGTAACTTGGATGAGCGTGACCTTGTCAGTCTGCTGAGAAATCTCCTCCACAAACTCAGTGGCAGTCTGGATGGATCCACACTGCTTCACCACTCGATCGGCAAGTCCCTTGATCGCTCCTCCTACACCGTCACAAGGTCCCTTTCCGTGTCCAGCCTCCAACCAGTTCCAGGTTATACGGATACCGAACTGCTTTGCAGCCCTAACCAGCATGTCACAGGAATAGCGGTTCCTATACTGGGAGGTCGGTGAGTCCGTCACTAAGTGGAGGTGTTTCAGGTCAGGTACAGTCAGCTTGATATGATCAATTAACTCCATCAAGAATGCCAGCGTGGTGGGGAATCTATGATTGTTTTCCTCAGTCACACCAACGTAGCACTTGTGTTTGAGAGTCTCTTGAAGCTTGGTGTACACTACCATTGGATGTAGGGTGATCTGGTCTTTGCCGAAGAAGGCAGACTGGATTTCCGAAAAGAAAGATGTTGGCCAGTTCTCCGCATAGTCCATGTGGCAGATCGCGTGGTCTGGTGGTAGAGTGGACTTTAGTAAGCGTACTGCCTCGTACTGCTCTTGTACGCGGCGGCAGTGCTCACGGAATACTGGCAAATCTTTATTGAAAAGTGTCTTAAAGGATTTCCCGTCTAACCGTTTCTTCAGCAGTTCGGTGTGGTACACGTTCCTGGGATCTTCTGCACCTTTAGAATACTCGCGAGTAGTCTTCTTCCAGCGCTTGAACCGCACACTCTGATGGTCGTGTATGCAACTCAGTCCGATGTTCACGTTCTCCTCACTCATGTCGACCAGTTCTCTTGTGGAATTGGGCAAGTCTTGCACCACTTCCAACATGAGACTCATGTTGGCATGCGACTGGCACAGACAAACCGATCGCTTGAGGAAGATACTTGACTTAATTGTCCGTCTATCTCGGGCCTTACAGAATGTCGAGAATGACATGGTCACTGTGGTCTCGTTGACAAACTTCTGGTGTAGATTCCGTAAGCAGTCAACGAGGGCCACAACATCGATGAACCTTCCTGCGTCTTTCCGATAATGCTTCTTGTCTGGAAGGGTATAGCAGTTATCGGGCCGGCGCAAGAACTCGTCCACCGCTCTGACCTTAGCCTCGGCCATCTGACGTCTGGTGGTGGCTTTCTTGGGGGACTTATTACCAGGGTACACGTCATTCCGGCACAATTCAATGGCACGAGAGATGCGTGACTTGTCGCCGTGTTCCTTTTTGCCAAATCGGTACTCCATCATAGCTTTCTTGAACTTTGTGGAACAGTTCCGTATGATCTCCTTAAGTTGAATCAAGTTCCGGAGAAAATTGACTCTATCCTTTGTCCGCTTGGCTTTGCTAACACCAAGGAACTTCAGAGAGTCACTCGTTTCCTGAGCCACATTGTTGTCAAACATGGTCTTCCGATCTGGCACTGTTGGAACAGCGTTATCCTGGGGGTGGTCGTTTTTGTTGTCGTTTGGATGTTCCGGGTCTGGTGGATCGGGCCGTCCGTCGATCTTTCTGGTCCGGGTTGATCCTGGAAAAGAAGGAAAAGTGTAAGTATGACATCAAATACATGTACTTTGTAGGTTGATTAAGCTATGACATTGCCGCAAATGCTACTATTTGACCTGTTTTGACTTTGACTGGTATGATACATACATGTGCATTATAGTTTTTGAGTACTGTAGGGTGTTTGACGAGCCACAGTACATGTGACATGATCCCAACCGGTTAGGAAAGAAACAGTTTTTATTTTTTCTAGTAGATATAGCATTTCTTCATTCCAAAATAAGCGGTCATGGACAGGTCAAAGGTGGATTTTGGGTACAGTACTCCATTTGAGTACTGTAGGGTGTGGAATGACCTGTACCTAACCGGTTAGGAACAGGTCATTCCACACACATGGTGTACACTACAGCACTGAGAATGGGTTTTGGTACTCAAAATGGGTCAGAGTGGTACTCAAAATGGGTTAGAGTGGTACTCAAAATGGGTTTTGGTACTCAAAATGGGTTACAGTGGTACTCAAAATGGGTTTGGGTGGTACTCAAAATGGGTTAGAGTGGTACTCAAAATGGGTTTGGGTACTCAAAATAGGTTAGAGTGGTACTCAAAATGGGTTTTGGTACTCAAAATGGGTTACAGTGGTACTCAAAAGTGGGTTTGCACTAGGAATGACCTGTACCTAACCGGTTAGGTACAAGTCATTCCACACACATGGTGTACACTACAGCACTGAGAATGGGTTTTGGTACTCAAAATGGGTCAGAGTGGTACTCAAAATGGGTTAGAGTGGTACTCAAAATGGGTTTTGGTACTCAAAATGGGTTACAGTGGTACTCAAAAGTGGGTTTGCACTAGGAATGACCTGTACCTAACCGGTTAGGTACAAGTCATTCCACACACATGGTGTACACTACAGCACTGAGAATGGGTTTTGGTACTCAAAATGGGTCAGAGTGGTACTCAAAATGGGTTAGAGTGGTACTCAAAATGGGTTTTGGTACTCAAAATGGGTTACAGTGGTACTCAAAATGGGTTTGGGTGGTACTCAAAATGGGTTAGAGTGGTACTCAAAATGGGTTTGGGTACTCAAAATGGGTTAGAGTGGTACTCAAAATGGGTTTTGGTACTCAAAATGGGTTACAGTGGTACTCAAAATGGGTTTGGGTGGTACTCAAAATGGGTTTGGGTGGTACTCAAAATGGGTTAGAGTGGTACTCAAAATGGGTTTTGGTACTCAAAATGGGTTAGAGTGGTACTCAAAATGGGTTTGGGTGGTACTCAAAATGGGTTTGGGTGGTACTCAAAATGGGTTAGAGTGGTACTCAAAAGTGGGAATGACCTGTACCTAACCGGTTAGGTACAGGTCATTTTCAGTAACAAAACCCATTTTGAGTACCCAAACCCATTTTGAGTACCACTCTAACCCATTTTGAGTACCACTCTAACCCATTTTGAGTAACAAAACCGATTTTGAGTGCTGTTGTCTACACCATGTGTCTGGAATGACCTGTACCTAACCGGTTAGGTACAGGTCATTTTCAGTAACAAAACCCATTTTGAGTACCCAAACCCATTTTGAGTACCACTCTAACCCATTTTGAGTACCAAAACCCATTTTGAGTACCACTCTAACCCATTTTGAGTAACAAAACCGATTTTGAGTGCTGTTGTCTACACCATGTGTCTGGAATGACCTGTACCTAACCGGTTAGGTACAGGTCATTTTCAGTAACAAAACCCATTTTGAGTACCCAAACCCATTTTGAGTACCACTCTAACCCATTTTGAGTACCAAAACCCATTTTGAGTACCACTCTAACCCATTTTGAGTAACAAAACCGATTTTGAGTGCTGTTGTCTACACCATGTGTCTGGAATGACCTGTACCTAACCGGTTAGGTACAGGTCATTTTCAGTAACAAAACCCATTTTGAGTACCCAAACCCATTTTGAGTACCACTCTAACCCATTTTGAGTACCAAAACCCATTTTGAGTACCACTCTAACCCATTTTGAGTACCAAAACCCATTTTGAGTACCACTCTAACCCATTTTGAGTACCCAAACCCATTTTGAGTACCACTCTAACCCATTTTGAGTACCAAAACCCATTTTGAGTACCACTCTAACCCATTTTGAGTAACAAAACCGATTTTGAGTGCTGTTGTCTACACCATGTGTCTGGAATGACCTGTACCTAACCGGTTAGGTACAGGTCATTTTCAGTAACAAAACCCATTTTGAGTACCCAAACCCATTTTGAGTACCACTCTAACCCATTTTGAGTACCAAAACCCATTTTGAGTACCACTCTAACCCATTTTGAGTAACAAAACCGATTTTGAGTGCTGTTGTCTACACCATGTGTCTGGAATGACCTGTACCTAACCGGTTAGGTACAGGTCATTTTCAGTAACAAAACCCATTTTGAGTACCCAAACCCATTTTGAGTACCACTCTAACCCATTTTGAGTACCAAAACCCATTTTGAGTACCACTCTAACCCATTTTGAGTAACAAAACCGATTTTGAGTGCTGTTGTCTACACCATGTGTCTGGAATGACCTGTACCTAACCGGTTAGGTACAGGTCATTTTCAGTAACAAAACCCATTTTGAGTACCCAAACCCATTTTGAGTACCACTCTAACCCATTTTGAGTACCACTCTAACCCATTTTGAGTACCACTCTAACCCATTTTGAGTAACAAAACCGATTTTGAGTGCTGTTGTCTACACCATGTGTCTGGAATGACCTGTACCTAACCGGTTAGGTACAGGTCATTTTCAGTAACAAAACCCATTTTGAGTACCCAAACCCATTTTGAGGGGTTCGGTACAGGTCATTTCTTGTGTAGACTTCAAGTTTCAGTGGCCAAACACTGTCATGGGATAATATTTCACCTTGGACCTGTTCCTAACCGCTTATGTATCACCCTTTTTACAGCTATTTGTATGGTTTTCATTGGTACAGTGAGGTGACTGTACAGTCTGACCTGTTCCTAACCAGTTACGGAGTGCTTTCAATGCCTGTTAAATATGTAATGCTTGAACTTACTTCTTCGCAGTGGAGTGTAGTCTGGATCCGAAGCACTGTCCCCCCCTGGGCCAAAGCTGTTCTTCTTTTTGTGGTAAGACTTCCTCTTCCCTTCTCCTCGTGTTCCTGTACAGGTGTAAAGTTAACGAATTAGTACCTGTAGACGTTTATTGCTATGGGTTACATTTTATGAATAGTATCTTAGTATTGGTATCTTCAAAGGTGTTTTCTCCTGTTTTATAAGAACATATCTTTTCAATTTAAACTCACGTGAAGAAAGGTGGGAGTCGGCCTCAGAGGGCTCCTCCCGATGCGGCACACAGGGTACATCCTCTTCTGGGTGGGGGGGTACATGCTCGGGTCCATCTACCCAGAGACGATGGGTTTCACGGTCAACCCAATGAGCGTATCGCGCTATGCACTCAGCATTAACATCGTTCGTCCCATCTGCTGATAAATAGATAGATACATACATGTACAGTAAAGAAGTACTGTTACCACCTAATTATTGTTTATGCTGTACTGCTGGAACTACAGGTCCGGACAATACTTCATTTAAACATATATATATATACACATATTTCTTTAGGGTATTTTTATGTTGTTATTAACTAACCTGCATAGGGTTGTGGGTCAGCCTCAGAGGGCTCCTCCTGAGGCGGCAGACAGGGAACATCCTCATCTTTTCGCATCATTGTCTCCATTCGTCTCAGCATTCTCCTATGGTTCATTCGGTGTGTCCCTTGCGGTATAAAGTAGTACAACATTGAATGTAGTAAAATGATATGTAGCTGAATATATAAATATATATATGTCTACATTGATGTATACATGTTGCTTTTCTAACGTGAGACAAGATGTAGGAGATGGCCCGGAAAAAAGAAGCTGCAAAGTATTGTAATATTTAACTGGATTACATGTCTAACTTTTTATGTTACACCGGTTTTGCTCACCTGTGCCGAGAGGCAAGTATAGTTCAGAGGGCTCCTCCAGAAAAATCACATTGGGTACATCCTCCTCCTTTGAGTTTCTTTTCCTTTTCTCCCTGCGGGCCTGCCTCAGAGCTGACTGGCTGCGAAGGGTACGTACTTCCTTGGATGGTCCTAGTTGTCTCCAGTTATATCCTCGTCCTTTGTCGTCAGTCCGTCGTACAGTGTCAACAGTCGGTATTTTGTCTTGGCCTTTCTGTCGACGTCAGTCTGAACTGTCAGTCTCAGTGCAGTCATAGTCACCCGCACTGTAGTCCATGTCACTGTCAGCCTGACTCACCCAGTCACCGTCACTGTCCAAAACTGGTGTGCAGTCTGGCCAACTGTCCTGTACTGTCTCACTGTTGTCCTCCTCCTCCTCCTCCTTGTCCTGGCAGTCCGGGGTAGTTAGGGTCATGTCACTGAAAGTGACGTCTATGTCTCCACCCTTGACAGGAGTACTGGTCTGGGGAGTGTCAGTGTCGTCAGTCTGGGGAGTGTCAGTGTCGTTAGTCTGGGGAGTGTCAGTCTGTGCTGTCGTCTCGTCAGTCTGGGGAGTGTCAGTCTGTCCTGTAGTCTCGTCAGTCTGGGGAGTGTCAGTGTCGTTAGTCTGGGGAGTGTCAGTCTGTCCTGTAGTGTCGTCAGTCTGGGGAGTGTCAGTCTGTGCTGTCGTCTCGTCAGTCTGGGGAGTGTCAGTCTGTCCTGTAGTGTCGTCAGTCTGGGGAGTGTCAGTCTGTGCTGTCGTCTCGTCAGTCTGGGGAGTGTCAGTCTGTCCTGTAGTCTCGTCAGTCTGGGGAGTGTCAGTGTCGTTAGTCTGGGGAGTGTCAGTCTGTCCTGTAGTGTCGTCAGTCTGGGGAGTGTCAGTCTGTGCTGTCGTCTCGTCAGTCTGGGGAGTGTCAGTCTGTCCTGTAGTGTCGTCAGTCTGGGGAGTGTCAGTCTGTGCTGTCGTCTCGTCAGTCTGGGGAGTGTCAGTCTGTGCTGTCGTCTCGTCAGTCTGGGGAGTGTCAGTCTGTCCTGTAGTCTCGTCAGTCTGGGGAGTGTCAGTGTCGTCAGTCTGGGGAGTGTCAGTCTGTCCTGTAGTCTCGTCAGTCTGGGGAGTGTCAGTGTCGTTAGTCTGGGGAGTGTCAGTCTGTCCTGTAGTCTCGTCAGTCTGGGGAGTGTCAGTGTCGTCAGTCTGGGGAGTGTCAGTCTGTCCTGTAGTCTCGTCAGTCTGGGGAGTGTCAGTGTCGTCAGTCTGGGGAGTGTCAGTCTGTCCTGTAGTCTCGTCAGTCTGGGGAGTGTCAGTGTCGTCAGTCTGGGGAGTGTCAGTCTGTCCTGTAGTCTCGTCAGTCTGGGGAGTGTCAGTGTCGTCAGTCTGGGGAGTGTCAGTCTGTCCTGTAGTCTCGTCAGTCTGGGGAGTGTCAGTCTGTCCTGTAGTCTCGTCAGTCTGGGTAACGTCAGTATCCCACTCGTTGTCAGAGATACCAGCAAGTGTCAGCTTGCTGATGTCAATGTCCCCAGTTGTGTTTGGCAGGTCCATCTCTTCGTCAAACATCTGATTGATGCAGTCACATAGTATAAGGTCCTGTTGTAATTTGACATTGTTGGTGGTGGTTACGCCCGTGGAAACAGTGGCCAGATCAGCCTCCTCAGTATTGGAGACTGGGCTGTCCACTGAGTCCACGACAGAGGACACAACGGTCTCCTTGTTAAGGGAGGCCGAGGTGTCCTCACACGTCACCGTCGGGTCGTCAGTCGGGGCAGTAGTCAGGTCGTCGGTGGTGGTTACGCCCGTGGAAACAGTGGCCAGATCAGCCTCCTCAGTATTGGAGACTGGGCTGTCCACTGAGTCCACGACAGAGGACACAACGGTCTCCTTGTTAAGGGAGGCCGAGGTGTCCTCACACGTCACCGTCTGGTCGTCGGTCGGGGCAGTAGTCAGGTCGTCGGTGGTGGTTACGCCCGTGGAAACAGTGGCCAGATCAGCCTCCTCAGTATGGGAGACTGGGCTGTCCACTGAGTCCACGACAGAGGACACAACGGTCTCCTTGTTAAGGGAGGCCGAGGTGTCCTCACACGTCACCGTCGGGTCGTCAGTCGGGGCAGTAGTCAGGTCGTCGGTGGTGGTTACGCCCGTGGAAACAGTGGCCAGATCAGCCTCCTCAGTATGGGAGACTGGGCTGTCCACTGACTCCATGTCGGAGGACACAACGGTCTCCTTGTTAAGGGAGGCCGAGGTGTCCTCACACGTCATCGTCGGGTCGTTGGTCGGGGCAGAAATGAGGTGGGCAGGGAGCGTCAGGTTGTAGTCGGTCATCTTGAATTTGGTGAAGTCATATCTGGTCTTTGTCAAGTCGTTCTGGTCGTTCTGGTACATGTCCCACAGCAACAAGGCAGAGTTTTCCACGTCATGCTGTACAACCTGATCAAGGCAAAGGTCCTGCAAATCATACACCCATTTGAAGTTGTCAGGGGCCATGTCCTTGACCAGATTGTTCAGGCCCTGTGGGACAGGTGGGGGGTCAGTTGGGTCAGTTGGGGTCACGTTCTCCGTCGGGCCAGTCGTCTGTTGGTCGGTCGTGGCAGTAGTCAGGTCGTCGGTGGTGGTTACGCCCGTGGAAACAGTGGCCAGATCAGCCTCCTCAGTATGGGAGACTGGTCTGTCTACTGAGTCCACGACAGAGGACACAACGGTCTCCTTGTTAAGGGAGGCCGAGGTGTCCTCACACGTCACCGTCTGGTTGTCGGTCGGGGCAGTAGTCAGGTCGTCGGTGGTGGTTACGCCCGTGGAAACAGTGGCCAGATCAGCCTCCTCAGTATGGGAGACTGGTCTGTCTACTGAGTCCACGACAGAGGACACAACGGTCTCCTTGTTAAGGGAGGCCGAGGTGTCCTCACACGTCACCGTCGGGTCGTCAGTCGGGGCAGTAGTCAGGTTGTCGGTGGTGGTTACGCCCGTGGAAACAGTGGCCAGATCAGCCTCCTCAGTATTGGAGACTGGGCTGTCCACTGAGTCCACGACAGAGGACACAACGGTCTCCTTGTTAAGGGAGGCCGAGGTGTCCTCACACGTCACCGTCTGGTTGTCGGTCGGGGCAGTAGTCAGGTCGTCGGTGGTGGTTACGCCCGTGGAAACAGTGGCCAGATCAGCCTCCTCAGTATGGGAGACTGGGCTGTCCACTGACTCCACGACAGAGGACACAACGGTCTCCTTGTTAAGGGAGGCCGAGGTGTCCTCACACGTCACCGTCTGGTTGTCGGTCGGGGCAGTAGTCAGGTCGTCGGTGGTGGTAACGCCCGTGGAAACAGTGGCCAGATCAGCCTCCTCAGTATGGGAGACTGGGCTGTCCACTGAGTCCACGACAGAGGACACAACGGTCTCCTTGTTAAGGGAGGCCGAGGTGTCCTCACACGTCACCGTCGGGTCGTCGGTCGGGGCAGTAGTGAAGGACAAGTCCAGAGGGTCTTTGTCAGTGTTGGTTGTCACACACTCCACGTTCACCATCGGGCCAGTCGTATGTTGGTCAGTCGGGGCAGTAGTCAGGTCGTCGGTCGTGGTTACGCCCGCGGAAACAGTGGGCAGATCAGTCTCCTCAGTATGGGAGACTGGTCTGTCGACTGAGTCCACGACAGAGAACACAACGGTCTCCTTGTTTAGGGAGGCCGAGGTGTCCTCACACGTCACCGTCGGGTCGTCAGTCAGGGCAGTAGTCAAGGACAAGTCCAGAGGGTGTTTGTCAGTGTTGGTCTGGAAGATGATGCTCAAATCCAGAGCATAGTGCTGGTCCACGGTTCGGTCAGCATTCTCCTCCAGTTCATCCAAATATCTTTCCCGAGCACTGTATTGTAACCAATATATATATATTATATCAAGGTTTAGTATAAATACTACATATATATAGAAGAAGAACACCACATGTGCATGATTTTTATAGGAACGTTTATTTCACTCCCCCCAAAATTATTGTGAATCAGCGGTTCCTAAGTAGAGACAAAAATGACGTTTGAAGGAACGTACCTGGTAAATGTATATGATATTACTGTTTAAACTGATAATCGAGCAGTAGAAGTTAAAACATATGACCTGTACCTAACCGGAGAAAATTGCGCTAATTTAAAGGCACATAAAATACTATATCATATATGAAAGTGGAAGCTACATTTGCAAGTGTGACATGTACTAAAGCAGAACAATGCGATATGAGAATTCTAATACTAAAGTATGTTAACAGCCATTTCAACAGTCATGACCTGTACCTAACCGGTATTGGCGCTAATTCAAAAGCACATGAAATACTGGAGATAAAAATGAAAGCTACATTTACATGGATGCCATGCGTGACATGGTTGTGTTAATCATTAGTACAAAGATGCAAATTCAGCATGTTAATAGCCATTCCCGGTATGAAATAAAATCTGGCCCTCCCCCCCCCCCCCCATAGTTATTCCAACATTCATGACTTGTACCTAACCGGTAATCGCGCTAATTAAAAGGCACATGAAATACTGCAGATAAAAATGAAAGCTGGATGACATGTATAAAAGCAGAACAATGCGTCACATGCTTGTGTTAATAGTTAGTACAAAAATGCAAATTCATCTGTTAATTACACTTATTTGTTAATATCATACTTATTTAGCAAAGTGGAATATTGCAGCGGGCCATGGCCGCAATCACAGGGACCGCAATATATGGCTCCTCCCGTATGACATGGTTGATGTAGAGCTGCAGTCTTTCGGATCGCCTAAGGGGCGGAGAGTATGGAGGCTCGTCCTCACGGGTACTGATTGCCTGGACGGGGAGGGACGAAGGGGGCCGTACACTGTAAAATAGGTTATTATGTAACGTTCAACAAGTTAGTTCCAAACACAAAAAAGAAATAGTAACAAAATTGCCCTTTTTTTTTTCAGTCAGTGGCACTGCTATATTACAATTCTATACAACTGGTGTAAAGAAATCATAATATATATATACACTGATCTTTAGAAAACACTTAACTAGATAGAGCAGGAGTTATGGGAATAAACAAACTTACCGTTTCACCACTTCTTCGTCTTCCGACGACGACGCGCCTGCCTGCTTTGCCTCTAGTACCGGCTGCGGTTCTCCCTCCTGGCCCTCCTCCTCGCTGGACAGTGCAGCCTCTCCTTCCTGGTCCGAGTGTAGCGTGCTCGTCTCCTCGTCCTCGCTGGACAGTGCGCTGGACAGTGCGGCCTCTTCGGCCTGGTCCAACACGAAGGACACTGTGGGGGTCCTCCGGTGTCGGAAGAGAGGGGCTGTTGTAATGGAAAGTATGTTAGTATGACATATATATTATAAACAGTTATTATGTCAAGCAGGAATATAGTGGGCTTTATATGTTATATGTAATAGTATTATATTTTCATGAGAATGTAAGAGTAGCGAGATTACAGTGTCTAATTGGCGAGGGGTGGGGAAGATGTAATGTTTTTGTGACCTGTACCTAACCGGATACAGGAACTGATTTGAATGGATTTCTTTTTAATTCCTATATTGAAGAGACCTACTTTTCTGCTCGGCGTTGTGGTCAGAGTGGGAAGAGCGATCAGAACGGTTCTGCTTCCGCGGACTGCGGCGCGGAGCGGCATTAGGGGTCTCAGCTGAAATGGAAAAATGCACATGACGTTATCATGGAGACAGTATTATTTCACTACTGGTATTTTGACAGAAATTCTTATCTGAGTGGCTCAGTCTATTTGGCGAGGGGTGCGGGAACATGTAATGTTATTGTGACCTGTACCTAACCGGTTAGAGAAACTGAGTAGAATGGATTTATTTTTGTCTTCTCTACGTGTTGATAGATGTATGACAGAGTTAGAATGACACATTTTATTCCTATATTGAAGAGACCTACTTTTCTGATCGGCGTTGTGGTCAGAGTGGGAAGAGCGATCAGAACGGTTCTGCTTCCGCGGACTGCGGCGCGGAGCGGCATTAGGGGTCTCAGCTGAAATGGAAAAATGCACATGACGTTATCATGGAGACAGTATTATTTCACTACTGGTATTTTGACAGAAATTCTTATCTGAGTGGCTCAGTCTATTTGGCGAGGGGTGCGGGAACATGTAATGTTATTGTGACCTGTACCTAACCGGTTAGAGAAACTGAGTAGAATGGATTTAATTTTGTCTTCTCTACGTGTTGATAGATGTATGACAGAGTTAGAACGACACATTTTATTCCTATATTGAAGAGACCTACTTTTCTGCTCGGCGTTGTGGTCAGAGTGGGAAGAGCGATCAGAACGGTTCTGCTTCCGCGGACTGCGGCGCGGAGCGGCATTAGGGGTCTCAGCTGAAATGGAAAAATGCACATGACGTTATCATGGAGACAGTATTATTTCACTACTGGTATTTTGACAGAAATTCTTATCTGAGTGGCTCAGTCTATTTGGCGAGGGGTGCGGGAACATGTAATGTTATTGTGACCTGTACCTAACCGGTTAGAGAAACTGAGTAGAATGGATTTATTTTTGTCTTCTCTACGTGTTGATAGATGTATGACAGAGTTAGAACGATACATTTTAATTCCTATATTGAAGAGACCTACTTTTCTGATCGGCGTCGTGGTCAGATGGGGAAGAGTCAGTACACGGGGCCCTTCTTTTCCGCGCACTGCGGGCTGCACCATCCTGGCGGGTCTTCCTTGGCTTTTTCTGGATGGGCTCCTCTTCTTCTGTATAAAAAAACAAGAGACAAGAAGAATTATTAACATATTAATAAGTGTTTGCACATTTCTTCTACTACAAATACAGTATAATTAAGAGTATACATGATATCAACAAAAAAAATATATATAATAATAATATAAAAATAATTTTTCTCTATGATATTGCTATGAGTATAGTACTACTGTAATATACATGATAATTAATGTTTGAAAACAGTAGAGTGGGAACATTTGCTATATTGGATTATTTTTCTCTAGTTTAAATCGGGAGATTGATTTATATACATTTTCTTACCACTTGTGCTGTCTTCAGTAAGGGGGGTACTGGTTTTCTTCCCCCTTCTCTTCTTGCTGTCGGGTAATACACCAGAACCGCCCGGCACTGGCGCACTTCCGCCGGAGGAGCGGGTGGCCCGAGAGGGACCGGCAGCCTCCTCTCTCCCTGCCTTGGCCAACTCCCTCCTCTTTTTCTGGGCCACGATGCCCAAGTCGATCTGCCGAGTGTATGCAGCTGAGCCCTTCTGGGGACGGTGCAACTACAGTGTAAAAGTAGAATGTTTTATGTCATTATGCATACAAATATCGCTATGCTTGAACTACTAAAAATGGCCAAGGCCCCCCCTGTGTCAGATGCATACAATGGTCCCATATCACTGGGCCTATGACGTGACCTTATGGCCATTTAAATATGAATGAAATCATATGTAAGAACAAAAAACATGAAACAAACGGAAAGGCCCATGGCCTGGGGATTTTGGTATTGTTCCTCGCTGCTTGGGGCTTTGACCGCATGACAATTTGCAACATGGTATGATAGAATATACATAATATTACACATATTTTGCTTTGTATGGATCAACTTACTGCAGACTTTTCCTTGTTCTCTTCTATCTTTTGTGCCGCAAGTGGACCAGCCCGGTCCTTGCGGTACTTAGTCCGTGCCCGTAACCTGTTACGCCCATCCTGGTATGCTGCCCGGTCCGTCGGGCCGTAGTACCGCGCGTCGACTTTGTGGGCCTCTACCCAATCCAATAGTTGTTGGTACCCCTCCTCCCCCCGTGGGAAGTCGGGTAGCTCCACGGGGAGTGGGACGCTGAACACGTGGGTCTTTCCGGCCTTTTTCTTCGGCATTTCTGTAGAGAGAAGAAAGTATGAATATATGTGTTACCTGGTTTGACGTGACCTGTACCTAACCGGCCCATAATAGTATTATATTTCACATATTTTTTCTTTATTTTTTTTTTACATGTGAGGTGGGTAGTAGGAGAGTGTGCTGCTGTAGTTAAAGGATCCATGTCTTGTACGTGAGGGGGCCAGTGAAGGAAATTGGAATTTTTAGACATGTTGACATTTTTTGAAAATATTGAAAAATGGTGAAATCTAGGGCCTAAATAGTACAGAACAGCATGGGTAGGTACAGGCCGGGAGGGTAGGGGACATATCACATTATGATATAAAGCAGTTGAATAGTGGGGAGGGGGGCGGGATACATTTTATGGTGTTATGCTTGGACCTGACCTGTACCTAACCGGCCTATGATACCATTATATGTCACATATCTTTTCTTTATTTTTTGTGAAGATGTGAGGTGGGTAGTAGGAAAGTGTGATGCTGTAGTGAAAGGATCCATGTTTTGTACGTGAGGGGGGTAGTGAAGGAAATTGGGATTTTTTTAGATTTTGACATTTCGAGAAAAAATTTGAAAAATGGTGAAATAGGACCAAAATAGTACAGAGGAGGGTGCAGAGGTACAGTGTATTAGTGTATTGTAAGGTGTGGTTGTGTATATAATACATGAAAAGGTTTTGGGGGAGTTGGAGGGTATTATTTTATGATATTTTTTACGTGACCTGTACCTAACCGGTTAGGATAAAGCACCAAAGTGGCTCAGTCAAGTGCAGGGCATGGTGAGACTCATCTTTTTTCGGAGAACAATAGCAGGGGACCGTACACAGCGATATACAACATGTCGGCTGTGTCACAAAGGGTTATTGTATGCAATACAAGGCTTATAACAGGAGAAACATATCGAGAAATAGGGTAAAGGAAGGGATAGAAACAGCTCTGAGGACGCTGTGCTGCCTCACTTACCGGTGATGGAGGACGATCTGACCGGAAAAAACATGCTGGTACATCGTCGGGAACCAGCGGAGCATTAGTTACTATTTATCACACCGCGCGCCGCCACCGAGTGGAAAAATACTGGCGTGTCGCCGCCTCGCGTCCCGGTTAGGTACAGGTCAAAACAACACAAAAACATGACGCGAGTCTGCTTTACCGATTGCTGCCGACGGAAAGGTAGGTGTTGCATATATTTTTTATGCTGGAGGAATGGGGGGGGGGACAGCAGTATATGATGCACATATAGTGTTATATTAAATATGGTTTGGGGCGGTGCTGTGCACTCCCAAACTTAACCGGTTAGGTACAGGTCACTTCACTTTCAGGGAAAAAAAATGGCGCTGACAGGAACGATGACATGTTGTTGCACCGGGAGGGGGGGGGGGCAGTACAAACACTACGTAGGGATGCGGCAAGGTGCTTTCTGGGATGTTTGATGCAGGGAAATGGACACAGGGCAGAGAAAAGTGTAGGAATCGGTATCCGGTTAGTTACAGGTCAGAGAGAGAGAAATTTGTTTTATGTGGGGGCTGGATTCTACTAGGAGGAGGATTGGGAGAATGGTACTATTTGGAGGAAATGGCATTGTCTACATGGAAAAAAAAGAAAAACAAGAATTGTGCCATAAGTATGTGTTTTATTGAGCTATGTATGCAGAAAACTGCAAAAAATTGCATTTTTTCAATATTCTTGGCCCCCTGGACCCCCATACATTACAATAAAATGTAGAAAAGTATACATTTCCAGATAGGCCAAACCCTTGGGGTCATGATAGAATTTTTTTTTGGGGGGGGGGATGGATTGGGTAAGTACTGGACCAGTACAAAGCTGACGGGACCCAAAATATCATATGCATTGGATTGGTGAGACAGACCCAGGAGTTCCCACGGAAGGTATGTTTTGGGTTTTGAGTATTGAACCCAATGAATTGCCGTAGAGGATTAGGATCAATAATAACTCCATATCATGGTGGAATGGTTACCATGGCAACCAGATTCTAAAAGAGCCTTATGTGCCAATTTTCAAGAGAAAACATTCCACTCATAATTATTCTAAGGATAGAATACGTGCACTAAATGCAAAATAATTATACAAGGACTATCGTATGCTACATTAAAAAATACCCTAGAGCACCTGACATCCCTTTTCCATCACAGAAAACAGTACAGAAAACAATTGAACACCTCTCGCAGGGGGATGGACTGAAAATTCCTTGTTCAATTCAATTCAATTCAAAGATTTTTATTTTTACTGCAAATGACAGGAACAAGTCCGGTATTTTGTCGATTACAGCAAGTTGGAGATATGATATTACATTCAGTAGGCATTTTACTATCATACGGTGTTTCATCAGTTTATAGATGCAGGTTTAACTCAGCATTTCATATAGGAATTAACATGTTCCGTTAGATTAGTGTGTGATTAGTCAGTATATTTTCTTTAGTATTAATACATAGTTTTAGTATAATTTTAGGTGGAAAAAGGGACCACAAATGGGACATGTAGGGGAGTCTTGTTACAAAATGACCACTCCCAATCCCTAATACAGTGTAAGTCTCCTTGACGGGGGAAGGGGGGGGGGTTGGGTGTCACCTGTTTTGAGCGAAAGAATCAGAGTGTCAATGTCATTATATATATGCTTCTAAAGTTTAAGTGTATTGCACATGCAATCACTCCTAGAAGGGGTCTTCCCTATACTACTCATGTTCGGCTTATGTTCCATGCCTCGATACTGTTATAATATCCTTGATTGCTGCTGCCGTTTGACATAAATGATACATGAAATGAATGAGATGATGAAGAGGATTTTTTACTTGAACAATGTTGTGAGGATAAAGTCGAAAATGACTTTTGATATTGCCAGTTTGAAACTGTCTGCAGTTCTCAGTTCTTAAACTGTATGGCTCAGATCGGGGCTCAGATTGTCCCATATTGATACCCAATGATAACATGGGGACCAATAAAGTACAATAAAGGGCGCCAGGCAGTTTACTGTGGATGTTTTAGTTACCCTTTGATAACCATAGTCTATCTAGTGCATATAAGGTATTCGGTTTTTATGCATCCGACTGATTTATGTCGATTGGAAATGGGAGCATACATGATGTCTGTAAATAATTATTCATCTATTTTTTTTTTTACCAAAAGGGAACCTGTTTTTAAGAACACACTTATTAGTACGTAACCTCAAAATGAAAGCGTCCCGTTCGTTGAAATGAAGTTAACATTCTTGCTGTCTTTATACGCGACAATTTGTCTAGATTTAATTTTTACATCATGTGTTTTTGCAGTTTCATTTAACCCAATTAGCTCACGCCAAGTAACACCTCCCAAATTACTCTACTTTCTCCACATTTCCTTCAGTTTTTCTATATACTGACGATCATCAAGACGCCAAATGCCACTTGAACACACACTCTCTCTCTATCATTTCCACTCATTGAACATGCCTTCTCGAGTCTTTTCACGTTATACAATCCTTTATAATTGAACACGCTATTCCTCGACATTCTAATGGACAGATCACCCTGGAGGCATATCAACAGGGTAAACTGCTGTTGGAGTAATCATAGGTTTTGGGTTGAGTTATACGCGCGTAAGACACAATTTAATGCCTGTCACTGCCTGTCACACACACCATGCGCGTATACAGCTCCACCATTTGTCTATAGCAAAGTTGACAACAACGTTAATCACACTGGTATATCATGCATGTGCATTGACGGTGTTGTCCTACGTTGGATGTATGGAATGGTATACACTATGTTACATATAGCTATATAACAAGTCATAACTATGTTTTGTACATAGGGACGTTTACAAAAAAATATCTAGTGACCTTTTCAATACCACCCACTACCCTTGTAACTATTTATGGCAGCAATATCCTTAACTTATATGTGTATTTTCTATGAGGACCACACAGAAAGTACACGTGCCTATACCATTGGGCAGCGGCCATTTATCCCTTAACAGCCATTAACTAAAAAGGGGCATGCCAAAAACTTGATCAACCACAAGGCTAATAGCCCAACCACAACCATTACGATTCCTTCCGCGTCGCCGCGCGAGACAAACGTCGAGGGATTATTTTTTGGTAGCGGAGAGATGTGACAGAGATGGGGTGTGGGTGGATGTGGGTGGGTGTGAGTGGGTGGGGGGGGGGGGGGGGGGCTGAGATAAATGATGGTGTCAGTCTTTGTGTCACTGGTGTCCTCTTTTTATGAAGATTGTGTTTCGGTTTTAAGTAAATGAAACAATGCGGAGCCTTTGTCTTTGGTGTGTGCACATCTTATAAGTTTAGTAGACTGGTTAACAAATATTCAGTAGTGGGGATACCGACACACATATGTACTTGCAGGAAGGCATTTCTCGAGGGAACTTATGACTTATGGAACCGTATTGCCATAAACCGTAACTTTCCCCGCATACACCAAAATTCACTTTTTAATAGTATTTCTCTTAATTTTCCCGTAGAGAACTAAACAGTTTATGTAGTTCTATGTTCATTAAACGATGTAGAAATACGTCTTTATAATGTAAAATTATGTATATTTGCGTTGCCTAAGCGTTTACTTACAGATATTTAGGTAGATGTATCAATGAACTATTTTCTACTCAATTCTTCATTACTCAATTCATCATAAGTTCATCCCTGTATCCGACCATATCAGACCTGCATGTTTTTATTAAGAATAGTACCTGGAACAGGTTTGATATATCCATGTCTTAATCCAGGTAATATAATTTATTATATGTTATTTAAAGAATACTTTCCCCCCAAATCTGTTGAGGGCCCAGATGGCCGTGACCATTGACAGTTTGAACTGTCAATACCAGGATATAATTCCCTTATTGACAGTTCAAACTGTCAATACCAAGATATAATTCCCTTATTGACAGTTCGATCTGTCAATAAGGGAAAACAGATTCTCTTATCGACAGTTCCAAACAGGAACTGTCAATAAGAGAAAAATAATCTCTTATTGCCAGTGTCAATGAGGTAAATATATCCTGGTATTGACAGTTTGAACTGTCAATAAGGGAATTTCATTCTGTTATTGACAGTTCGAACTGTCAATAAGAAGATTGATTTCTACTATTGACAGTTTGCATTGTCAATAGCCGGCCCACCTTGATTTAGCTATTGACAGTTGAAACTGTCCATAGTGGAAAACTTTCCTCTTATTGACAGTTTAGACTGTCAATAGTGGGATACTTTTCTCTAATTGACAGTTCAAACTGTTAATAGTGGTAAATTATACTGTTATGGACAGTTCTTCATCGAACTGTCAATAGTGGGAATTTCCTCTCTTATTGACAGTTCCTCATCATTTCTGTCATAACTTTGAGAGCGACTTTGGTGGAAAAGTCGATTTTGGTGGAAAAGTCGATTTTGGTAGAAAAGTCGATTTTGGTGGAAAAGTCGATTTTGGTGGAAAGGTCGATGGAAAAGTAGATTTTTTGTGCAAAACTAATATTTAGTGCATAACCAACTTTAGTGCAAAACTGACTTTTGGAGCTAAACCGATTTTTGGGCCAAAACTGATTTTTGGGGCAAAAATGCTTTTAGGTCAGCGATTTTGGGTGCAAAACCGATTTTGGTCCAAAACCGATTTTGGGTCCAAAACCGATTTGGGTCCAAGACCGATTTTGGGTACAAAGCTGATTTTGGGGGAAAAACACTTTTGCCAATAAAAACATGTTTTGACTCCAATGTCAATAAGACAGAAGTGTTCCACTATTGACAGTTCTCATGAGGAAGTTTCAATAACAGGATTAATTTCCACTGTTGACAGTGTGAACTGTCAATAACAGAAATGTTTTCCACTATTGAAAGTTCGAACTGTCAATAGCGTTTTTGAACACAGATTGGTGATGCTAGGGTTAATACTCCTTTAACCCCTTCCACGCGGTAAGCCAATATATTGCACAAAATTGCATTGAGTTACAAGAAACCCAGTGGTGAAAGGGTTAAGTATTTTCATTAGCATTCCTAGTTTTAGACAAATAGGTTTATACATCGTTTAGCTAAATACAGTACTGTCATAAGCTAAACTGCAACCTGGTGAGCTGAACCAGAAACATATTTAACGTTGGATAAACGTTTAATTTACGCATTACTACTACTTTTCGCCTACTTTCACTATGTGGTTCCATGTTGCAGATCTAAGCCAGAAATCAACAGAATAAATCTTAATTAAACATGTCCATAGATTCATATTTGTAAAAGTATGAATTAAACATGTTTCTTTCTACGTGGAAAATTTATGTAGATATACAGCATTCACCAACCATCAAATACATAGAAAGAATACATGAATGAGCTACATCAAACGTATGAAACCAATGTAACCTTACCTAAAGTCTATGTATAACATATATGTAGTGTGTTTATACTAGGTGACGATGACCCTGAACTATGGACAACTAACGTGAGGATTTTGGCACCAAACTTGAATGCAACTTGGTCTTGGCATAAATATCAGTTAAAAAATGACCTGGTAACATTCCAGATGTATTAATTGTATATGATACGCATCTTATATGAGCCATACTAGTAGCAACGCACATAATAAATTAAAGTGTAATACGACTTTTCGGTGAAAGTGAAGGCCAAGATGCGTCATCAGTTGTAATTGGGCGATAATTTATAGATAATTATTGATATCATGGATTCCAGGAAATAATTCGCACAAACGCTATATACACATGTATACCATCTACTGTCTGGTGACTTTACTGCTGTGTCCTCTATATCTGTATTTTTGGGACTATAAACCTTCCTACATGACCAAATATAAACATTCAAATCTGAATCTGAATCATGTACCGTGCATCGGTCTGTGATCTTTTAGAGTTTTACAGAACATCTTTTCGGGAGTGGCCATTATCTAAAGGGCACAGCCACTTGAATCGACAAGACCATAATACCATGTTGCAACCCAAGGGAAAGTCTCCAACAAGGGGCAAGACCTGCATCTTGATTATGTTCTTTGGGTCGCACGATGTCATTGAGACCACCAAAAAGATGTTTTCACTCCTAATTGTCAAATCTAATTGTTGCTTCACATTTAGAAATTAGATCAATGTGTCCTCTGGTGTCAACTATATGAGTAAACAATCTAATTGTTGTTAATATTCATTTATATGTGACTAATAATCACGAGGGCATGATAATAAGTCGATACAAGGTTCACCCAGCCATGCATATACTGGTAAATTAGAGGTTAATATTGCGACCTGTATATACTAGTATACCGTGTCGCCGTATGATATGTAACGCCTCAGGCCTGGGATATTATCTGATTTTAAGAAGTACATTATAAGAATCATGATGACACTTACGTGCAGGGGAATGTGCTTTGGCTCATGCTCATAAACTGATTGCACCAGCGTCATATTTAAGTAGTTTGGCTCCAAGGACAAAAGATCACAAACCGTGTAAATTATCATTCATTATTTGCTTGACTGCATGTTGCCCTTCTATTGGCATTATACATGTATGTAGCGCTGGTGAGTTACTCGTTGCTCATGCTCATGCATCATGTTAACCATACATAAATTGATACACTCCCTGCTGGTGGGCATGGTGTATGCAGTGAGGCTCTGGAGGGCTAACTTGTTTTCTTTGCAACATCATTTAGGAACGAGCCATTTTGCTAGGATGAGATTTGAGATTGAGAAATGTATTGCACGAATAGCCCTAGAAACGGCGTTCTTCCACGTACAATGGTTGTGTGAAAGATAGTCCGAAGTTTGTTCATATACTGGGTATTTCCAAGCTCAAATATAACATTGAATTTAACAGTAAACAGGATGGTAAACATAAACATGTGTCATGCGAACTTAATAAGTAGACTTTGCCATGAAATGGTGTAGTATGTGATAAGGCACCAATTGTAGGTACTCAAAAATACAACATTAATGGTTTATGAAACTAGTTGAGATGTTGAGCATTGTTTGGTGGGTATATATTAGAAAGAGGTATATAGGAGTGGGGGTAACATGTAATAGTCCTATAGGTTACAATTCATCATGTCATCCCTTGCATGAAAGGCTCCGTTCACCTGCTGTGACCAAAGTGTTCCATTATACAGATACCCCATGACAGATACAGATTCTGTCCTTGTGTAGTCGCTCCTTCTATCTAACAAGTGGGCGTGGGTGTACCCCTAGTGGTGGGCCATCCTGTACATGGCAGTGATCTAAGGGACCTGAACCCCCATCCGCCCCACACAATGCTGCTTGAAATCAATGCAAACAATGACCCTCCTCCATAATTTGCATATTGATGATTAACGAGTCGACACACACCCCGCCCCCCAGTGTTTTAACACACGCGCCACCTAGCGTCGCTTTTGTGTCCTCCCACGATGCATTGCGCCGACCACATCGCCCTTTACGCGGACATCACGTGATGGATGTTTCACGAGAAACTGCGAGACCTGCTAGGCACGTGACTCCAATGCTGCCCGCTGATTGGCTGCCATATGCTTACGCGAGCGTGCGCGTGGGCGATTTTGCGGCTGCGCAGTATTCTATTGTTTCTGTTTGTCCAAGTGAGCGGGAGATATTATCTGGTCATGCAGGCGCGGTGCAGCCGTGGATGTTTTGACTGTGGAAGAGAAGCCTGGCAAAAAAATCGACACAGGAGCATTGGCCATTTTTCAACACAGCATTGGCAGATCCAGGATCCTGAAAGGGAGGGGGCGCGCGTTTTCGAGAAATCTTATTAATATGAATATTGGGGCAAAAGCTATATCATTTACAACAAGCCAATCCCCCCCCCCCCCTTGAAGCACCGTGACATTTTGGAAGTGCTCCTTGCCCATCCGAGAGGGGTCCAAATTCTTTCCATACCCCATCGCCAGTATAGGACAGTATAGGATTCAAATTTGACCATTCTCTTAGGCCTTAGGCCTATCTGACACACCAGGCACTCTCCTAATTGCTTATCGTCGATACATTGGCCTCAGGTAGGGAGTCCCACTCAGTGAACAGAGCATGTCCCCGGCGCAGGCCATGATCCTTACCCATGTATTAGCATGCAGCCTGTACCTCTCAGTTGAAGTCAAATCTGGGGAAATCTAGGCATTTCCCATCAAAACAAAAGTCATGGGCATCTTCTAATCTTGCATGTGCACATGTGGACCAAACACCTTTTTTTGCATCATTTCTAGTATTATGCTAAAGAAAAAATAGAGTTAAAAGGAGTCATCTGACTAAAGCGAGGTAAAAATCGAAAAAGAGGTGTCTGGTATTAACATAATATAGATAAGTATAATATCTTGGATGAAATCCTACATATATACATTTCATTGCTATATTTCCCGGAGTTTAAGCCCAGTGATGCTCATGAGTCGACATAATTTATTACAGTGTAATTACCAAAAGTACATCTAATAAAAGGAACTGAATCATAATTATTTTGAATTGGACAAATAATCAAGACTCCGTCCTATCGGGTCTATTAGGCCAAAAAAAAAGAAGGTGTGTTTCAGGCAACCCGACCCTAGATTCAAAAAAGGGCCGACCCTAGCATTTTTTTCCCAATTTTGGAGATTTTCTTTTCTTTTTTTTGATGTTTATTGTTTATTTTTCTCAATTTTTACAAATTCTTTCAAGAAAACAAGCTCCCAGTGACCTCAGAGGCCTGAATGATTGATTAACTTCAGAAAATGGCTTTTTAAGAGGAATATGCAATAACTTCTTGATATTCCTAGTCAATAGAGGAATTATTGAATCATTCTGGTGAGTCGCGAGTCGATTTCTCCATTCGCGACTCATTCCTGGTTCTCTCTATGTTTAAGTTAAAAAAAAAAATTTAAAAAAAATCCGACCTACCTACCCTAGAAATTCTGACCATGTTGCCTGAAACACACCTCTTTTTTTTTTTGGCCTTAGCCAAATATCGTCTGGAGCATTTGGTTGATACCTGAATGATGGGACTCCCTACCTAAGGGAGTGGGCATTTTTGAACAACAGAGAGGGGTGGTAGATTTCCCTCCAAGCACACCAATATGGTTTAGTTCCTCCCCGCGAGAGGGGTCAAACATAGCCTCAAAATATTTTCCGTACCCCCCACCAGACGAGGTTAACTCACTTGTGGTCGAACCCTTTTGACTATAGTAATTGCCACCCCACCCCTTATTTAAAAATCACCACTCCCTAACGTGCCCCACACCTCATTGTGTAATGGGAGACAAAATATAGGACCATGCAGTATTGCATTTTATTTTGTATTGTGCAAATGTAGGCCGTTTTTCTCATTATCGCATTCAACTATTGAGTGGAACCACCCACTACGTTTCCTTTTTTATACAAATACATAGGCCTGTATGACTGTAGACTTGCATAATTTATGTACCATTGCACTCCATAAAGTGTCTAACGTAGATACAACTACGGGTACAGGTTTTCCCACCAGACAGGGTGACACCTAATACAAAATCCCCCTGCATCTAATGTCATTTTCTATGTTAACCTAGATAGCTTCAAAGGGCAATACAGTCCTTGCATCTTGCATCTCCCCTTCTATACCCCCTGTCCTTACCTTTTACAATACTGACAATGGGGGCACGTGAATCTTCCCTGCCCGGGCCCTTTGCCCTTTGACCCGGCCCGCTAAAGCCACAGGGCGGCTGTGAGGATGTGTCAATCCGCGGACAACAAATAGTCCCCCAGTTCAAAAGGTCAGGGTGCTTGTGTGATGGTCAGTGATGGTCATTCATGGTCAGGGGCATAGCAGGCAATGTCCACCACAGGTGTGTTATGTACCACCCCCTCCTGCACATTCATATTTATACATGATTACTTACATGTGTTATATTGCAGATAGTGATCCTAAACATGTTAGGCATACGCCTATTAATACAGTGTCTAAGTATTGTAGTTGGTCTCTTACTACGTATGTGACACTTGAGTACAAAAACCAGACAAGGTAAATTAGACTTTAATATACGGCGACTTTATTGTAAAGGTAACTCTGGTGTATTATAGTACAAGTATAACCAGCGGATATACCAGATCAGAACAGATATATAATACAGTGGGGCAACCCTATAGCATAGAGTTAAGCCCGTGAGCACAGGGTGGTCATGTCACGACAGTCCCAAACCTGACTGACTTCCAATGGGGAAGCAGCCGTCTTATATACAGCGCTGCGTAGCCACGTGACCGTACTAGCAGCGCCACCTGTTAGGTTTAGTTATGTAAAAATGATTATGTAACAACTACCGACGGTAACCGAAGGTGGTACCGGTACACTACCGTATAGATAACCGAACTAGAGGAGTCGGTGTATGTAACGAACCGACGACACTAGTTAGATGAATAAAACAGTTATTAAACACAATAGAACCGTGTTGTCTTACATCATACAACATACAATAGATATACAACAATAACAGTTAGACTTTATAGTCAACCCGTTACACTACCCCCCTTTAGAATGTAGGAAGGGTTGGTTTTATAATAATAATACCTCTTGGATACATTATATACCACGTATATCTATTTATCAACAAGTAACATTTCTACTCATAGTAACAACAGGCATACATACATGAACATACAAGTTAACATGCACATAACAGTTTATATCAACAATATAGTCTTTGTAAAACCATAGTCCCGTAGGCACATGATATAGAAACTGTCCAACTGATAGTCCTTGACTAGTATCAGTTACTAAAACAAGGCACCAATAACCACTTTCGAAACTCAACACATCACCTACTACGTTCAGCAATGGTGCGAATCCGTGTGGAGTTAGTGTCCTTATATATAAATAATAGAACTATAATAGCTCTCACTTCCTTTGGCGAAGAAAAGTTTTATAATTGGAACTATAGCAGCTCCCACTTCCTTTGGCGTAGAAAAGTTTATATATAAAAATCCATATTAGCGTATCCTAAATAAGGTGGGATAGATCGTCATCCTTATTAGGGGCGGTACTCCAGTACCTAGCAGTTTATGGTGGTAGAGATGGATAGAGTCCAGTACCGGTATAGTACTTCCATCTCTTGTGAAATATAAATATAAAAAGGTAGGTCCGTGCCTCCCTATAAATAATTATCACAGGAGGATGATCCATATAATAGTTCATAGGTCACAATAGTAGAATGTGACCACAGGATCAGGAGCCCTGGACAGTAGTAGAGCACCGACGGTTGTGGCTTAGTAGTAAACCACGGTTGAAGACATCAGGCTGCTTCCAGTGTGGTGGCAGTAGAGACTCAGTTAAGTCACGACAGCACCGTCGGTCTGCTTTTGGTTGTCCAGGGGCGTGTAGCTGCGTCGATGGTTTAGTTTTACCTCCGAGGGGCGGAACAGTGCACCCCAGAGGGCCTGACGGGGGACCAACCTTAGGTGTCCATAGGGACACCGCCGGATGGCTTTCCTTCCCCATCAGGACTTCCTCCAGGAGGGGCCTCCGTGGTGTAAACCACAGCAGCCTCCACCTGGAGAGGAAGGGCTCCACCTGGGGCTACCGAGAGGGTACTCGGCGCCGCAGTAGGCTCCCCGCCACTGACCACCCGGGTAGATTGTGCCATGAAAGAAAATGGCATCTCATACCTAGGTGGGTGTACTGACAGTACCGGGGTCACAGGAGGAGCAGGCCTTGCGGCAAGCCCCAACCTGGACTGGAGATCTGGAAAACCAGTTCTCTCCCACTCTGTCAGCTTTAGCCCGAACTGCCGGAAGAACTTGGCGTCACAAGTTGTCAACCTTGATTCGAGCTGTTCGATCGTAGCCCTCCAGAGGGCATGATCTTGCTCCAGACTCGCCTCACGCTCGGCAAGGACTCTGGTGCGTTCAGCAACCCAAGCTTTCCCTTCCCGGATAGCCTGTTCTCTGAGCAACTTGTACTGCTCAAAGTAGGACTTCTCCAAGAAAGAAACCTGAAACTGGAGTAGCTTACTTGCGTTTTCAGCCATCTTAGCTCTGTAGCACTCAAATCCGGGGACCAGAGTGTCAGAGAATCCAGAGTCATAAGCAGGACCATCTCCAGGCAACACAGGTAACCCTGCTAGCCCTTCGTCAACAGCCCTGTGCTCAGGTACTGGAGTCACCTCGTCATCCCTTACGGGGTTAGAGGTTGCTCCGTGCTGGGTTGGAGCAGTCGGCTGGGCTGACGCCCCATCCGGCTGTTGTACCTCTACCTGTTCAGCGTCACTGACAGGTGAGACACTCTCCTGTGGGGCTGAAGCTTTCTTTTGCTTCTGACTCCACTTGTACTGCTTGACATAGTCAGCAGCGACTTGACCCGCCTGCTCGTCACCCAAAGAGTTCTGAACAATAGCCAGTGCATTACCCAGTCTCTGTCTCTCCTGCCTGGGCAGTTGATCAGCAACCGGGGGCAATGCAACCGAAGATACCGTGACGGTACCGACGGTTTGGCTACGGTCGACCTCAGATGTTACCGTGGCGGTGGCGACACGTTTCTTCGCAGGTTCACTGCGGGAACGGTCACGTCCACCTTTGGTATCATCTTTGGATGACTGGCGGCCCCTTTTTAGATCTTTCTTCTTAGGAGGGGTATCCTTCTTGACAGTGGGCATCGGAGCTTCTGTATCTGGTCCGAGGTCGGTTTGTTCGCACTTGGCGCCCTTACACAACCTCTCCCAGTCAGCCTCCGTGAGGTAGTTCCACTGTTTAAGTTTGTTGGTTCGTCACTTAAACTGTAGATTCCCTACACGTTTGTGGCACCCCCAAACCTTCAGTGCAGCCTCAACTCCACGACTAATAGTGCGCTTGTGCACGCCCTTATTGTCGCAAAGATGCCTTACCAAACCAGCCCTCCGTTGGCTACGGAATAGTTCCCCGTCACTGTACTCAGGGCAGGAAGTACTAGTACTCCCACTCACACAGTACAAGTAGGGACGCACATTCATGTGCTTCTCTACCAAATGACGGGCAAACTTGAACAGGTTTGGCCACCGTTTTGCTGCTGTCGCAGTCCCTTTCAGGCGCTGACAGCGAACGTACGGGCAGGGATCCCCTGGCACGTAGTTCTTCCAAGCATATTTCAGCTTGGGGCGGCATGACCTATGGATGTTAGGTTTATTCCCGTCCAACACTGCCCTGAGGTACACGAGGTACCAGTCAATGGGATGGGAATCACCTGTCAACCAGTCTTCGTCGTCTGAACCCTCGGTCGTGTGAGGTGCAGGAAGAGCCATTTTGCCATTTTCCTGAAGTAAATCAGAAAGGCTCAGGTTCTTCCGGTCATCATCACGGAGACACAGGTTTAGACGGACATGCGCTGCCTTGGCGCGGAGGCGTCGATTGGCTCTGCTCTCTGCGACAGACCATCCCTCGGCTTCCGCCTTGGACAGTCTATCAGCAACAGCTTTGAGTCTATCTGCCTCAGTCGGTGCGACCTCTTCGGTAGCAGGAGTCTCAGGGGAAGATGCAATCCTCCTCTTACGCTTCCGCTTCCGTTTGGTCTTAGCACGAACCGTGGACCCGTCTGATGAATCACCATCCGGGACCGTCGGTTCTTGTGCCAATACACCGGCGGGTTTCGGAGAAGATCCCCCTGCAGGGTTCTCCTCCTGGTTGGTATTACTACCACCCAGACCAGGTTCTGTCTTCGGAACAACATCACCCGACCCCTCAGGGTTAGGTTCAGTTGGTACCGAAGCCGAGCCTTGACCGACGGTTGGAGCACCGGTAGTGTCCATTTCCGTGTCAGACTCGAGAACTCGGTCTTCCCCATCGGAGGCCTCAGCCTTCTCCGGGGCCGTGCATTTGCCATCTACACGGGCTGCCATACTGTTAGCTCAGGCGTAGGTGAACCTCACGGTTCACTCACCCGAGCATTTAGTAGCACAGCTAGTAAACAATAGTGTAGGTACTGCCGGGCAGACCTAGGCACCACTGATCAACACGCTACCCTACGGGCAAACGTGTTGATCTGAAGAAGCCTGGCCGCCTGTGGGGCTTATATACCCCACCCGTCCCCCGTGACCCCGCCCCTTGACCGGCTTCTCAGCCAATCAGGGGTCGCGCCCCGAAGACGCGCCGAGGTGACCCAATTTCTCACGGCTCATTTGGCGGGAGAAATCGATCAGGTGACGCGGGCAGCGCCCTTCCCACGTCTGGCATATCCGACGGTGGGAACTCTCACTGTTGTTTACAATTTTCGTGGCGGAGCCACCGGATAACCCGGGAATGATATACCGGCATTAGAGGATATACACAGCAGCGTGTTGCTAAGCAATATGTGGTCAAAACTAATCCCATACTTAGAACTAATCGGCAAAGCCAGCCACCCGCCCTGAACACGTGCTTTTCTACCTCCAACGGATAACCACACCGGATAACCCGTCTCTTCTCGTTGTGTTTTGGTGATCGAGTACCGGGCCAATGACCACCGGCCCAGTACGGAACTGTCCATGGAAATTTAATCAAGCCAGCAGCTAAATGTCGTCAACAAGGTAAGAAAAAAATGTTTACACAATTTTATCTCGCTCTCTGACACGTGTGCTCCTCCGTAGACCTTGTACCGGTATGTCCAGCAATGATGACACCGGAGGTATCACCTTGCTTTGTTTACCGGTGCCTACGGTTAGTCCTTTACGCACAGCTGACCCTTTTTTACGAGGCCTACCGCGCTTGGGCTTGGTAACACACGACTGTGGTTCGATCGGTAATTTCCTAGGACGACCCCTTCGGCGCGCTACCGTCGGTACCGACGGTATGACCGTTGGTCCTGCCTTCGGTATCTTTGGTAGCGCAGGGTCGGTTGGTGCTGGTACTCGACCAGCACCGAGGGAATCTTCACCGTCATCTATATATGGAACTCCATACCAAGGTCGGAGTCTAGCCACATGTGATTTAGTGAGAGTCCCTTTTTGCAACCGTATTACGACAGTAGTTTCACTAACCACCATAGTAACCGTATGCGGACCATCCCAGGAGTACAGGGTCTTGACTTTGGAATTTGGTGTGCTAAATCTCGCGACCATATCCCCCACCTTGAATTGGCGGAGTTTAAGGCCCGTGTCATAGCCCACCTTCTGCAAACTAGCAGATTTTTCCAAGTTGTCCCTTACTACTCCATAGGACTCGCGTAATGATTGTCGAAGTGACTCAACAAACATCACTGTGCAGGGTTGCTCGAGCTGGTGTCCCTGCACTCCATAGACCATGTCACTAGGCATGACTATGTCTTCACCCATTACGAGCATATTAGGCGTACAGCCCGTCGACGCATGTTCGGTAGCATTGTAAGCATGGGAGATATAGCGAGCGTGCTCATCCCAATCATCCCGGTGCTCATTAACCATTGTCGTGAGACATTGGATCAACGTCCGATTGAAACGTTCCACCATACCATCCGATTGAGGTCGGTAGGGGTTCGTATGCGTCTTGCAGATGTGTATTTTACTACACAGTTCTGCCCACAGTCGAGATTCAAACTCACGACCCTGGTCGGAGTGAAGCATTAAAGGACCTCCCCACGTGAGGATCCAATTCTCGAAAAGTGCTTCTGCGCAGGTAACAGCTGTATGATTTACCAACGGATATACTTGGACATACTTGGTATAGTAGTCCTGTACCACCATCATACAGGTATTCCCACGGGGGGTCGTGTTGAAACCACTAATGATATCAACAGCGATCCGGGCAAATCGAACACCGAATAGCTCTTGACTTAGAGGTAGCTTACCAATACCAGGTCCAGGCTTTGATAAACAGCATTGGGGACATTGTTTCACCCAACGCCGTATGTCCAAAGTCATACCAGGCCAGTAATATCTACTCTTAATCTTTGCCTCAGTTCGTTGTCTGCCAAAGTGTGCTGAAGTTCGGTGGCCATGACAGTAATTGAGCAACTGTAGTCTGAGTGACAAAGGCACTACAGACTGAGCTGCTCTCTTCCTGCCAGGTTGCACTCTCCAGCGGCACAATACACTGTTCCGTATAAAAAGATTATCCCACTGAGCTAACAGTTGTCTAACTTCTTTACATTCCAGCGAAAGTGCGGGGCGAACAGGCTTGGACAGGCCCAACAACTTCAAGGAGTACACCCTCGAAATAGCCGGATCCGCAAGCTGCTCATCCTTCAAGTGATTTAACGTCCAGTTAGGAACTTTCGCACCCACAGACGCAATCACTGCATTGTGAGACCCACAGTCTCGGCAGTCTACACGGTGACAGTTCCGGATAGGATAGCGGGACAAGCTGTCCGCATTCACATGATCTACTCCACTCCTGTGTATGATATGCTCATTCGTCATGCCAAACTCAGAGAGGTGGTTCAACCATCTACCCATCATCCCCTCAGCGTCCTTGAAGTTAAGGAGCCACTGCAGAGATGAATGATCCGTCCGTACGAGATAATTCCCACCATATAGGAAATGTCTGTACTTTTTTGTGTAAACCACCACTGCCAAGAGTTCACGCTTGGTTGTGCAGTAGTTACGTTGTGTTTTGCTTAGACTGTTGGACGAAAATGCCAGCGGCACTTCTCGCCCATCCTGGATCTGCGACAAGGCAGCACCAATACTTGTATTAGAAGCATCAGTGTCCAAGATGAACTTACCAACAGGTGCAGGGTAGTGCAAAACAGGTGTTTCTAAGAAGAGTCTCTTTAACTCACTGAAAGACTGTTCTGCGGCTGGAGACCAGACTATTTTAGCCTTAGCCTTCTTCTCTCCAATCATCAGCTCTTGTAAGGGAGCTGCGACTCTCGAGAATCCAGGTATAAAATCTCTGTAGTATGAACAAAACCCGATGAAAGAGCGTATCTCCTTCGTGTCCATCGGACGAGGCCAGTTCTGTACCACTTCGATCTTATGAGGATCAGCCATGATGCCATGTTCAGAAACAATTCTACCTAGGTATTCAACTGACTTCCTAAAAAGCTTGCACTTTGAAGGTTTCAATTTCAGACCATATGATAAGATGCGTTTCAGCACAGCTTGGAGGTTCTGTAGAGTTTCCTCCACAGAACCACCGAAGACGATGATGTCGTCCAAGTATACTAGGCACTTTTTCCAAAGTAAACCCCGTAACATGGTTTCCATCATTGCCTCGAAGGTTGCCGGGGCATTGCATAGCCCAAATGGCATGACGTTGAACTCAAATAGTCCCATATGGGTAGAAAATGCGGTTTTCTCTCGGTCCCGGGGGTCCATGCCGATCTGCCAATAACCAGATTGTAAATCTAGTGTACAGAACCATTTCGCCCCACCCAGAGATTCCACACATTCATCTATCCGAGGTAGAGGATATGCATTCTTCCTAGTGAGTCCGTTCAACTTCCTATAGTCGATGCAAAATCGACAGGAACCATCCTTCTTGGTGACCATCACCACAGGACTTGACCATGGACTCTCACTAGGTTGAATCACATCTTCATCCAACATCTTTTCTACCTCAGCCTCCATAGCACTTTTTTTAGCCATGGGTAACCGACGGTAGGGGATTCTACTGGGAAGCGCCTCCCCAGTGTCAACCCGGTGCTGTACCGTATCGGTACGCCCTAGAGGATCTCCTGGTTGCGCAAAGGCGTCAGATAACTCCGACAGCTCATTTGCTACCATTTCGCTCTCTAGGGTTGTGAGGTGTGACTCACACAACAGGGACCTTAAATGTTTCGGTAGGTTGGATTTAGCTAGAGCCTCTTCGTGGAAAGAGTCTCCCGCCACCACACCTACTTCCACAAAGTCCGTAGTTAGTGAGTCTACCCCATATGCTCGCGTGGTGTTACCAATAGGCGTCCCCTTTCGTAGAGTGATTTCTCTACTACTCGAGTTACAAATCGGTATCACCCCCCAACGAGCGTTGGCCAGATAAGTATGATAGCCAGCAAGACCTAACTCAGAGAGCTTTTGATCTTCTGGTTCAAACATTCCCGGCCGTTTGGCCTGCACTCCCACGCAGCTGACTAGGACATCGGATACATGTCCTGCCGCCAACTTTGTGTCTTGTGCCACTGACGCCACAGAAGAACCATTCCTCAAAACGCACTGTACAGATTGTTTATAAGGATGTTTAATCTGAAGTCGGCCCGTTGCGGTGTTCATTGTTACCCCGTAAAGAGCAGCAAAGTCCATCCCCAGTATGCCATCATCAGTGATGTCGGTGATGGTTGGACATATCCAGTATGTCCTGCCATCAACCAACATAGGTTTTACAGTTCTGCCATAAGTCTGCATACTATCTCCCGTAGCAGTCCGAGCCTTTACTCCTAGTAGCGGAGCTTCGGGCTGGTTGCAAAGACGGGCCATGAATCTACGATCGACCAAGGTGTGGGATGCACCCGTGTCGACCAAAAATTCACCACGCGTCCCGGAAATAACCAGACTCAGGTACCAACGCTGTCCCCGTAAAGGGACACACTCAGAGGTCAGCATCGGGCTTCCCCCTCCATCCATAGCAACCCCTTTTGTCAGGAGGTAATCCCAACACGGGTCGCTCGGGGAGTCTTGAATCACACTGCTCTGGGCAATTGATTCTAACCAAGACTCCTCTAAGCCAGCGACTACAGAATCCTCCGGATTCCGTTCGTCCTTGCCAGCCCCGCCTTGCCAGACGCTTACAGGTTGTACAGACCCTTCTGCCTCTGCGCGGCCTTGGTTCATGGAAGAGTTAACACCGTCTACTAATCCCTTACAGGCATGGCTAACTGTGGGGGCGCCATCCTTGCCAAGAGGATGGGCCCCATTCAGTTTTCCGTCTCCTTTTCAGTTTTAGCAGCGACGGGTGCAGGGGCTTTGCATTCGCTAGCCCAATGACCCATCTTTTGACAGCGTCTACATGGCTGAGGTTTCGTGTCCTTTTTCTTCTTTTTCCTTCTCTTTCCAGATCCAGAATCAGAAGTGGACGCAGAGCTCTTTTCCAAGTGCTTCCGCAACAAACCCTCAATCATCTTTTCCATGTCCCTGTCAGGCATTACTGCCGCCACCTCCTCGGAGGCGGGCTGTTTTTTCTTAGGTGGTTTTGTGGCGGCCTCTCCCACCTGAGCTCCTTTCGGGGCTACAGATGGAGCTGCTGACACTCCTCCACTAGGAAAAACAGCCTGTTTGGTGTCATACACATCTGCATGGTCGAAAAGGTCAGCTAGAGATAAATCCGGCTGCCATTTCTCCCGCAGATATGCCTGGAGATTGGTGTCTCTGACTCCATTGACAAACCTGGAGGTTAACTCCTGGATGACAGTGGGGGTGTCAGGTCTACATCCCTGATAACACTCGGATATCAGTTCCTGTAGAGCAAATCCGTAGGATCTCAGATGCTCGTCCTTGCGTTGGACACGTTTGAGTAGCTGAGTCCTTGGGTCATGCTCACCAATTTTCCCAATCGCCCATTCAGCTGTTTCTTCAAGTGAGCTCAATGTCTTGATCTTCACTCTCTCGAACGCCAAAAGGGCTGGTTCACCTGGCCCGTTGCAGAGTGCCTGCTTCAGAGCAACCAGCGCTTGCTGATTGTTCCAGCGATTGCTCTCCACAATAGCCTTGAACCGAACTTTGTACTTTCTCCAGGGTGGCGACCCTGTGAAAGGCGGAATATCGATGGCCTTTTGACGGGCTGCATCAGGATGTTTGATCTCCCCAAAGTTGAAAGGAGCATACCGTTCATCCAGTTCATCGATGTCCCGCGGGACGATGTCTGTCCCCAGCTTCTCAATAGCCGGGTTCCGGTCATACTTAGCCCGCTGGACAGGAGTTAAGCCCTGTCTAGCTCTGGGTTTCGGTACTGGAACTGAGACCATGGTCTGCTGTTGGTTCAACATCGTTGAACCAGTAGATGGGTGGGTGTACCCTGGAGGTGTTGCCGTGCCTCCAAAGGCGCCACCACAGACCGGAGTCTGTAGATAGCTAGCCCCCATCTGAGGTGTCATACCTGTTACCGTGGTGTGTACTAGCGGCGGGACACTTGAAGGTGTCACGGTCGTGTACACACTGGGTGCGGGTATGGCTGGAGGTACCACCGTGGTAGGTGGTGGTACTTGCTCCGACTTCGTCTTCAGGTCCTGATTGACTTGCCTTAGGCTTGCGAGGTCTTGTCTGGCTAAGTGGAGCTGCGTGCTCAAATCCTTTCCCAAGGAAGTTAAGCTTGCAACCTCACATTCGCCCGACACCCTCTGGTGCAAAAGTTTGTCAACCTCCACCTTGTGGGAAGCCATCTCGTTCTGGAGTTCCAGTAGGAACTTTTTCTTCTCATCAACCTCCCTTAGGAATAACTTCCTAGTTTGATTGATGGAAGCAAGTTCCCTCCGGGCTTCAGCGAGCTCATGCAACTCAGTTTTCTTGGTGGGGATCCCCATGGCAGCTAGTAGGTCCCCATCCAGTGGTAAACTGGATGGCTCATCTACTGCTGGCGGGTACCCCTTACCAGGAGCTTCTGTTGCCACGTTAGTTTTCTTTGATAGCCCGCCACCCCCCATACCGTTCGGTGTAGGAGTGGCACCATCAGTGAAAACCGACGTGTCTGGATCCAATGAAGGATCTGCTACCGTCGGTGTAGAACCGAAGGCAGCTGGGCCGAGAGTTTTAGGCTCTCTACCCGGTATTTTCTGACCCTCAGGACAGAAAAGATTCGTGGAAAGGGAGTCCAACGATCTCCTGGAGCTTATATCAAAGGGTCCCGGGATTGGAGATTGCTCCCCATCCTCTCCTTTGGTAAAGGCTTCCACAATAGGATCACCTATTGCTTCTTGGGAGAGGTCGTCCCCGGGCACCTCCAAGGCTGCCCGGCTCTCCCGCCTATTGGATTTGCCTGTGAAGAAGCGTACATTCTGTACGGCTTCCTCACGTTCCTCAGCAGGGGTTTTAGTCCTGCCGCTGAACGAGCTGACAAAATCGTATAGGTAATCCATATACTGTAAGTCTATTTAATACCCTATCAATGGTCGGTTCGATCAAGTGGTCACGGCACCAATGTAGTTGGTCTCTTACTACGTATGTGACACTTGAGTACAAAAACCAGACAAGGTAAATTAGACTTTAATATACGGCGACTTTATTGTAAAGGTAACTCTGGTGTATTATAGTACAAGTATAACCAGCGGATATACCAGATCAGAACAGATATATAATACAGTGGGGCAACCCTATAGCATAGAGTTAAGCCCGTGAGCACAGGGTGGTCATGTCACGACAGTCCCAAACCTGACTGACTTCCAATGGGGAAGCAGCCGTCTTATATACAGCGCTGCGTAGCCACGTGACCGTACTAGCAGCGCCACCTGTTAGGTTTAGTTATGTAAAAATGATTATGTAACAACTACCGACGGTAACCGAAGGTGGTACCGGTACACTACCGTATAGATAACCGAACTAGAGGAGTCGGTGTATGTAACGAACCGACGACACTAGTTAGATGAATAAAACAGTTATTAAACACAATAGAACCGTGTTGTCTTACATCATACAACATACAATAGATATACAACAATAACAGTTAGACTTTATAGTCAACCCGTTACAGTATCCATTGATAGATGGTATAATACCATTATGTCAACTAAAAGCTTTGACCAATGATGTGCGTGGAAACATACATAGCGTGGGCCTCTGCGAATTATACTTACACTTTGGCGTGTAAATTATACGCCTACCCTGACAAATAGGCATTGTTGTTCTGTAACAGTATATCATCGATATATCATGAAAGAGCTGTTCATAAACAACAACACCAACCAACCTCTGTGGTGTAAGGACCCATGCACTTTGCAAATAGAATCTCAGATTTATTACATGTCAGAAACTGCAGTAGACCACTCTGTTATGGCATAGTGAGAAGACAACATGGGAGGTACAGTAGAGGAGGGGATGGAGGAGGGAGGGGGAGGGGGCGTTGGCAGGTGATGACTAAACATCAACGGATGCGGGTTTCTCTTACCTTTTATACATGCAGGTGTGCCTTGATGTTAGTTTGACTGCACATCCGGATCCAACATATTGATCAGGTGTCACCTCTATGATCTGGGGCTTCCCCTGGTGGACCACCTCCCATGCCTGTCCACCCCCGGATTCCCCCTTTCCCTTTTCACCTGGAGGCACTTTCTTGAGGACCATATAATATGTATATACACGGCACTCTATACTGATCCTAAAGGTCTGGGTAGTAACTGATGTTAGTCACTGACCTGTTTCTTTTTTTATCAAGTTAAAAAAAGTGGCCTTCCAGATAGGAGATGAGTGTATGACCGTTCTGGAGGGCCTGTGATAAACAACATCCACGTGGGCTACAAACTTGGTCCAAATCCACACATGAATGCACACACATACACACAGAATTATGCTGCGTTATGCTGGGAACTGGGATCTCAATATCTGTGTCAGTAACTGGGAATGATTCTTTCCGTACATATCCTAAGCAAAACAGCTGGGGATTTGGCCAAGTCCCCAGTTAATTTACCAGGGCCACCATTGCTGCGTCATTTTCCTAATGTGAGTCCTAGTTTCTGATTTAAAAAAAAGCATACATCCACACACATCGACCCGTGGGTTTGACCATGTGTGCACTATTACCTGTTATTACACGATTGGGCCACTCATCGTGCTTTTTAAGGTATATCCCTGTGCTGATATCTAGGGATATCAGCACGTTTCCGGTGGATATCAGCATGTTTCCGGTGGTCCTGAGCAATTCCGAAATTTCGTCACCCATAAAATCCGCAGTTTCATGGCGATTCAAACACGGTACTCCAAGAGTTCAAGTCGGAAGCTCTACGTGCCACACCGTGGCGGCACTGGTAATAGTAGGGGGCGAAACAAGGAGTCTACAGGCAGAGTTTCAGCCCCGTAGGGCTATTATTTACCGGGTTATAGTAGAAAAGACATTTTTTGGTATAATTTCTTTGAAACTCATCAAAAATTACTATCTTTTAATTACTAAGATAGAAGTTGGACTTATCTATTCGTTAGAATAATTCTAGGGCTAATTCTTTACATATATATATGCACTTTAAAAAAGGGGTGTTTGCACCCAGGCTCGAACAGGGGGCCTGTGGTGTGTGAGTCGGACAGGCTAGCTGCATGGCCACAGGGACGATGGTACAGTGGGAGGGAAACGCTGCATATATTCAAGTCTGCTAAGGAGCGGTTAGTTTTCAAACCAGCAGGTCGCGCGGCGGAGTAGCGTCGTATACTTAAACACTGCGGATAGGTTGGGCGGAAAACTAGTTCAGTTGGTTTTAAATAATGAATGCTCCCCGTTCAGCTCCACCAATCAGCGAGCAGGTTGGTGGTAGGCCAAAAGCAACATGGCGCTGCCCATATCCTCCGCTTGTCTTCATGTAAATACTTCAAAATGGCAAAATTAGGACGTATATAAGGTAAATAAAGACATTTGAATCGAATAATCGTGTAATAAACCTAATATTGAATGGATATCAGGTCACTCATGCCGTGTATCGGTCGATACACGGCACTCGTGCATTTAGTTCATTAAGTAAACGGCTATATACATGGTCCCAAAGAACGTGATTTGAAGGCAGCCAGAGAATTAAAACAATTGCGAACACTATAATAGTGGAGTTTCAATGAATGGAAGTGCTTGCGTTTCTTGGCCGGCTGCCTTGCTTTTATCACCTTTAACCACTACAATTATGGTGTACTGATGTAGACCAAGATGTTGGCCTAGACACATAAAAACTATACTGTTCTTGGCACACATTTCCAGAGATATATTTATCCTATATCACTGTTTAGAGTTTATAGTGGTCAGTAATTGACAACATTGTGCTTGCCATATTTCCCTGTAGGTAATGACAAAATTCCATCAATAAGCGCTATGCAGAGGAGTCCTGTGCTCCTCCATTTTCGTAACAGAAATGGAAATACACACTGGGGTGAGTCCATGTCAGATCAACCGATGGCTCCCGGGTTACCTCCTCTGAATGTCTTCTTAGTTGGTCACTTTAATACATAGACAAATGCCAACGTCCGTTGATACTGTCTCTGCTGTATTTCACGAGTGGGGACTGGGGCAGTATCCCACGAAGCCGAAGTACTTAAGCATAGTAAAGCATCGATTTCATATAGTGGTATTTACATATTTTTGATTATTTTCCTTTATACAAAAAAAAAGCGGAACAAAGTAGCTTTTTTCCCCATACGTAACACAGAGAGAATAAACAGCGTCAAAAGGGAGTCCAGGTTGCCACCAGAATGACTCCCCTCTCTAGGGGAGTCCAGGTCGCCTAATGGAGTCTAGATGACTCTTCATTTTGACGCTGTTTATGCTCTGTGTGAATTTATGGAATCTTTGATAAAGAGGAAAAAAATTGCATGTTTGTTCAAGTGCCACATGCCTAAATTGGCTGCCTTTACAAAGACATCAAGGTTATTACTATGAAAAAGTCTCTGTCTGTATATATAAAACATTATGGAAAAAGAGAATATGATTCTCAAACCGAAACTGTCTCCCTTTATTTGGGTTGTTAAATAAGCGACCGGTTTCACTTTCCATCTTCAAACCCATAAACTACTCAAAATAACCAGTTACTAATAGAAGTCCAGGACGTACCTACATTCAGATAATACAAAAAGAAATGCTCAAAACTGTCTACCTCATCACAATACTTACAGGTCGGAGAATTGACAACCCTTCTTTGATGCAAATACTTATTACAAGGTATAATTCTATGGTAGAAAGGTCAAATTTAAGCACAGTGCCCCCTATGGTGTTGACATGCGGAATATTGCCATCTACCATATGCAAGCTCTGTACATAATTATCCAAATGTCGAAATCTCGTTATAAGGAGGACTGATACATGTATAAGGAACCTCCTGTTATAAGGAGCACGTTTACATTGCAAAACTGTCTCTCTATATTAGTATTGGTTATCAGGAACATTACTTATAAGGAGCTGATTTGCCTTGCCAAAGGCCCTCCTTATAACGAGATTTCACTGTAGTAGAGAGATGAAGGTCCTGGAGTAAAGCATCTAACTGTGGTACATTTTTGTAACTTCTGCAACATAGGGGCATGAAGGAGTAGAATAACTTCATCGGGAGCCTTCCAAAATACCAATGGGCATACCGGATTTGTAAAAGGCGACATAACTTGAGGGGTGACTTTGTGGACTACTGTGATTGTCACTAACCAAGCTGTATTGGCAGCCACTGCCCATATATGCGGGCCCGGGCCTTCATGCTGGTGGTCTACCTTGTGATCTCTCCTCAGTGAACCATGTCTGAGATATCAAATGCTCTGGTTTGTCTGGCCCTGCCTACTATGGTAATAGCCCAGGTAGGTAGGACCAGGCAAATAAAAGAACACTTGCTATCCTTCGAAAAGAGTAGAGGACATGCCTCAGTAGCGGTTTTCTCCCTCACATCATAGATGCGGTCATTCATTTCATAGATTCGATCATCCATAGATGCGGTCACTGCTGTATTGGGCAAGCAGCATATAAATATCTGTCCTACTTACTGCAAGGCAGACTACCACTATTTGTGGATGACTCCTTGCAAACTTGAGTTATGTCCCGTGAGGTACTTGATGTGCGTCTGGACCTTAAACAAATCAATTAATCAATCAATCTTCTGCAACATTAGACTTTTCCAGTTAGTTCACTGTATCTACACTGTAAAAAGTTGTTGTTCGTGAACAGTAAAATTTGCTGTAAATGTACAGTACTTTAGCTGTGAAGAATAATACAGCAAATTTTGCTGTACATGTGCAATTCTGTTACTGTAGATGCAGGTTACAGTAGTGACTTGCAGATCTACAGCAACTTTCCCTGTAATATGTCCTCTCATTAGGGATCTTTAGCAACAAGGCTGTAGCTCATTTAATATACAGATGTGGCAGAGGTAGCTTGTATCCCAATATGACCATTTGTAACACCGGCTCTCTGGCGCAAGGGATCAGAGCCCGTCTCCAACACCACAGGTGGTGAGTTCATCCTTGGTCGAGCCACTTCTCTTGTTTTACCTACATCCACCTAAAATTTGATTTCCCCTCACATGGATGATTAAAAACATCACCAGCACTGGGAGGCGAACCCCAGACCTTTACAAATTATAATCAATCAGTTGAGAAGTAGAGTAGAGTTATATCCCAATATGAATGTTTGTAACAACGGCTCTGTGGCACAACGGATCAGGCCCGTCTCCAACACCACAGGTGGTGAGTTCAATCCTTGGTCGAGCCACTTCTCTTGTTTTACCTACATCCATCTAAAATACGTTTTTCCTTCACATAGTTGATTAAAAATATCACCAGCACTGAGAGGCGAACCCAGGACCTTCAGACTATGATTTTCAATCAACTTTGCTGTACAGAAGATTCTGCTGTCCCTGTACAGTACATAGTGTTATAAATATACACAAGCTCACTTGCTGTAGGTCTACAGCAAAATCCAGTGGAACCAAAGTTGCCTGCAATATTTGCTGTACAGGAACAGTACTTACTTCTAATAGGGTAATTACCTCTCATGTTTGGTGCCCCCTGCTCTTAAGGTCTGATTTATTTAGGTTCGTTGATAATGGTGACATAAATCTCTGGATTGATCAGTAGGTCTACGGAAGCCGACGTGTGCCATACTAGATATGCACTTAGTCTCTTATTGAAATGTGCCTTCGTCCTTATATATTAGGTAAACATACTGTATGTGTGCACGGTTCTTCAAGGGATAACTGGGAAACAACACTCTGTCTGTCTGTCAAGTTCTGCATTGTAGTTGTGACAGGTATCTTAAGCCTAGAAGCACCAAGTAGGGAGAAGTAGGTAGGTGGGCGGGAGATGATGGGTGTAAGTGAGTGAGTGAGTGAATAAGCGTGGTTTATAAGCCTATAACATTCAGTGTTGTCATCAATGCTAAATAACCTGTTTAATTACAATTATACAGCCTGAATTTCTAAACAACCCAGTATCAACAGTCAACGCCCTGTCAATGGTACCCGATTATCAAATAAGCAGCCATCGGTTTTGGTGAAAGACCCTGTCATGAGACTTCAAATAAGATTATTTATTTATAGGTGAGGAGTAATTTCAAGAAAAAAGTCTCTTTGAGATAAGGCATTTTGCACCTCTGACACCCCCTTAATTTCTGTCTCTACTAGACAAGTACTCTCCAAGCAGTAGACACTTAAAAAGAGGTTGGCATGATGAATTGCAGTTAACATATGTTAAGACTCATATTTGCCCCGTCTAAATTGCTTCAATTATTATAGTGTGACGAATTAAAGGATAAATTACTCACTGACCGTGACAGCATATGGTTTATCCACTTTTTATTAAATGTTTAATTGTTGAACATTAGTCTAGATCGACCCCTATGTACCACATTATTAAATACTAGGCCCCGTACCGGTTTTCCAATCTTCTACACGTATAAACAAATGTGACCCGTCCTGCGAGAGCCAGGCTTCCAGGTGGGAAGGGAGGTACCGGTAGTTTTCGTGGTAGTTCTATTTATGGCCATCATGGAACATCAGAAAGACAATATAGTAGGAAATTGAACCAGGAATGGTTTAGGGTACTGCGCGGCTTTTGATAATTTTTTCCATGTTTGATGCTAACATCTATATTTGAAAAGTAAATGAAAGGTTTTCATTGGGGAATTGGCACATAATATGACACATTCTGTTTGTCATGGAAACCATTCAATTGTTCCATTTTGGTCATCATATCTTGAGAATTCTATCAGTCACTGAAAACTGAAAACATGCATCTTCACTTCGTCCTAGAACCATGTCTACAATAAATAAAAAAGTGCTAAGAGAGGTGGAGAAGAAGAGGGCGTATATAATTCCTCCAGCTTTGTCTGACTCTCTTTGAAATTCCTGACTCTCAGAGGGTAGGTTTGAATACATAGAGGTAGTTTAGTTGACATCCATGTTTTTCTCAATTCTGGATCTGTGGATCTGCCTGATTCACAAATACATACTTTAGAATAGATATATGTGACACTAGCTGGGGTAATGGGTAATTTATACTGAAAATAGGACCCATATTCCCAGTCATGATCACATAATATTATAATTAGGTTTGTCGGATTGGAAATCGACTTTCTCCATTGTATATTGGCGAACTGTTTTAGGAGATGCTATACCGGCAGTAGTCTTCACACAAAAACAGTTGGACGCTTAGAAACGTTAGATTTGGAATTAGATGTACTAAGCACTGGCGTTTGGCCCCCTGTAATTTGGCTGATATCTATACGCTGTTACACGGTCTAGGAACTATTGGACAGATTCTGTATTTCATATTTCTTATATACATGCATACGCTTTTATTTATTATTCAGTTAATGAAGCCAACAGGTTAGCCCAGACAACCATGGACCTTTATACACCCCGTTTAATTTGATATGTATACAGATTTCTTTCTACCCCCGTAGTGTGTGATTATTTCGTGTGGACATGTGGCTGATTGATGGTATGCTTGCTATGAGTATAAATATATGTTATTCAATAATTCCTTTTGTAGTCCTTGTCTTTATGAGCTTCAGCCTTTAACATTAAACTACTGTGTTTTTAGTTACCTCCATGTACTTAAACCATAGAGACGCAGTCATTAAGGTATATCTACCCACCCGACAGCCTGTTGCCCAGTAAACATGTCGTGTTATATTGCCATATTTCGCATTACACCTGATAGTGACCGCAGACATGAAAAATTGTGTGCTATAACTAAATCAGAATCAACCATCGGATTATGCCCATCCATTTATACATATATAAGCAAGCTTATCTTGGACTTTAACTAAGCAGTATAGTGTATTTGAGCCCTTTAGTTCTTGTGGGCGTTCCGCTAGGCTCTTTTTCTACCTGGATCCCCATACGCATTTGCACATCACTTTGATGGTCTTCCTCTGGCTATATACTAAAGAAGTTCCCATGTAAGAAGGTTATAGTTGCCAATAACTTATAAAAAAACAACAACAACAACAACAGCAACAACAACAACAACAACAACAACAGGCAAAACTGTCCTTCACCACAAGTAGCAGTCTGCATCCTAATTCATTAACAGTCATTAACAATCCAGCTATGCTCCTGGCACGAGAATGTAGTTCATAAATACCTGTGTAATGTAGTTCATAATACTATACAGCGTGAACTCTATTCATACTAGATGCATTATTACAAAATGTATTCAATAACTATAGGTTTCATTTGATACATTCGTATTGCATATTGATATAAGTAATTAGATACGCCTTGTGCAAGTTCAACATGATAATAAATTGGGTAAGAATGCAGTAAAAACATGAGAGGATAATATCAAAATTCTAGCTATATGGCTATACTCGCTGCCATAACAAATTTTGTGGTATAGTATATTGATTCATTGGCTAAATTGGCGGCCTCTGAAGAGTCCATACAAAACTAGATCCACTAACTAAAGTCTGACAGTTCCTCTGTATATATATATAGAAAATACAAAGTCCAGGTTATCGAAGCCCACCCCCCCCCCTCTCCTGTAGTCTGAGAGGCTCTCTACTACTGACTTGTCCTGTGTGCCCCACATGTTAATGTCATAGTCACGGGCATAATTATTATGGAGATGTCATTGAGTAACTTAATACCAATGCATAAGCATACCAGTATACGTCAGCCTTCCCATAATGGGATTATCAAATTTGATCATTATGAATAAGATATATGGAACTACATGTCTTATCCTTTGTATTTTAATCACTTGGCTCTCCATAAGAATTTTAACATTTTTCACCACAAATTCCTTCATGTGGCATAATGTAGTCTATCATTCCGACCGCTCCTTCATTATGAGATAAAACACTCATGTAGAATGTTATGAAACACAAATGTCCCTGTATTATATATATATGTACCGTAATACAAATACAACATCCCAGTTGTGAGGCACACCTGATTAAAACTGGTTCCGAAAGTAACATTGGTCGTTCTGTACTACTTTTTTTTCCTGGGGGTAGGTGCACCATCAGTTACCTGTCTCCAGGCCAGAATTACACCGATTAAAGGGTGATAAGATCCTCTTTTTATCAACCTACCTCAACCGGGATTAAATGAGACGATCCACTAACCCTCCTCCTGACACGTGACACTTTAATATAAAGTGTAATCACACTATTTAGTGCCAGAAAAATGTATGTAATTAACAATCGTGAGGCATACTGTGGTATTAATTGTAGCTATACATCAGTACAGAATAATTACAGTTCTGGAGACTTTTTCTGGAGAAATGTTAACGGATAACACTTTTCACCCTACAGCCATATGGGATTAAGTTGTAATCCCAGACCTAATTCCAGCACTCCATCATGATAGCTATGGTAAAAACGGATTAAGTAATCCTATCTGCAGACTCTTCTAAGTGACAAGGATGTGGGTCTTCTATCTAGAGTTGTCAGATAGAAGACTCACTTGGCATGTGCCAGCCCAAAACCCAACAGATGCCAGTCTCAGACCCATCACTGCGCCAGCCATAGACCATGTAGTTGGCACCCGGGAGTTGGCATCATTATAGCCTGTTTGATGTATAACGTGGGAGAATGATTTGCTTGATTTCTATGTTGATTTTACTCATAATTATGGCAATGTACATTTATATCCTGAAAAATCTTGAGAATTGTTTATCGAAAATGTGAGGCAATATTTAAAAAATCAAAGTTTGGAATAATTAAGATTGAACCTGATATGCGTAGAACATAGACATCTATCTTGTGTTTAATTATATAGTAAAATAGTTGCAAGGAAACCTATGTTGGGGATTGACTGGGTAATCTTGGTCTAGCAATGCGCGACATGTCATGTTGAATTCTGCATTTGGCATGGGATATCATGATACATGTCCAAGCGCTGGATATTTTTCATTGGAATGCAAAAGTCCTCCTGGAAGAGAAGGGTCTGATAGAAAAGCACAGACAAGGAGTCTTCCAGAGTTCAGTACCAGCAGAGTCCAACATAGTGTGGGCTAGATGATTTAATTGAGCTCTTGTATCGTCTAATTATTTAATGAGTGCTTTTTAATGAGGCCAAACTGTTTTTTTTACTGACAGTGATGTAGTGCATTTTTATTTACAGCAGGTTCCAGTGTTTTGGGTGATATACCTCTTGGATCTCATTACATTAAGTTTAATCTCAGTGTTTCTGTGCAGAGAGCCATTTCATAAGAAGTGATTATGATATCGTTAACTTTGTGTGTTTCATAAGGCACTATTGTTTTAGCTCTCTTTAGAGCTCTCTTTAATTTCGTTATCGTTAATTTCATTAGATATAGTTAAAAAGCTTGATTTAGCGTATTTCATAAGCCATTTTTACGAAGGCTAACTGATATTTAACGAGACAAATTTTGTTTTGAAGAGAGCGATTTTGGTCTTTCATAACCTATATTTATCAAGACCTTGACGCCTGCTTATAAAGGAAAAAATGTTTGATTTCTTCAAAATAGATGATTGGATCATATGATACATGTATCAATGAGATCCCAACTCAGATATTGTGGAAAGAAATTGAAAAGAAAACATTTCATTCAAGTTATACCACTGATTTTGGACTCTGTCTTTTTTTTGCTATCACAAATCCCAAAATATGGCTAATAAGATGAATGAAAATTTTTTTTTTCTGCATCATATTAATTCATAATTGGTTTGTAACTTTATATATCATTATCATTTTTCTGCCCTAGTATTTCTCTAATACTCTATTCAAAAAATGGCATTGAAGTGCTCTTTTGGTTTGAATATCTACAAAATTCCTTCATTTCCAGTGGTCCTCAATCATATAGAAATTTAAAATTATATCTGTAATAAACTTGCGGAATTAAGATAGCAAATTGGCTAAAAATATAGAGTGTTTTATAATCTGCTATCGTTAAAATGACATCTGCTATCGTTAAAATGACATCTATCGTTATTTTTATTTTAAGAGCGCTGAAATGCATTCAGCTTATGAAATGGACTCTCTTTTACCTTTTTACGACATCGTAACTCTGCTATCGTTATTTTTGATAGCTATCATAAAAACTCCAAAACTTATGAAAAGACTCTCTGTATTGCAATACATACACTTTAGGTTTGATATGTCAGGTATTGGAACCTAGGGCAACAAGGGACCCGAATGACTTTTTCAGGGGCATGTACACGGTTTCCCATATCCTTGGACACATATACTCTGTCTGTACAAAGACCTATCTCTATGTAGGTCTCTGGTCTGTACAATGGACGCCTGGAGTAAGTAGTATATGGAAAAGTCCCTATATAGCGGGTTGCAACAACAAGTAATATTATAAGGGAGTGCTCATTTTTTAACAACATGGGGGGCGGTGGATTTGGGGGGGGGGGGGAATTTGGACCCCTTGACCGGGGGGGTTAAAAAATTTAGACCCCTCTCCGCGCGAAATCTCACCGCCCCCTCCCCCTGTTGTTAAAAAATGAGCACTCCCTAAGGAGTAGCTATGTGAGTTACTCAGTGATTGACCCAGGGGATGCTTGGGTGAGTGAGTGGGTGAGTGAGTGAGTGAGTAAGTGAGTGAGTGAGTGAGTGAGTGAGTGGGTGGGTGGGTGAGTGAATGAGTGAGTGAGTGAGTGAGTGAGTGAGTGAGTGAGTGAGTGAGTGGGTGAGTGAGTGAGTGAGTGAGTGAGTGAGTGAGTGAGTGAGTGAGTGAGTGAGTGAGTGAGTGAGTGAGTGAGTGAGTGAATGAGTGAGTGAGTGAGTAAATGTGAGTGATTGGGGGAGTGAGTATGTATGCACATTTTCTCCACCCCCCTTAAGTTCTTGTATGCATTAAAATGAAGAGTTTATGTACACAAAGATTTTCAGAAAATAGACCCCCACCTTCTTGCGTACATACTTTATAGAAGCCCCTGTAAATTACAGCACAGATTAAAACGCGTTTTACTTGAGATAATTATTTCCCACCAACATTGGATAAAGAAACATAAATGCTCGACCATGCTTTGCCAGGTTTAAGTTGGAGAGGAACTGGTGAGTGCAGGGCGGGGACACTTGAATGCGTCCTAATCCCTAATGTCAAAGCACCTGTGGGTTTCATCACATTTATTGGCATGCCCTATATGAGACACCACCTCTTTCTGCCCTCCTCAATCTCCTCAGGCTGAGGCATTGCAATTTCACACGCTATATAATGTTGTGTGGGGGTGGTGTGTCTGAGAGTCATAGGTCAGTGTCTCTATTGGAAAGTTTTAAGCGGGAGTCTGGTTTATGGGCAGGGTGGTCACAGCAGGGGGCACATAGGGCACGTAACAGCGGCAAATTAGGCGTGCGCCGGCAGCCTTTGATGTCCTATACAGTCTCCTCCCCCTGGCTTTGTCTGACCCTTGCTTGTGGGCAAGCATCAGCGTCAAGGCCAGTTTTAAAGCATAGAAACGACTGGAGTGAGTGCTGTGCATCTATTCATGACAGCAATGACATTATCAGGGAAAGGTGGACCCTGCACGATAGGAGGGAAAGAAAGGGGCCACAGCGGCTACAGGGGCCATACCATCTGACGAGATGGAACCAGGAGATGGCACAGCGATTCTCCCTCGTTCAGTTAGCCTAGGGGTTAAGCATCTACTCTGGTGGATATGGGTCCGGAGATTGGTCAAGGCTATTATATATGGTTAGATGTGTAACATGTGCATATGATAATAAAAGGCAGGGAGTGTATTTTCCTCTCATAACACATCGGACTAATTGTGATACGTAGAATAGTCCATAACACCGTATTTTGATATACATGTAGTAAAGTACCGGTTCCACTATAAGGGAGAAGTTATTATCTATTAGTGTAGGTGAGAGGCAACAAATGCGGAAACACTGCTCACGGGATGCTCGCATGGAAACACCTCCTCCACTGTTGAGAAAGTGCATGCCTCTCCCTTACACAACTACGGTAAGTCAGTTTAACGTGGGGCCCTTTTCCTTTGCTGTCCAAAATTGGCGTCCATGGAAAACACCACCTGTCCAGCAATGATGGAAATTTGATATATATTCAGCCCAGAGGGGGAGAGAATAGGCATGAAGGCCCGACTCTTCACAATACCAATTACAACCTGGAGCCGTATGATTTTAGTGAGTAACACTTTCAAAGGTGGATTAGGTCTACGCTATTAAACTCATACAACACCACATCTGAGATGGTGGTTTTCTCACCGACAAACGGCTTGAAGCTTTGACTTCTCGGGGGTTCCCTAAAGTATCCTTCCCGCTGGGACCCCGTCCGTTGGCTCTCCACTCCATCACGTGCTGAGAAGTTACAGCCCCCTAGTGGGACATTGCAGAACTATTGCATCACGTCACCATAGACCGTCACACCTTCGTCACTCTCCTGGCGTGACGTCACACGTCGCGCACGCGCCCTGGGGCTTCAGAGGCCCCGCGGCGGCCGCCTAATAACCAATAAGTCGCCGAGGACAGAACCGTTATGCAAGGGTAGAGAAAAACACCTCTTTCTAGAGTACCTTAGAGTAATGGGATGGAACGGGTTGCCAGGGTGCCGACTTCACCCAGTTTCCTGCAGGTAGGCAATGGTCCTGAGTTCTATTGTGCACCACGGAAAATGACTCTGCTGGAAAGTGTTTTAAATTTCCCGCGGGATTACAACACAACGCATCAAGGCAGTTTGAAAATAGAATGGTGATTCTTCATCATTTTCCCTCTCAACACCTTAGAGTAGACCCTATATCCAGAGCTCTTATCTTCCTAAAGCCAATCAATAAAGTTTGCAACACAGGGCCAAATTATGCTATGGTTGGTTTAGTGGCCCTTTCCTTGTTACATATGAATACAGAGAAACTGCATGTATAGGAGTTTACTCTGAAAGAACGATTTCGTTGAGGGGTGGGGGGGGGGGCTGTAAATCCCTCTCCACCTCAATTGTTTTCAGATTCTACGTGTTCAATACAAAAGAAAATATCGCAGATCTTTCGCTGATCGCAGATCTGTGTTTCCACATTAATTAATTTGAGTGAACCCAGGCCTAACTGGTGCACTTATGATACACAGTTTGACAGTTAAATTCCATAGAGTCCACATCCAGTCTCATTGAAACTAAACTCACCATATTGCACAGCACCTTCAAAGGATTCTTAATCAGACTGACCAGTAGATAGTACCGCGTGCAAGGCTGTATACATTTGTATATCTATAAAGAGGTCCCAAAACTGAGCCCTGCAGAACACCATATGTGGGGTCTGTCCACTGTGCATGGCTCAATGACTCTACTGACCGTCGCCACCAACAAGGTGGTCCAGGGGATACTGTTTCAGGTAGGCAATGGCAAAGACTGGTGACAGACAAACTTATCTTCCTCCTTGATGGACTGATATGCCGAGGGTATCATGCCTCTGCGTGCCTTCTCCCAGTCCTCGGCATATCATGTCTGGCATCTCCCAAGTCCTGCTGTTCAGTTCGTGTCTTGAAAGAAAGGTAACCTTAAACTGTCTCTGATGGCACTGGTTTTCCACATACCAAGAAAGAGAGGAAGGAATTCTGAATTGTTTCGAAACTGTCCAATTGTAACCACAGGCCAATGTTATGCAATATATTGCAACATGAAGTAGCAATCGTTATTAGCTATATATGCTGATCTTCTCATAATAAGAAATTACATTGTTCCTAGTATGATTACAGGACGCAGATATATAGGAACTGATGTTAGATATAATTTTGTGAATAGTTTTATTATTGACTGCAGTCTACATGATGTGTATTCACGGTAGGATATACGATCAGGATTCAGTGAATATTATGATATCTATGGACATTTTCAAGGGATTCTAATTTTACCTCCATGAATTTAGATTTATTTTCAGTTGGTGCAATGGTGGCAATGAGAGCGTGTGGTCCCTGACCCGATCCCCTGATGGCATCCACTATATGGAGTCAGGTAACCGTCGCCCACTGGGACCCTCAGCAGGACTTTGTTGATCTCAGTGAGGCCTTTGACGAGTCCCTGGTTGGAGACCTGCTGGAGGCGACCGGGGACCCCAGCTGGGGTGGAGACACGCTTGTTGGTTACCTGCAGTCGCTACTTCAATTTTCCCCACAGGAGAGGTTGAGGTTGGACTGTGTACAGTGGGGTGCAGGGACAGTTTAGGCAGGGAGCGTCCCCTTATCTGCAGATGGTTGGGGTCTAATTTCATGTCTGATTTTCATAGAAGAATAGCTACGAAATCGAAAAGGAAATAGGACTTGTCACAGACTGGAATTGTAAAAGGAAAAAAGGAAAGAAATAACTTGTAGCCAATTGACCATTTCAATAATGCATATCAGGCCGTTTCTGCATTTGGAAACAGTTGATAGAATTTATTGCTGCCAGTAGTTGCAGCTATACGTTTGACATAAGATTACATTTCATCCCGACTTTCACCACGAGCGATTCTGCTTCAAAGTGAGTATGACTGATGAGTAGATCTAAAAAAGCAATGCCCTCAGAATTTTAAAACACAGCAACCTTAATCGACCAGTTCATACACATAATCTGCATGTACAATTTGTGATATTAATTTGTGAAATGATTTCATTTATAATAAAACTCATCTGCTGTAAAGGCATACCCCTACGAGGCTTTATGGCAGACTTGCCCATGACTATGGCTATAGCCTATAGAATTACTCTTAGAGGCGTGTGATATTGAGTTTGTATCTATAAGCAGCCACGCCAATCTCTACATGCATGAGAACAAAATGAGAGGGCATGTCCCTCGTTATATGTACCTGTAAGCCCATTGCCAGGCTTTGAAGCTGATGAGCCCTCTCATATATATATTATCTGCAACATACAGAGGTCATATCTGTACAATGGTGGCAGTCTCTTGACGTGTATATTCCCATGCATCCTGACAATACGACCCACACAAAGACATCAATTGTCATATTTGTTTGAACACGGCTGAATATTGTTTTCAGAGACTTGTCATGTATACGAGATGCTGTCTGCCGCTGTCTTTGTACCTGCCCCAGGACCTGCCCTTAACTCCTTGAGGACAGCATAACGTTTTAATGCGCTGTATACATCTGCGGTCATGATGTGTGGATGTAGCACCCATGGATCATAACGAGGTACTAGGTTGCTACAATCGCAGCATGGCACACCATTGTAGACCAACGTTACACCGCTGCATTGGTGTATCATGACGACTGAATTGATATCAAAGCATCATGTATTCCTCAAAGGGCTAAATGTCTGCCAGGACACCTCCAGCACCCTGGCCCCTGCCCTGCTGCTAACCCCGACACTTTTACCTGCACATTACCTTATCGCTGTGATCATTACCTGTGTTTAGCCTCGACCCAGTCCCTCACCTGGCCTGCTCCTCCTCTACACCTCCTCCCGACCTTCACTGATCGTGCCTCCTCCTCATTGGGGGCCCTCACGCGAGACGAGACGCTGACTGAGTGGGATGCTGCTTCTATATTGATATGGTTGACTGGCAATGTATCTTGTTAAAAATGAGTAGATCTATATATATTATTAGCCACCATTGCAAGTAGATGTCGAACCAATAACATTATGTTGGGCATTGTGAATGTGATTGTGGGTGCAGCATAGTTTACCCTCGCCTTGACATCATTTGTCGGCATGTTCCACTAAGCCGGCGCCTGTTGATGTTACATTGTAAAGACCTTATGAAAAAACATTCAGATCACTCTACATAGGGTATAGGCCATCTTAGATACTATATCTAGTAGGCCATCTTAGCTCATACGCTGTTGTATATAGAATATCCCAGTGCTTACCCCTCAGTAGCATTATGCTGGCATTTACGCTAAAATACCTACAAAGGATATATATGTAGGTCTACGTGTCATGCAAATCACCCAGGATGCTATGTCTGAAGGTCATAAAAAGACCGACGTTTTGCAGGCGGACGCTGAAGTGAACAGCGTCCTGGGCATGAGGCGACGTTAGCGCCACCCCTGACCCTGGCGGCAGGTTGCCGAACTGTCAGAGGCCTGTCATTAGTGCGCGCGCAGGTCGCTGGGGGCTCGCCACCAGGGGGCATTACACGCCAATGGCGATTGCCACTTACAATTGGTCGCTCTTCTGATTCAATCGCGCCCCGCGGCGCTTGCCCCAGCCAAGCTTTGGCAGCGCCGAGTGATAATACATTTTACAAGAAAATAAGCGAGCGGCCTCTGTGGGAGAGGCCTGTGAACGAACGAAGGACTCTACCAGCGACATGCGACCATTATTCTTTGTGAAAGAGAGAGATCGTAAAAAAACAGGCTGTGAAATAGTTTTACACATATTATGTTATGGACATGTGCCCCGGGCTTCTATATAATATATAAGTATATACCTATGATAATATTATATGTATATATACACTTCACTGAAAAAGTAAACTTGTCTCCAGACTCGTCTAAGTGATTGCCATAAAATAAACAAGTCAAAAGTTGGTAAAAGGTTACCATCCCACAAATAAAATCTGGAGCTGGCAAATGTTGGGTTTTGGGCTGGCACATGCCAAGTGGGTTTTCTATCTCTAGCTGGCCCACTTCCTTGTCACTCATTTATTTTATGACAGTCACTTGGAAGAGTCTGGAGACAAGTTTACTTCTTGAGTGTTATATATGTACCTAAAACTATAAAAGTAGACAGTCACGGGAAAGACTTCCTCCAAGGAAAAGGTCAAATAAAAAATTAATATACCAAAACACCGATATCGCTGGGAGGATAAAGGGTGGTTTCAAAAAAGTTCATGAACGGGAAACGTGGCATCTTCTGAACATGATTTGCACTCAATATTTTCCTCAAAAGATGGGGGGGGGGGCGTCTGATGTACTTTCATTCGCTCACCAGCCCATATAATGATCTTCACATCTGTGTACAACTAGTGGGACACTCACACATGATGTCACCTTCTTTCAATTATTTACCGCCATCTCCTTGTCATTATCTTCAGGAAAATGGCGTTCCAGTATATACAAATGTATGGCATGGGTTTCATGTGCTCTCACATACAATGGTAGATCAGAGATCGTCCATGGGTAATAAGCTTTAAATGGTCTGTGAGACTTTCCCATGCTCTAGTTAACAAGGACACAAAACATTTCCAGGGACTAGTGATTGTTTCTTAGAATATTCCCATTAACCATGCATGCTTATAATAACCCTCGTACTGACTTGAGTGGCTAAGCCTCTCTAACATTAATCTTTTACATCACAATAGAAATCAAATTGCAAATCTAGGCCAGAGTCAAGGCCAGGATGATTAGAAGGTGTTTTTATGGTCCCTCTGGTACAAGGTCATCGGCCCACTTTTCTGGTAATTTCTCAGTTGTATTACCTCACAGAAAAAGAGGGCGTCAGGTTGACTCTCATAGAAGCACGCTAGTGACCAAAATATCCAGCATGGAATTGCTTCCTCCTCAAGGGCCGGGCAGGGGGATATCCTTTCAACAGGAGTCAGAGAAGGCAGCATATCCCAGTCTTTGGATCGAGCAATGCTGGACTCTAAATGGAGTCATTTTGGTGAACTTATGAAAGACTCTTGAAAGAGAGTCAGGAACGCGGCAATTTTCCCCTCTGGGACTTACCCTTCGGCAAATGGAACACAGTCTTTCCAGAACGCATTAAATTGCGGTTGATTTATACTGACTTACTAACCCATAACCACCCATTGGCAGTAACCGTATGTTTCTTAATAATATAATGTACGCAACGACTAAAAACAATGCGCAAATTCAGTAATTAGGTTCAATTAACTCATCATAGCCTACCCCTGTATCAAGGTGAAAAAATTCGCATCATAGGCTATCGTTAATGCAGTGGATCTTAAAATAAATGTTACTCATCTCCATAGAATCACTTTAGATTCACCAAACTCTGCTCAAAATTAGATAATACCATGGTACGTTTATGTTATGGTAATGGGTAGGTACACAGCAGGTATCACTTATCATACCCTTTTTGGATATTTGTCTTTGTGAACATCAACTATGATTGAGCAACGTATCAGTGCCCTACAGAGCTTGTGATAACGTGCATAATTTGATAATAATTGTATGATATTATCAACTAGTGAATGTGTACCTTCTTGCGAATTTGGAAAGGCTGTACTGCTTAATGGTTATAGCATGGGTTCCATTTTCTCTGACAGACAATGGTAGAGCACAGAAAAGAAAGGGAGTCAGAAAGGGAGTCCAGGTCTTGCTTTCAGAATGACTCCCTTTGTGACTGAAAGGGAGTCACCATGATTCCCTTTTAGAAGAAAGTCACGGTGACTCCCTTAAGAGAGTCTGCGTTCTTGCTTTCAAAATGACTCTGTTTTAGTTAAAGGGAGTCCACCTCATCTTTGACTCTCTTTGTAAAGGGAGTCTAGGTTATATTTGACTCCCTTTTGACTCCCTTTATGAGTTGTACATTGATTACAATGCAGTCACCTTTGCTCTATACAATAGGTCTAATGGCTGTTACCAGAGCTCATCTTTCCACATTATATTGTTGCAAGGTCTAACAGGGATACTTATTCAAGATCCCTCAATGCACATTAGTCACTATGAATGAACATCTGAATTGCTATGGATTTAACCTTTTTGTATTCCCACAAACGGGGTGTCTATGAAAGGTCATATACCTTAAATATCATGTAATACTAGAATCTTGACCCAACTCTTAATTATTTTATCAAGTTAAGAGCTAACACTAAATATTCATGCTACAACTGTTCATAGTAATGTTACAGTGATTATGAATATTCATGAGTTGAGATAGATATATGGATGTGAGCCTCCAGATTAATAGCCTTTTGAGCATAGTGCTACCACCTAGCAGGACATATTAGTACCAACTGTTGGTGACTCCCTTCCTATATGCCTAGACTCCCTTTGCCCCTTAAGAGAGTCCAATTAAGGTTGACTCCCTTTTTGAAGGGAGTCAAGAGAGATGTGCTTTAACCAAAGGGAGTCAGTGTGCTCTGACCCTCTTCTAAAGGGAGTCCAGGTCAGCTAGACTCGGTTCTGACTCCGAAATGACTCCCTTCCTTTTCCCTGTTGCTTATGGGTTAACCCTTTGAGGATGCATGTCGCTAAAATAAGACTTTTTTCGTCATGATGCACCAATGCGGCCCCGGCGAGTGACTCGCCCAGGCTCACTCGGCGGGGCCGCATTGGTGCATCATGCCAACCCTTCGGGAGTGTCGCAACCTCATAAGGTTGGCCTGATGTATACATGCAGCCCTCGCGAGTTACTCACCAGGGCTGCATTTAGGCATCATGACGACCATAATTTATGCATGATGCATTAAAGCATTTTGCCGTTTTTGAAGGGTTAATTGGCTGTAAATAGTCTGTGAGACACACTTGGGTTCACAAAGAAACAAACCCCACATTTCCTAGAACCTCCCCATTAATAATACATGCCTACCGGGGTAGTTATTCCCTCGTGCCGACTTCCTTGTCTGAGCCCTCTACTGATAACAGACCGGACATGGGGATCGATCAGGGAGGTTGGGCAGGGTAGGAATATTAGAAGGGTAAAGATCTGGGGAGGTTTTTACAGGGTGTAGATGATTATGACAAGTACAGAGAGATGGAGGAGACAAAATCAAAATGAGGAGAAGGGAGGATAAAACGCCTGTGGGTAAGAGAAGAAGAGATAGAGGAGTAGAAGAAGTGATTGGGAACATAATGAGGGCAAGAAGGGTGGAGGAGGGAAAGTGAATTGAAATCATAAAAGTATACATATTTTACTTTAAGCATAAATAGGATATTAGGGAGTGGTAATTTTTTAACAACAGGGGGGGGGTTGGTGGATTTGGGGGGGACCAAAAAAAATCGGACCCTTTCAAGGGGAGGGGGGACCAAGAAAATTTGGACCCCTCTTGAAGGGGGGACCAAAAGAAATGCACCCCTTTTTAGTGAAAAAGCCAGCGCATTACTATAGCTCAAAGGGGTCGGCCGCGCTCAATTTGAACTTGCCTGAGGGGGGGGGGCAAAAAAATGTCGACCCCTCCAGTGGGGGGGACCAAACTTTTTTTGACTCGCTCACGCGAAAATCCACTGTCACCCCCCCCCCTGTTGTTAAAAAATGACCACTCCCTTAGTGTGATGAAATAGCTGGGAAATAGCTGGATGTCTGTGCCGTTGCAACGCAGTCGGAACACCCTACACTGAGAAAAATATGAGCGTCAGCCTGAAGCTGGCCTTGCCGCCAAAATGTTTACTTCCTATAAAGTTAAGCACTTTCGTGAGGGTCAGGCAATGCTGGACTTTCATTTAAGGCCTGGACTAACCCAAAATGGATGGAGAGTCTGGAAATACCAGACTCTCTTCTCAGAGTCTGACAAAGCTGGACTCTTGGAGGATGAAAGAAAGGTTCATTAGACAAGGCCAGCGCCAGGCTGACGCTCATATTTCTCTGGATCTACAAAAGTACATGTACATGTGTTCCAAAGATATTATCCCTTCGCACCGCAGCCTTGAACTAGTTTGTGCGACGTAAGCATTTATTAGACGCAGTACTAACCTTGATCTGAAGTGTTGATAACTTTGATTTACTTGGACCATATTGTTTTCGGGGAACCACAGATGTTTAGAAGCATTATAGCGCCTCCAGGGGCTAAGGTACTCTGATGTGTGACCCCTACCAGTTAGGGTTCACTGATCATATGTAGGTCTATAGTTCGAGCGGGTCAACGACCTGAAGTCAGTTACCGTGGTATAGTAAGAATAAAGGATTCTTTACGAATGCATTTTAAGGAGTGACTGTGATAAGTGCAATTACAAATGTGTTAGCATCAACCAGACTCACTTATCAGTATTCCGCACAGATAGTGTCTAACACACTCCTTATCTAAATTGGCTTAATCAAGCTAATTTTTTGTGTCTTTCCAGGAAAACGAGTTAACGCGTTGACGAATTTCTATTACAAATGACTCAGGGCAAAATACTTTTGCAGAAAGACTTTTGGCAAAATAATGTTGGAGAAACCTTTTTATTTTTAGAAAAAGGACATTGGAAAGTTGACTTTTGGAAAATGAACAAAATAACTTGCAAACATTTGAAAATAAATGTTGAAAAACAAGACCAAGCACTGGGTGATCATCACAGTCACATTTGATACAGTAACGCCCATATATATATATATACGGGTACAGAAAGCGAAACTGGCAATACAGGTATTTAGGGAGTGGTCATTTTTTAACAACAGGGGGGGGTTGGTGGATTTCCGCGCGAGCGGGTCGAAATTTTTTTGGTCCCCCCCACGAGAGGGGTCGACATTTTTTTGGTCCCCCCCTCGAGGCAGGTTGAAATTGAGCGCGGCCCAACCCTTTGAGCTATAGTAATGCGCGGGTTTTTCCGCTAAAAAGGGGTGTAATTTTTTTGGTGCCCCCCTCAAGAGGGGTCCAAATTTTTTTGGTCCCCCCCCTTCAAGGGGTCCAAATTTTTTTGGTCCCCCTCCAAATCCACCAACCCCCCCCCTGTTGTTAAAAAATGACCACTCCCTTAGTATAACAGCAATCAATGTTACCAACATTCAAATGGGGACCTTTAGGTAATTCTGAAGGAGGGAACAGTAATTTGGAACCAGCAAGGTTTTACTGATAAAGTGCAATAAATAAAACTATTATCCATGTCTGTTTAACTTCTTGCATCAATAATTAAAGGTACAAATGCACCTGCAATAACCTTTGTTGGTGGCTTATCTGATATGAATCTAGGGGCGCTCAACTGCACTGACATAGAGTAAGTACTCCCATCCGGGAGTGACCTTTGGTCATTTCAAACTTATCACTGTCGTGCTTTATTTATACGTATCATACTTCATTCTTCATGTCAGATGAAATTGTCTTTGGAACATGTCCTGAGATTCTTTCCTGATATCATCTGCTATAAAAACAAGTACTGATCAAGCGGGTTGGAGTAGGGATGTACATATACATTGTTTAGAATCTAAAAGGAATCCTGCTCTCAATAGTTACATCACTGATGGTCACCGTCCACTGGGTAACTTTGGCCGACTGAGCCCATACATTTTCGATACTATATAGCTTCGGCCGATTAGAGCCCAGTGGACGGTGGCCCTAAGACATTATGAACCATTTAAGACACCTTTAATTGCATACATGTAGAGAGATCGTCAAATTTCCTATCCTGATCCTGATCCTGAATTAGCTCCTGATAGTATAGCGCATAGCCCTGAGCCAATTAGAGAAAAGACTGTTATCATGTGTATCGCATGTCTGAGGTGTAACAATGCTTTTTGTACCACCAATATCGCATGCATAGACCTATAAATCTTCCTCATAACGCACAGTGTCACCTATGTTTCCTTTGAATATGAAAATGAAATAACCGCTATGCATGTACCTGGCGTATCTAAATGTTCGACCCACTGATCTAGGGTCGACTTGCGTTTTCCTCCTGGCATAGTACCCCAAAAGAAATGATCATTATGATGTGATGACACCGCTGAATACTGTCCCTATATTCCCACCATAATTATCTTACTGTGCCTACTTTCTATGAGATGTGATTATCAATAGCACTTTTGTTGTAGTTGTTCGTGACTTGGACTATTTATAGGTAGTTGGTGCCTGGGGAACCAAGTGCCGAGGGTTACTGAGTGTATAGATCCGAAGCGATGTCATTGAACTTTGCTGAATTCACTCAGTATGGTAGGTTACAAGATGACTCGGCAGAACTATCTGAAGTGATAGAGTAGCAGTGAATCCCACTTGGGAGTCACATGGCTATCATTTAGATGGCTCTAAATGACTCTCTAAAATTATGGAGTCAACTGGATTTGGCTCCGTTTAGAAAGAGAGTCAAACTCTTCAGACTCAATTCAGAATCAGAGTCAGAGAGGTATGACTCTCTTCTGACCAGAGTCAAACAGATTTGACCCGATACATTGCAAGAGAGTCAAGATAATTTCACTTCATCAAGGAGAGTTAACCAGCAAATTATGTTCAGACTCCTTATTGTTAAGGAGTCAACCCAATTTGACTCCTTTATGGGTTGGCTCCGCATGCAAGATTACGACAGCTCCTTTCTAATGCTTTAGCCTATACGTTTTACAACAGAATGGTGTCTATGCTTCTACAGTACCTTCTTTTGGTCTATTTCCCATAATCAAACAAATCCTTCTTTAGCCCATTAAGCATTCCCAATATTAGTATGAGTATAGCCCAGTTACGACTTAATCAAACAAATAGGGTTGATTTAAAACCATTATGAAATGTACTGAACTAAGGAAATTATATCATGAGGCCACTCTGGTGGCAGAACTCAGAACTAGTGTTTCATGCAAAATAAAATTTTGAGAGTCAAGAGTTGACTCTCCTCCTTTGGGAGTCAATCGGTACTGAATCCATAACTCTAACATGATCAGAAAAGCGAAGGCCTATGCTCCCATACAATAAGAATCTTTATAGGGTCCATCTCTGCTGACTCCTGTCTTTACTATTTCCATTGGTTTGATTCAATTCCCTTTCTCCGTGCACCTAGTTGCATACATGAGGCACGCTATGCATTTATGTGGAGTCAACTGACTGTGGCTCTCAAATGACCCCTGTGACTCCCCCAATGGAGTCCACCAGCCTATGACTCCTGTTCCAGAGGAGTCACAAGAAGATGACTCCATAGAATTTGTGGCTAGGGAGTCATAGAACCATGACTCCTATCGCACAGGAGTCATGTTAGAGTCACATCAGAGTCTAGCTTGTGTGACTCCCGTCGTAACTCTCTCTCTCTCTCTCTCTCTCTCTCTCTCTCTCTCTCTCTCTCTCTCTCTCTCTCTCTCTCTCCATATTTGACTTCTTCTTTGATTATTGGGCACCATAAGGATACCACTCGTTATTTGACTAAAACAGTACTAAGAAAGGCTGCAGATGAACTGGTTAGAATCTATCCCAGCCGCTTCCTATTTATGGTTAGTTGTCAGCCCTTTCATTAATGAGGCCAGAATTGTGCTTGATTGGTATAAGGATTACGGGGGCTTTAATTATGTGTTCAAGTATTATAACTTTATAAGTACTACCGGTAGCGGTTCGTCTAACCCTCCCACAGTGTCTGCCACCAAGACGCTGTAGTAACTTAGTTACCCCACCTTCACCTAGGTGGCTCATGTATGTTCTCACGAGATCTCACCTGTGACCCCCTGCAGTTCTCGCATACACAAAGCTCACAGGTAGGGGGGTGCAGAGGGGTCCCCCCCCCCCCCTGAGGTCGGAAAGTCGCCGAAATTAAGGGGTCCAGGTCGAAAAGTCACTTTTTTGGACCTCTTAATCTATAGTAAATTTTATCTAAAAGTCGCCAGGTCGCTTATATTATTGCCTTAGGTCGGAAGTCGCCTCCAAAACAGCCCAGGTCGCCAGGTCGTTTTTGACCCATCTGGAGCCACAGGTAGTGTGACAGCCAAGAGACGCAGACTAATAGTTATTACATGTATGAAATGTTTTTTGAAACACTGTTATAAACCAAAATTGTGAGAGTAGCCAAGCAGAAAGGATAGTCCAAGAGGGATTAGTACGGACTTTAACCACCAGGACAGCGCAACCATCGTCTAAGGTGCTAAGATGCTACATGTGTCATCAGAAAATGATCATTATAGATAATCTTGTAAACTATCAAACTGAAAGCTTAGGGATTGGTAATACATTTTTTGATAACAATGGAGTTTGTGGATTTCCACGCATGTGCACCGGAACTTTATTCGGTTCCCCGTGAGAGAGGTCTCAATTTTTATCACTGGAAATTTTATCAGTGGAAAGCTCATGATACAATGTATCAAATTTACCACATAGATTCATTCTTGTGCAATCTGACATTTAAAAAAACACAAAATTTATGTAGTATTAAAGTCCCGGTTTTAGAGGTATAGCCCAGGGTCTACGCATACGGCACCTGGATGCAAAACGGATGAAACCCAAAACCATGATATAAGAAAGTATATCTCCCTTTTGGATGAACTAACTCACATTTTTAACCCTTCCAATCCCTCACTACGGCATTCTATACATCTTGTCACTGTTTTTCTCTGCTTCATAAATCTATGCCCTTAAGCTATTATACACTCTACAGTACTAGTATCTATCAGTGCCAGCTCCCCATTCCTTCACCACTGCCATACATTGTACTAAGAATGCAACTTGTATCCTTCTCAAAATATCATTCTATTTGATAAACTCTCTGGCAATCACAATCCCGACCATGGAGATATGTTTTGTTAGTTGATGCGATGAATATCAAAACTTCCAAACCTAAAAGACTGAGACAGCCCATTGGCTCAGCAGTATCCATGCCCAAAGAAAATGTGCGATAATATGACATAATACATGGGGCGCCGTTTGGGTGTCTAGCCTGACTAGAAAATATTTGAATGAATCCCAAACTGTTAATTTATCAATGAATCACTTCTTCTTTTGTGGTGAAATGTATCTTTTGAGCCTGTGTACAGATGGCTAAAGGGCTGACTCCACCAACAGCTACCAACGCCACGTGACGGATCCGTCAACTTCCCCGTCCTCTCCGTCCGTCAACGGATTGGTCAAATCCGTCCATTTTGGACAGATCCGTCCAGTTTCTGCTTCCACTGATTCCGTCCGTCAACGGATCCGTCCATATTTGATAGCCTAGGTACCTGTTTTGATGGATCCGTCGATGGACGGATCCGTCAATGGACGGATCCGTCGACGGATGGATTGGTGGAAGCCAAATCAGCCGTCATAAGGACCCAAAAAAGTGATCCACTGATCCGTCCGTCGACGGATCCGTCGACGGATCCGTCAACGGACGGACTGGTGGAAGCAGGAAAATGGAAATCCGTCCGTCAACGGGTGACGGATCCGTCACATTTTGGCGGATCCGTCAAGGGATGGAAATATTAAAATATTTAGATATTTCCGTCACTTGACGGATCCGCCAAAATGGTGACGGATCCATCACCCGTTGACGGACGGATTTCCATTTTCCTGCTTCCACTGGTCCGTCCGTTGACGGATCCGTCGACGGACGGATCGGTGGAAGCCATTCTGACGGATCCGTCACACTTTTGACGTGCTGATGACGGGGAAAATGGCTTCCACCAACCTGTCAGTGGACGGATCTGTCCAAAAAGTGGACGAATCCGTCCAAAAGGTGGACGGATCCGTCACGTGGCGTTGGTGGAATCACCGCTTAAGGTTTTATTACAAAATGTTGGCCACTTTTTTTTCTGTGTTGCAAAATGCTGAGAAAATAGAATTTCTAAAATTGTGTTTTTTCTTCCCAAAATCGATCATGGCTCTTTGGTTTCTATGGTCTACCTGGTTTCACCTATGACTACTCATTTTCATGGATTAATTATGTTGGATATAATCTCCTCTAAACATCTAAAAAGTTTAGTTGATATATTAAAGGTAATTTTCTCAAAATGTTTAAAAACATTGAAAAATAGGGGCTTACCCATATGCGGTTATAGTTAAGGATGTCCTATCTTGAAATGTCAATACATGAATATATCATAATAGCACTATGCGGTATTGGTTTATTTGCTCCTATTACATCAGCACATATCAAACTCAATGATTAAGAGGAATTGTGGGTAGATTTCAACACTGGTCTATACCTTAAAGATTTTCACATGGAATTATTCTGTACCATTGATATATATAGTGTTGGCCAGAACTACTATGCGTATACAAAAGAAATGTCGGCCGTATATCCAGGAAGTCATCGTGTAGCTATGTGTAGAAAGCACTACATTCTGAGGAGTAACCTTGCCTTTGCAGCTATATCTCATACAAATGCATATAGGGAATGTATAAATGTATATGTGTATGCAGACATATACATGCATAGAACATTTGTTTAAGCTATTCTTTATGGTCACCTGTCCCTACCCCTTTTGAACCTTTTGTACAAACAGACCTTCTGACCCTTTGACATGGTGGGTCCCTGACCCTACATCAGACCTGTACACATGTAGTCCCCAGCATCCCCTACGTCCCGCAACGTCTTCAGGACGTATGCAAATCCACCCTTTGTCAATGGCTGACCTGTGAGGCCACCTAGTGGCAAATATTTGAACGGGGGACGCTAATCTCGTCGCCCAACACGGCGTTGGGCGTTGGGGCGTCGCGCTGTGGAATACGTAGGTTTTTTTTGTTACCAAGGGAAGAGCTTTAATTTATGTTGGCTTCACACGGGCTGTGCGCGTGCGTGGGGCAAACACGTCGAGGTTGGGGCAGGGGGGATGGAACATGATTGACTGTTTGCTGATGATGGGCCTGCGTCGGCAGATCAGAAGGCCACTTGTGGACAGGACAAACAGGGTTCGAACCCAGATCCTCCAACCCCGACCCCAACTTCACCCCTACAGGACAGTGCATACATACATGTCGCTCCAATGTCGGGCTTGGTTTTGTTTCACAAACCTCAGAACCCCACCCCCTCCCGATCCCACCCTGCATACACTGCTTTTCAATTGCCTTGGCAGCGAACTTAAACAACCGTCCCTTTAGCCATCGTGGTTGCCTCTCTGGTGTCCATTAACATCTGAATAATGTACCATGCTTTATATGTCCCATCAGAGTCAATAGTATCGTCTTGGAGGGGAGGGTTGGGGTCAAGACATGCTCCTTACACTCCCTTCTGGTGTAGACATGTTAAAAAAGGGCCAGCAGGTGGTGAACTTCAACAGAGAGGACACATGTATATACACATGACCTTTCACCAGGAGACTCCTATTTTTGTATCTCTCCCACTGGTGTCAATGTTTTTACATTGAGGCATTTTATGTTGTGCATTAATATTTCCGACATGGGAGAATGCTCCATGTGATATCAGTTTACATAGTCCATTGTCTGTAGACTAGGGCCCTACGTGACATGTAAGTAAAACTTACAGGAGGAGATAGTCCTTTATGCAACAGATGGCACAGCTTTCTAACAGTGCATGCCCTCTGGTACCTGGACAACCTGATGAGAAAATATGCTCTGAAAGTCCTTTATTGCACAAGATAATAAATGCGAAGCCGCTTTGAATGGGGATTGGAAATCTAAAGCAGGATGGGCAAAGTTCACTTCTTGTGGAGGAAAAAATATAAAAGAGGACTGCACTGGCCAACGGCGGCTGCACTGGTGTGTCCAGTTGACCTTGACCTGACCTGAATGACCTTGACCAGTGCTGCCCCTAGTGGTCATCAGGTTAGAACCATCTGCGCCCACCTGACCACGTGACGGGACCGGAACCGGAAACTGTCCAAGAGGCACTTGGGTAGAGGCATTGTGGGGAGGTGGTTGTCGCGTGGCTGTGAATAGGTGGGTCGGGGCAGTGGTCATCGAGTGGTCTAACCTGGGCGGTCAGGTGTTGGCGGTGGTCATCGAGTGGTTCATCCTGTGCACCTCACACCGGTGACCACAAAGGGGGGATATTGTGTTGGGGTTAATGCCTGCTTACCCAGCAGCATCCGGGGGCCACTGGAGGCTGTGGATGCGTTGCCGAGTCGGTCAGCTGTGTCCGCTATGTAATGGCAGGGTTGTAGAGCTATATCTATAACAGACACCTTAAATACTGGAATGGTTCTATCCCTGACATTATTATTCTATTTACCTCCGAGACGTCCTTCAGCATTTGATATTTCAGATGTTTAGCAATTGTTCAACTGAATTGGTATTTATTACCAAAAGTTTTCGATTTTCACCACGATATATATATTTATTATACGATATGGGCGCACACCGTCCATTTTAGGTGATATTTGCGTTCTGATATTGCTGCATAGCGCACACTTGGGAGGGTGAAATCGTTCTGATATTCTGGATATCAGAACGATTCTGAATGGGGAATTCAGAATCGTTCTGATATCCTGAATATCAGAACGATTCTGAATGGGAATTTCGTCTGCCATAAAATCCGAGGTTTTATGGAGACTCGAACACGCTACATCAAGACTTGAAGTCCAATGTGCTAACCACCACGCCGTGAAGGCGCTGGTAGAGGTAGGTGGCGAAACAAGGAGTCTACAGGCGGATTTCCAGCCCTGTAGGACCATTATTTACCGAGTTACAGAAGAAAAGGCATTTTTTGGTATAGTTTCTTTGAAAATCAAAATTTTTTTCTAATTTCTTTTTTACTATAAAGGTAGAAGTTGGACTTTACTTAGCCTTTCGTTAAAATAATTCTAGGGATTTTTTTTCACATACAAATAGGCATTTTGAAAAAGGTTCGTTTCCACCCAGGATCGATCCGGGTACCCTTGGTGAGTGAGGCGGAGACGCTAGCTGCCATGCCTATTCGGCTGTGGTGAACGCGGAGGGAAACGCTGGTTAGTATATAACATAGCCCCAAGCTGGCCCCCCTCACAAATTCTATGTTGAACTCAGTGTTGGAGATTGAGGTTATGACGTCACCAGGCTCCACCAATCAGCGAGCAGGGTTGGTGGGATATCAAAACAACATGGCGCTACTGGCGTACGAGTGATATTCAGTCAATAATCCTTCAAAATGGCCAAATTAGGACTCATATAAGGTAACTAAAGACATTTGAATGGGAATATCGTATAATAAACCTAATAATATATGAATATCACCGAACTTAGGGTGTGTATTCATGAATAACAAACCTCGGTGCTACGCACCTCGGTTCGTTATTCAAGTATACACACCCTGCGTTCGGTGATATTCATACATTATTGGTTAAATATTCAGAGATCGCAGATCTATATAACTGGGTTTTGATCAGTTTATGAATAAAAGCATTTGCATCTTGAGGGCGGAGGAGACACTGTATTCCCTCTCCCTCATGTGTGGGTTCTCATATGATATAAACCATTACCATCGTTTAGAGAGATTTGGTGGGAAATGTCACCCCTATAGTGAATCTCCCATCTATATCATGGGCCAACCACAGTGAAGGTGCCTAGTGTGTTCGTCCACGGTGCTGCCCCCTGGCACCGTTATGCATGTACTACTCATTTTCTTAGGGTATTCACTTGCTGCGCATACATCCAAAGTTGACAATTTATTGGAAAATAAGCACAGCCAAGGCCGCCTTCAGTATATTTAAATTGATGTTAATCAATCCATTTGGGATTATGGTAATGTTGGTAATTATTTTTGATGTTTTTTTCCAGGTTACGTCTCCTCCTCCCTCGAGGTGCAATCAATTTTTCCAAAATTGACCACCATCAGGCCCCAATCGTCAATGCCCTCCCAAAGCAAACTTAACTCTCACCCCCACGATACACCCCACACTGATAAAATGAAGGGATCCAAACTTGTCAAAAGGTTGTCTTATAAGAAGAGTTTAGGGTCTTTAAAGTGACGGTCATAAAATACGAGTTAAAGGTTGTCTATTTGATGAACTGTCCGGTTACCATCCCACAAGACAAGACTAGGGTCATCTATCTGACAATGTTAGCCCAGGCAGTGGCCCACTCCAAGTGACAAGTCTAAGGTCGTCAAATTGACAACCCAGAATAGTTAACCCTTTATTGTCTGCAAACTGCTTTAAATGTGCTTGAATCCCTTTGTCAGCATGATGCATGAATGTAGCCCTGGTGAGTCTATTCGCCAAGCCTGTATTCATGCACCTTTGGAAATGAATCAACAGTTGGGCGAGTATACTTGCCAAGGCTGAATTCATGTATTATGATCACATAGAGCATAGCACCTTAAAGCACTATGCACCCCTTAGAGGGTTAACCTGTCCACTCTACTTCGCTGCAGGTGGAGCTATCTGGGTTCTGCCTAGGCATAATTGTTGTCCATGTCTGTCTATATTTCTGAGGTTTATAATATCTAATTGATACAAACATAGAGGTATGTACATTGTAGGTTAGGGGAATTCCTGCCATATCCCCAAGTCTATATTGAGAGTATGTCTACCCTTTAGTTACAGACTGCTAACACATATGTGGATGTCATACCAATGCAGCTATTGTACCATAGAAATAACCACAAAAGAGGTGTATGTGCCCTACACATATTTGTTTTGTCTCAATTATATCAAAACATTGATTCCTTTACCTTTTCTAGCATCCCCAATAGATAAATCTCAGGATTCTCCATAACATGAATGTGTATTCCCATAAATATGATTAAAATCAACATAGAAATTATGCAATTCATTCCCCAACTTTATACAGAATGCATGTTATACTGATGCCACCTACAGGGAAAATCCTGAATCAGACCATGGTTGACGAGTCTAGGGCTGGCATGCGTCAGGTTTTGGGCTGGCACATACCAAGTGTATCTTCTATCTGACAACTACAGCTAGAGGACCCACTCTCTTGTCACTTAGAAGAGTCTGCAGACGAGTTTACTTTTTGAGTGCATGCAGACCCCATTGCTACATCGAGCCACAGGATCTGCCATTTCTTGTGTCAAGTGCCTGATCAGGGATATATTTACGTTTGCCCTGGCCTCTTCCATACACCTTCAAGTGGCAGTCTCCCATTGCTAAGTGGCATGCAGGGGGCCCTGCCTCCTTGACTTGAAGTATCTGGCCGACTTCTGTGGACATTTCTTATTCTAAACCATCAGGGCAGACAAACAGTGGAGTCTGATGTATATTCATCAGACCGAGACCTCATCTGGTACTCTACATTTAGCGTCAGGGTCTCCCTATTTACTGGAGGATCCCCCTCCCGCAGGGAAATCCCAGTGCATACATATACAACTGGTGGTGTGGTATCTGTGAGATGTAGACAGGAGGTGATCATCTCTTTTATAAATTAATCATTATGTATTTATGTTGGGATGTCTGTCTGTCCATTTGAGCAGATGTCCAGTAGAATCTGAATTTTTCATTCTCAATCTCTGATTGAGAGGATATTGAGAATGAATATGAAAATAATCTTGAAGGGGAATATGGGTCTGCAGTTTATGTACCAGCTGAGTACATGTATACATGACTATCTCAGAATGGTACACGGTAATAGAAGTAGATGCAGCTGATATACATTATTCGTCTATTCCAACTGAGGACACTGTCAAATGGATGCACATAACACACACACACACACACACACACACACACAAATATATATATATATATATATATATATATATATATATATATATATATATATATATATATATATATATATATATATATATATATATATTTGTATACATGTACATAGATCCTACATATATCAACCTGTATATATTTTTTCATTTATCATGTGCATATGTCAACCTACAATTATACCTATTAAATTATTCTCATAAACCTGATTCTATGGTAATTACATATAAACTATATCAAACGATAATAGTATATGCTCATATTTAATAATATTATGCTCAGTTTATATGATTAAAAAGTACATTGCATAATGGAAACTGTACCGTGTCTCCACCGCTATGTGGCAGCACATACTCGAGTAAAGTCTGCACCCAGACCACCTGAATACCTGATTTACAGCCCGGTTAATTATTGGTGGTGCAATTACAGTTAAGACTTCATAATTATAATAAGGATGATATAGACGTCTGACACGAGCCTAGGCGTTTTAATTGGAGCATAATTAAGTATGTAGCCCATGTGTGGAGACGATTTTCAAGTCCTTTAAGAAGCGTCAATATAATTGGTTGTAATTTGCCGTGCCTGCCCCTTGCTTTGTCTCAAGTGCAAAAGTGATAGCGATCCACGTTACATCAACTAAGTTGGGGGTTATGAGGTATCGTGACAACCTGTCATATTTCAACACCAGTTGCTCGAAAGCGAAAGCAGAACATAGCCATTGTTCTAAGTGATCTACATGGTGGACAACCGAATATTGCTTTGCTAAATATTTGAAATGTTCACAAATTGCGTCAACTATTTGGGCAGCCACGCGATGAACAGACCCCCCCCCCGCGCCCTCACCCCAACTACCCTAACAGACCAAGATTGTATGGCTTTTACATAGCAGAATTAACTAAAGGTCTGTAGAGAAGGAATTATATGTTATAAGGCCAAAGAAAATGTATGTTTCAGGTAACATGGCAAGAAAATGTAGGGTCGGTGGGTCGGTGGGTCGGATTTTTTTTTATCGGTAACTTATTTTTAAAACACGAAAGTACTACCCAGCCTCTCCACAGAACCTACAATTGATCAAAAATGGTAAAAATACGAAAATGTTCTTCAACATTGCGGAAGTAAAACGTAGGGTCGGTCGGGTGAGCTGAAACAAACTATTTTTTTGCCTAACCAGTGGCTGATCTACCTTTTCTTAGATGGAAAATTTGGAAGGGAATTTTGTTCCAATAGCGTCCCCCACTCCTTTTCAAAATTATGTTTCCGCCACGGCTAACAGGACTTTCTGGCCCATTCCACATTTATTTTTGTATACAAATCAACCCAATACCTTATTGGATGAGATTCTACCAAGTTTCTGGTTCTGTAAATCCTTAAAGACTCGACTATACCGATCTACACCCTCAGAAAATTGAGCGTCACTGTCGCCAAAAGCACCCTCAGCTGAAAGTCAGGCCATTGCCTGGCTTTCAAGTGAGAGTGCTTTCGGCGACAATGGCGCTCACTTTAGATACAGGTTTTCTTTTTTTCTAATTTATTAACCTAATTTGTTGACCAATTGTGATTGAGAACATTGCGGGTTGCTATGATCAACATCGGTGACATTCACCTGTTCCTGTATTATTTGCAAGCATGTGACATGAAGCCCTGCTCATGCATTCTGCACTTGGGGGGAATCTGTGTCAAATGTTGGCAACGTATTGGATATTTTCAATACGTGGTATTGAATATTTCCAATACGTGGTATTGAATATTTTCAATACGCGGTATTGAATATTTTCAATACGTTTAATTGAATATATTCAATACGTGGTATTGAATATTTTCAATACGTGATCAGGCAACGATGGTAAATTGTTGAAACTCCGAGGGAATGATGGCACCGGGAGGGATATGTTGTGCATTTAGTGTAAAGAAACGTATAGGATAATTATGTTAAGTTGATGTAAGGTGTTTTAGATAACTGATTCAGCAAGTGACAAGAGATTGTTCTAAATGTCAAGACTGTTTTCATGAGGTCATAAGATGCCAGTGCCTAGGTTGGTGTCTTATCTTCAGTATAGATCTTTTCAATTAGTCCTATTTCTGTGTCAATATTTGGCATGCACCCTCGACGATTTAATTGATTTCGACGTCAGAGCAGGGATCAGACCACGATAGGTGGGAGCTGGTGGGGTCGGGAGGAGACAACAAGCTGGTGGCAGGCTGGAGGACAGGGAGGTGACGGGGGTGGGGCCCCCTGGGGGGAGGGCGATGTAATCAACGCTGACACGGCTTTAATGGCGGATCACGGGGTCGGCGCGCGCACACTCCGTCGGATTACCGCCAGACGCGGGGAAAACAAGCCGGTACCACTCCGCCGACGCCGACAGTCGTCAAAATTGACTGAAATGTCGTCTGCCCTCGGCAGGGGGTGCCACGTGCGCCACAGACCACTGCGCAGGCGCCTGTCAGAGCCTCGGCAGCGCTCGGCGCCCGTTCGGCTTTTGTCGGGAGTTCAGGTGGGGTCAGCGTTGACGTAGCGTCGCACGTGGACCCCGGGGGGGGCACTTCATATATTTTGTATACACATGTGTGCGGCTGGGAAGGGCACTTTTTGAACAAAATCCCCCTCACCAAGGGTCTGCTTTTCACCAAAATCCCCCTCACCAAGGGTCAATTTTCACCAAAATCCCCCTCATCAAGGGTCACTTTTCGGAGATTTCAACAAAACCCCCCCAAAAAGGGTCACTTTGGCCAAAATTCTTTGCAACAAGGGCCACTTTTGACCAAAATTCTTACACCAAGGCCGACTCCTCGGGGAAAATTGCTAAAACCTAGGCACCTTTGTCCAAAATCCCCCTCAGCAAGGGTCACTTTTGACCAAAATCCCCCTCACCAAGGGTGACTTCTGACCAAAATCCCCCTCACCAAGGGTAAGGGTTGTCAAAGGGCCAGCCGCACACCCGTGTCAAAAAAAAATTGAGTACCCCCCCCCGGGACGTGGACGGTGACGTTAGCCGCGCGGTTGAGTAAGCGCGGGTAACGTCCCCCGGCCGGTTGCCATTGACAGCACGAGCAGCCGACAAAAGGATCGGCACCGAGCGATTTGGTCGTCTGCCACACGCAGGCCAAAGTCACTTTGTGGACGGAGAATAGCAGAGAAGGGGTGCTCATTCAACCCGCCCCAAACCCCATTTACCTTTTTATTTTCGCAGACGGCCCACTGATGACTAGCCTGTTTATGTAAGAGCATTAGCTTTATGCCTTCCTCCCTGGCCCAGTGCACCCGCTCACCACACCCCTCTACAAGTCTATATACAGCCCCTTCAGAATGGGCTAAACACAATACCCCCAAAATACAATAAGACTTGCCTTCTCCACAAGGGGTTGGTTTGGGTGCGGTGACAGGTTAGGGGGTGGTTGTCGGTTACCATGGCTGAGTAGACAGTCACCGGGAACAATTAGTGCGAATCGTCGTCCCGCGCCGGCTAAATAGGAATCACGTGTTTTTTTATAGGTGTTTTGTTTCTATGGTTTTGTTTGGTGGAAAGACGAGACGACGGCTTGATGCGTTAAGTTAACATGTCAAACGGGTGCACAAACTAGAGCCTTAGTAAGGTGCGGGTTCGAAGTAATTAATGATTAGGACTGTCGACATTAATCATGCATTGTATCTTGCTTCTATTTGAACAAATGAGGATTTATGTGCATACAAACAATGTACATACTAGAATACACAGAATCATTCAGTCATCAGCAATTCACTTCAAATGTCGCCGTGAGATGTCGCAAGATCAGGTATATTATTCAGATCCAGGGTGGCCATATAGGAATATCATTTTCCCGCGACACCCGCGACACCCGCGACGCGCGCGACACGTCCGCGACGGCCATGATGCAGAATACCAGAGACAGTGCTGAGGCATATGGCGAGCCATTCAAATTTCCATGTGACCCCTCCCCGCTCCCTGAAATCGCGTCTCCATACAGCCTACCGTACGGCATCAGTGCATGGCGGATCTGACAGAATCTGCCATATCAAACCCGAGTCCACAAGCAAAATCTGACTCTGACCGCGTCACGTCCTTGCGTCGCGTCCTTGCGTCGCGTCCTTGCGTCGCGTCCTTGCGTCGCGTCCTTGCGTCGCGTCCTTGCGTCGCGTCATTGCGTCGCGTCCTTGCGTCGCGTCCTTGCGTCGCGTCCTTGCGTCGCGTCCTTGCGTCGCGTCCTTGCGTCGCGTCCTTGCGTCGCGTCCTTGCGTCGCGTCCTTGCGTCGCGTCCTTACGTCGCGTCCTTACGTCGCGTCCTTACGTCGCGCCCTTACGTCGCGCCCTTACGTCGCGCCCTTACGTCGCGTCCTTGCGTCGCGTCCTTGCGTCCCGTCTGCACCAATTAAGACCCGGACTCCGGTCGCTCATAATGAGAGGACGCACCGGATCCTCTTCAAACCCAAATCAATGACCAATGACTAATCAATGACCTGCCATATATTCAGAGATATAGAATTAAAAGAAATCCCTTCTAATGAAGAAAGCGCATGAGTAATAAATGTGAACTCGAATAAACGCATATGCGCGGGGGGGGGGGGGAGGGGTTAGGGCTCCAAATGCAAGTGCATGTCGGGTCCTTAAACGCGACGGTATGATACTCACACATATAGCAAACAATCTGAGACCTTGCAATCCAACCCCCGCCTCCCTCTTCCTCTCCACCCATTCTCCACTTTCCTACAGGTCCCCGGATATTAATGAGAGGCATCTGTGGCACACACACTTCTCCCATTCTTTGCTACTTAGCGGGCCTCCAAACACCGGCCGCACGTCAACTTCTAGGTTTAATGCTGTCAAAAAGCTCTCATTTCTGTTTGCTGACAATGGCCCTACAATGACAAACCATCCCGAGCCTGCCAAGTTCGGAGAGAGCCTTTTGTTCCGGGCACACTCGGCGCTCCTCGGAAGCACTGGCCGCTGGGTATTGTTTGCTGAAGAACACAGGCTCGGGCGTGTTTTTTTTAACACAGCGCGGAATGAAATCGAAAATTCCTGAATTGATTTTGTTTTACTGGCAGCCACAGCAGAGATTGTGATCTATATTTTGATAGGAGGAGGGGATCTGATTAAAAAGTATTCTGTGAAGGTGTGTGTGTCGACTGGACAATGGTCAGTATGAGCATAGACACGCCCCATAGAGACAGGCCCTGAAGAGAGTGACTGGTCAATTCAGGCTGGCAGGTCCTAAATGGCCTGAGCGATAAATGGGGATAAACAGTGAAGTAGGCTGTAAAACACACAGGACATGTTGAGGGGCAATGTCATGTGCCTGTTCAAGTGAGCTGACAGAAATCAAGTATTCTGTGAAAAAGGCAAATAGACATGTGAATAAATATAATTACTACATGTTTTAAATCATATTATTAGGCTCTACCCCGAGGAACCCATTGTGATCACAGTAGTATCAGAGTATCATCAGCGGTTAAATGTCTCTGGTATCATATAGGCATACTCTTTTGTATTATTAGTTTTTTACGACAAGTAATCATAGTTAGAAAAGGCAACTTATTAGGGACACAAAACACAATGTTTATACAATTGTCATTTGGCAAGGTGCCCTTTGCATGGTCCCGCCCATCCTCATGACCTTTCCCAATGTTTTCAGGCTGGATTAGCTTCGTCGGTAATGGTTATTGTGGTTGATGTAAGCCCTAGTTTATGCTTGGCTAGAGATATTACCGAGGGCCTGCTGCCAAAAGAGCAATTACAGAACCAAGAGACAATGTGAGGTTAACACATTCCCGTCAACATCGCGTTAAGCTTATCTAATGTAAGGTGAGATTTTTTTTATCTACCCCGGTATACCTCATTATAGAATCGATGATGAAAGAACAATATAACGTAAATTATATGCATTATGTATGTCATGTTTTCATAGCGCATTTTGATTACTTTATTTACAGAGAAGAAATGGGAGAAATCCAGAAACAAAAGAGAAAAGCGAAGAGCTTGCGTTCTCTGTCATTGTTCGGGAAGAGGTGGACGGGACCTCCCGTTGGCAGACATTCAATGCGCACGCGCGTCATGCACCATTAATTTACATAATTGGATCACTTCCGTTTTGGATCCGGTGCAATTATTCAATAAAGGTGCTATCTGTCAGGACTGGCTGTCAATTGATGGAGTGTAGTGAACCTTTTAATGAGCACCTAATTGCAGTACTAGAATCGACACTTGCAAACAAAATGGCATGCAACAAGTGAACGCAGCATAACAAGGGAAGTTTCTAAATATTTATAGGGTTACATTATGTGACCTTTTACCCCGGCTGATAGCTAGTTGTTTGTATACCTGTTTATACAAAGTCTTATTAGCAATCTCCAGATCATGGAGACCTGCACTGTTGAGTGATAAATACGGGTACATGTATTTGTATTGTTATCACTGATACTTCACTGTGCATCATGTGTATGATCCTAAAGGTGGTGTCTCAGATTTTAAAGTGGCATAATCACCGAGCGTATCCCACTCACAATTCTAGTACTGTTCTATAGTCTACTATGTGGTAAGTGCGAGTGGTGAGAATGCCCCTATAATAGCCAAATGGGTAGGGAGTTACTCTCGTCCACCCCCGATTCTCCCACAGGAAGGCGCTGGTAACCACCACCATGAACTTGAACTTTAATTTTTCTGAGTCTGGGCAATCCCTGTACATCCCTCCTGATATAGCTTGCATTGAACCTGTGAACATGAACCAGAACCATACTTTCTGGCTCCACTTCCAGTTCCTGGTTCCAAGCCAACAACAGGCATTGCCCAAACCCAGCAAAACCTTCAAGTTCAAGGTCATGACAATTGTAGTGTTTACAAGTGCCATTCTGTCAGATGGTGTGTCGGACAAATATAGGAGGGAGTATGAATGGGACAGTAGGCATTATAGCAATCTCCATGCATACAGGGTAACAGAGTAAATCAACACAACCATTAAATCAAGGAATCCCTCTGCATCCATAATGCTATTACAACCATATGACTGAGCTAAATCTTAACTAACAACATATTTGTAGCTGTACGATTTACTATTATCTGATCGTTTTGTATGCAACATTTTATAGTATAGACTTCCACATGTCGTATATCGAGGAAAAAAACACCGTTATTTGGTGTAAGCCTATAACTGGCACCTCATGAGTTTAGCTATGGCATCAATAGTCATGATAAATTCTGTTATGTGTCACCCAATTAGGTATACATTTTCACTTACCTGTGTGCCAGAAATATCAGGACCACCCATTCTCTGCAGTCCACGTAAAATCAGTCATGTGGAAATGTGGCAGGGGTGAATGAGGGACCTGTGAAGTGCCTCTCAGTGTCAGAGTTTGAGGAACCCATTGAAGGACCTCTCAGAAGGCTTAGAATTACACCTTGGCAAATCTTTCCAGGCACCAGCACCTTCACAATGGTACTTCACTGAGTAAGATTGTCTGAGGATAGAAATGGCCAGAATAATGTATGCCATTTGCTGGTCATTTCATCCATACGTTGGGCCTAGTATAGTTAAGCATCACTCTTCTGGCTGTGTATAGTGTAGTAACTGTAGGATTTTCATATTGATAACAAACTGCATATAATCTCTCTTCAGATGTACAGATATCAGTGGGAATATCACAGCATGATCTCTAAATGGCAAAGAGCCGCAGCAGACGACATCCCGTGTCAATGCGCGCGCAGCCAAGATGGCGGCGTCACCATCTCCTCAGAATACAAGGTCAACACTTTCCTTTCACTGAGATCGTTTGTCCACTGCGGCTCAGACTTGACCATGCCTGAGTGGGGTCTGACGCCAGACCTTCTCCAAAACGCAGTCAACCCGCACCACTTGGGGGCTGTCCACTGCCCCAAGTTGTTTTTCCGTATTGTTAAAAGTGGTGTCCTGGCGTTGGGTCCTGTTTAGAAAGACAACTTGGGCTGACCAAAACCATGATAGGTGCTTGTTAGACTAGCGGAGCGCAGATTGATACTTGTCGATTGGAATGAACTAATTTTGGAATGGACAAATAATGGGGAAACGAGAAGAGGGCATGTTTGTAGTGTGCAACGTCTTGGTCACCTGAAAAACACACTCTTGGTACTCAAGTTGTCATTGTCCAGCAACCGGATCCAGTATACTTGCATGTACAGGTGGAATGGGTCCGTGGTCACCTACACTTGTCCCACGCGGCATTCTGACATAGACACCACTATGACCTTAGACTTGAGTTTTTGCTGGGTTTAAGCAATCCCCGTGGTTGTTAGTTTGGAACCCCAACCCCCTAAAAAAGAATCCACTCCCCAAGGGCACGGTCGCTGATTGGGTCGCTGACACGATATCTATAAAGTACCCCTATAATAATTGGACCATTGTAGATGTGGCTGTATAATAATTGCGTTGTTGTAAATGTGGCCGTATGATAATTGCATTGTTGAAAATGTGGCATTATAACATTTGCATTGTTGTGAATGTGGCCGTATACTAGTAATGATTGGATTGTTGTAAATGTGGCCTATTAAGATTGACATGATTGCATTGTTGTACATTTTACCTTATAATAATGCATTGTTACAGATATGCCCTGTATATATAAGAGCGACTTGAGATGGAGGAGCATGCATGTCTTAGTCAGAATACTGAATTACTTTAACTATACAGATACCTACATGTGATCCGCAATTTGCATAATGTATCCCTGGGTGTAAACGAGAACCTTAACTTGGCATTAACTGTTTGAAGGAAGTTGGGTGGTGGCAAACACGTCTTTGGCAGGGTCACCACTTTTTTAGTTGGCAACCACCAGAAGTCCCGTTATAATAGTATAGCATTAACCCTTTCATGGCTGCATGTTGCATTCATGTGTCGCCATGATGCATGAATGCGAGTTTACTCGTCAGGGCTGCATTCGTTAAACATACCGACCCTTTGGGAATGCATCAGCCCTGTAGGGTCGGCATTATTTTTGAATGTAGCAATGGTAGTTAACTGAATCACACACCAAGGGCATACATATACTACCATGTGGTGCGGGCCTTAAAGGGTTAACTCGTCTCATTGTGGGACCCCACTGCAGGTGGTCCTTACGTCTTTGTTGGCACATCAAAAAGCCACAAGGCAAAAATAACCGACAAAAAGTAAAAGCATAAATCCCCATTTCTCAAAACGGGGCACACAGGAGTGAGTAGCATTGTAACTTGACCCCATAAACAAGCACGGGGTTGACCACATCCTGGCCCTCTGTGAGCCCCTTGGTCAGGGCCTGGTGATCTCTTACCTGTCTCCCTGCCTCCTACCCCATACCCCTGCCTTTCTCCTGTACCTCCACATATATGCAGACCTGGGCTCCAACCTGCAAATAAACAACAGACCTTGGCCCGTGCAGGGGGAGGGGCTGTGGTGAGCCCTACAAACCACGAGCAGATGGAGCAAGTTCCTAAACCTCCCCAGGCATTGTCTTTCGTCATAGCTAACTTCATTTAGGAGACTCAGGTAGAGGGTCATTTGATCCTGTGTGCTACTGATTGCCATAAGGGAGGGATCTAGTGGTAAGACAGGACAGGTGGATGGACAGTCTACAGGTGGGCAGCCTCCCTGCACGTGTTCAACCACTCCAGATCAGCCTCAACAACCCGCAGGGAGGAAGGCGTGATTCATGGGGCTTTCACTGGATGGTGGGAGTGGTGATGGAAGGGGAAAGTGGGAAAATGGTGTATAGAAGAGGGAAATAATGGTGTAGGCGAGGAGGAGATGGTAGGAGAAAAAGATGGAGAAAGAGAGAGAGAGAGAGAGAGAGAGAGAGAAGGAAGAGAGGGAGACAGAGACGTACAGAGACATAGGGAGACAGAGACAGAGAGACCAAGCCGTGAATGAGTGAGTGAGTGAATGAGTGAGTGGGTGAGTGAGTGAGTGGGTGAATGAGTGAGTGGGTGAGTAAGTGAGTGGGTGAGTGAGTGAGTGAGTGCGTGGGTGTGAGGGTGGATGGGTGGGTGGATGGGTGAGTGAATGAGTGAGTGAGTGAGTGAGTGAGTGAGCGAGGGAATGAGTGAGTGGGTGAATGAGTGAGTGGGTGAGTGAGTGAGTGAGTGAGTGAGTGAGTGAGTGAGTGAGTACGTGAGTGAGTGAGTGCGTGAGTGAGTGAGTGAGTGAGTGAGTGAGTGAGTGAGTGAGTGAGTGAGAAACAAAGTGAGTGAGAAAGTGAGCGAACTCAGAGTGCACGGGATGTGTAGATAACATAGGCCTATATATATATACATATAATTATGTAGATATATAGCCTGCTCGTCAATTAATGCCTAGATTGAGCACAAGTGAGTGATTGAGTGAATGAGTGAGTGAGTGATCCCTCTCGCGACCCTAAATGTGAAAAAAGCTAATTTATCTTAAAAAGAATATCTACCGGGTAATCTACAATTTTATTTGTAATTTCCTGAACTCAATAATCCTGTGCCGATATATACTAGGGGGCTCTAATTAAGTTACCCGATCCAAGATCGTGGACAGTGACTAAGCAATTTTAAAAGTATTCTTGCCTTTGTGCTGTAAATATCTGTAATTGGTTTATCTAAATGAGTAACTGGACACTCATAATTAAGATTTGTATGTTTGTATAGCCAATAACTGAAGCTCTGGAATTACGTATGTACCATAGAACACACGCTGAAATAAAATCTTGAAACTAAGGGAGCGTTCATTATTTATGCCAGGGAGGGGGTGTGCAAATCAGGGGGGGGGGTCTTTTTTTTTAGGGGTATTTATTTGGGAGTAGGTATTTTTTGACACAATGTGACACGAATTTCACGACACATGTCGCGAATTGGGGTCATAAAGACAGCAGAACTCTGCTAAATTTCTTGCTCAAAGTCCCTCAGAACACATAATTTTCAATGTAAAGTTACAAAATTTTCCATGGATCATATAGTAGACTTCAGACCACTCTGAACACATTAATATAAAGGTCAAATTCCTAAATTTTCCTGCGGCCTGTGGGCCCAAAACAACCCTTCTCCCTCCAGCCACCACTCATCAGCTGGCTTTGGGAGCTGGCCCTCCCCCCAACTTTAGGTGGGGACCAAAAGAATTATCCCCATTTTATGGGAAAAAAATCAAACATTGTGCGCTCTCCACATGTGGGATATGCATAAATATTCACCATATTGTTCTACCCTATAACCACTCCCTCAAATAATGGTTAAGCACATGCTATAATAGGTTATAGTATAGGACGATGTAGACTTTGTTTGTCGTTGATGGCATTATTAAGTATTTATAAACGTCTATGGTGAGGGGGGGGGGGTAATTTTATTTCAACCTATTCGGAGGGGGAGGTCTTTTTTTTTACCCATTTGGAGGGAAGGGGGTCTTTTATTTTTGACCCATTCGGAGGGGGGTCCTTTTTTTTCTACGTATTCGTTTTGCCAAATGCCTGTCCCCTCCCTGCAATAAATAATGAATGCTCCCTAAGGGTAACTATCTGTGTGGTGTCAGGATCAGTGTGACATCACATTTTCAAGTCCAGGCGTATATGAATAAAAACAACATTTTAGAGCATAGATAAGAACGAAAATAAAACAACTAACTAGGCTGAGGGAATCCCCCTTGATATTGTGCCTATTAAGACTGATTTCAATGTAACAGTATCTCCACTATTTAGCTGCAATGGCAACATTGGCCAGCACCAGTCCTCAATGTATATGTGACATGGCATGGTGAAAAGGACCTTTAAAAGTACAGTCTGTAATAATGTCCTTTTTTCGCAGTTCATTCATATATGTCACACATATCTATGCTACTATTCTTCACTAGTGGCACCCCTCATGTTGGCGGCCATCACTTGCTCTGGTAGTGGTATTAACTAAGCACTGATAACAGCTCTCATAATGGGTACCAGTTGTTACATAATGCACCCTAAAAGATCCACAATGAAGGCCAGGGAATTATTTTATTCTGGTATAAAAAGGCATTTGATTATTGGTTTAAAATGAATTCCCTTGAGCACCTATATCAGTGACTGTATTCTAAAATTAAACCAACGCTTTTCGAATAATTTTTTCCTAAAAACATTATGTCAACATTGAAACAGTGTATTTTAAGAATACTCAACCAGTACATGTTAACCTTTCTTCAGGGGTCGTGATAGGTTGGTTCAAATTAACACATATGCATGCATTATTTGACACAAATATGTTGAGACTATACATATTATACACCAAATTGATCATATTTAATTTTTCTATCAAATTACCCCTTAAAATCCTCATATCGTAGATGGGTATTGTAATAATCATGATTCAGATCAACACAGAAATCAATTTCTCACACTATACATATTGCATAACAATACTATTTGTACAGGCAAAAATTGGTCATCTTGGGGGTCAGCCACGATACATTATTCGAAAACTGCTGAGGGGGGGGGGGGGTCGATTGAAACCCTTTGATTGGGGTGGGGACCACAAACAGATGACAATTTTAAAGAAATCGGAGATAATTCAAATATTAACTATCGTGGCATCTTTAAGTGAATGAGGTGGGTAGAATTCCCCCTCCACCTCGCCTAACAAAGATTAAAACATCCTGGTATAAAAAGGGACACTTAGTTTATTTGATTTTACAACATACCAATGCTCTAAGTATATATATGTGTTAACCAAGAACTGTCATTTTCCACCTGTGAGATAAACAGCGCCCCCCCCCCCCCCTCACCCCTTCACGTGTACACAGATTGGAAAGTCAATGCCCCCACCACCCATGAAGTCCCTTTCCCTCCTCACATAAACAGCCACAATAAAAATGTCCATTGCTGACGTCTTCCTCCCCGTCTGTTATTAAGTCGGCCCGTGTGACCACAGAGATCCTCCAGCGTGGGCAATCCCTCTCGGTAAAGGACGTGAGAGAAATACTCAATGAAACACAGCCCTGCTGGTATGCTACCTGAATAAGTGCCCACCCTGCACTTCCCCCTTTATGACACCCTTTAGGGAATGGGCCCTCTCTCAGGTGTGGCAATATCTCTGCGGTGTGTCCAGGTACGCAGGCACGCGAGCGGCGGCAGGTGAGGCCTGCCATGGGTCAGTGAGGGTGAGCAGGGGGGGGGGGGTGGGTAGGGGGGAGGGGGGAGGGGGGAGGGGGGAGGGGGAGGGGGGGAGGGGGGCTCGTGTCCCCCATACAGAAAAGAGTCAGCCGACCATGACCGTCTAGACGCGTGCCCCCATCCTCCTCTCATGGACGTGGGAGGGGGGAGGCACTGGGGATATATGTCTAGGAAGGGGTGGGGATGGGGGAGCTTGACTAGAGAGGTGGTGGCAGGAGAGTTGGGGGGTGACATGGCAAGCTTTTCTCCCCTGCACCCCCTTTCTGCCACCACTTTTACTATAGCAGGCAGACAGGTGACCCATGAAATACTACCCCTGATTCAAATCTCAGCCCACATTGTCAGGCTACACGTCGCCATATTCAAAGAAGATGCCATCCTCAACATCAAACCCTACAAATGTTCACCCTACCCCTACCCCCTCCTCCCTCAATGTATCAGGCCCTGTGACGTTCCCGTCACATGCCTCATTAATAAATGTCACCTTGGAATATACATACATGGAGATTATCCTAGAAGGAACATATTTATCAGATGTGGTCTTGATCATGTGATAACTAAAGCATGTTTCACAATGTCAAAATGAGAGTTAGACACGTTTGTTAATGAATCACAGGTTGAATCCTGCATCTTAACATACAACAATAATAGTAAGCCTCTAGGGCTCTCTTTTTTTATGGTATTGTCTCCTTTCACGCACCTTCACACTACTTACTGAATACCGCATTCTTCTCGTGTCATCTTGAAAATCAAAGAAAGTGTCGTCTGCCGAAGACGACGGCCAACTCCCGCCTCTTTTTAATGGGTAAGATTGCTGAAAACTTTCACTAAAGAATTGTCGTCTGGTAATCACATGGGATCATCTCCTAAATCATGCCTGTCTTAGGGCTTGGTCATTGTATTGACAGAATTAGGAGGGGACCCAGGGCTATATTTGACACGTTTGTAGTGGCGCCCAGGGTCCTGGGTGGGAGTAGCAGGTAATCACGTCATACAAGGGTTAAGAACAAGACTCAATGATGTTAGTACATTGTAGAGTCATAAGACGCTCATGTGTTAATTCAATTATAAAAATCACAACCTTGGGGGAAATAATTTAAAAAAAAGTTTATACCAAGATTTCTGGAACTTTTCTTCACTGGGAAAGAAATTTGATGGTGCTGCAAGAGAAACCATGAGAATGTCATGCGTCATGACTGAAGGGTTAATCATTATTGGCCTTAAGTGGGGGTTCTTTCCTCGACCTGACACGTGCCAAAACCATGGCGGCATGTCGAGACTCCTCTGGGACATACATCTCGGTATGTACATGATCTGTAGCATTAAAGGGTTAGATCTCTAGGAGTAGAGCATGTAGTTCATAACTCTGCCACTAAACTGTGCTACTCAAATTCCAGATCGATTTTTACTTCACAAGTTTTACACCAGAGGGCAAAAGTATGTGACCCAGGTGATTGTGACCCCAATCCAAGTGACCCTTCAGATGTGGCTGTATACAAGTTCCCATGCCCACCAAAGACCTGCTAGTAGACTGAGTGTGCAAACAGCCTTCAGACATACACTGTGGAAAGTGTTTCTAATTTAAACACATAAATGTATCCAAACACATTAAAGTTTAACACTTTCACTGAATCTCAGCATCTAATCACTTTCTTCTGTCAGCAAGTACAGGGATATGGCCGCTGGTGAGGGGTGGGCCTACAAAAGTGAAACAATAGTGGGCAAGGCCAGTTTGGCTGGCTCACTGAAATATTCTGGACAGCACTATCTACTCATTATTGTTGACATTATCTAAATTACCATGGATGTTAAACTACAGGTACTGTATTTGACTAAGAAGAGCCTGTATATAGGCGAGAGCCTGTAGAAGGAATAGGAGAATAATACCTGTGCGCTAGCCAAACTGCCCTCGCACACCGTTTTTCACTGTTGCAGCTCACCAATCACTGGCGGCCTTATTCCTGCACATGTTTACAAAAAAAAAAAAAGATTTTGCCATCAATATGTTTGGGTGAAGTGTTTAAATTTCATACATATTTTTTACAGTGTATAGGTGAAGGGTGCAGTGAGCAGTGGGACTAGGTGATCATGCTGTCCTGGCTAGGTGACTTCAGTAGTAGGACCATGAATCAGGCTTTGCTTGGAATTAAACAGTCTATAAAAGAATGATAAAACTATAGCACCCTCTTAGTTTTGATGATTACATATTGGCTTCTAGGAATGCACATTGTGCAATGGTATCATTGTGTATAGATGTGGCCTATTCAAGGGGGTGTAAACCGTTTTCTGTGGGCACACTGGTGGCAGTCAGTTCACTGGTGAGTAGCACTAGTACTCAATACTATACCACTGGCAGAGTGCAACTGCTGGTCACACCAGTGCAACTTGTTTAGACCAGAGGACTGCTGGTAAGGAACAACAAGCAAACTATTTGTTGGTTGCCTGAGCCTTTATACATGGGGTACTGGTGCTGGGGAATACAGGCTCACAGGGCAGGGATATGCCTGCATGTGGTGGATTCTGTTTGGGGGATTCTAAATATAACTGAGGTGTTATATAAACTCAACAACCCTGCCAGAGAATTTTACGATTTGGTTTGAGAAGTCTTAGCCTTTAACTCTCCTTGTCTATCTGGATCCAAGCAGAAATTGCAGCGTTAGGTCCATGTGCCTCTACATGGGCACTCACAATTTTGGCCATGTCGCCGTCGATTTTTAGCAAAAAGGGCCGTGTCGCTGTGTCAAATTTTATGTTTATAGCATAGACTGGGGCCTTATAAGGATGCCTGTGTCCGTCGATTTCTAAAAGGCCCGTGTCGCCGTGTCGAGTTTTACCCATGTAGAGGCACGTCCATGGTATATCTATGTTATGTGATTACAATGTATAACAAACGCTAATAGATAACACAATATTGGTGCCTTTAAGTGACACCCCACAATGCAACCAGCTGATAATACAGGGAATGGGACTCAGTAAAACCCTTACGCTATTTATAAATTCGATGATATAATCTGCACAGTGGTGGACCTTTATCTATAACTTAGGCATGTGTGGATTCAACTTATAAATGCCATTTTTTAGTTATTGTGCTTTGGTTCTGCCTCTAGAATTATCTGGTGAAAGTGGGTGGCATCACGGAGGTGTCTCTGCTGGCATCTATATGTGGGCTGGGTGAATTAAGCCTGTATATGGGGGAAGTGAGGGCTCGAGTGAAAAAGGGTGAGGTTTGGAGGCGTGTGCTTGTGTCACCTGGCCACAGGTATAATGTGGGGAGTGCAGGGAAAGAACCAGCTCAAGGGGTGATGGCAGTGGGGGCTGGAATGAAAAAAGGGGGGTCGGGGTGTCGCCTGGTTCTCCTAGCACCTGGCCGGTAATCCATCAGGACCTCCCCCAGCCGTCAGAGCCCCATCTCCCACCTTTTATGCTCCTGCCTCGGCATTGGCCCTGCATGGTCATTTTGACACAGTTCAAAACAAGACCCCTGACAAAAACGCTTGTCTGACGGTTGCAAGGAGGTGTCTGTGGGGGTCAGGGTGCTAGGGGGTCCCTCCGGGGTGGAAGGTGGAGGGGGCGGGCACCGTGTTGTGATTAATAGCCGGGGCTGTGTAGAGAGATGTGTTTGTTAGCTTGCCAGTAAAAAGAGAGTTCAATAGAGGAAAAGAGGCAGTGATCAAATATCATCAGTCAAATCACGACAATGCCACTCTATGCCTTTCAGGGATCAAGAGACATAGCCTGTTCTCGCTCACTGCCTGCGGAGACCACTAACCAAGAGTGACTCAGCTTTGAATGGTTGTTGTTTTTTTCCTTTATTAAAAAAGTGCTTGTTCTTTGCCCCTCTATGTATATCTATACTTCTTTGTGTTATAAGAATAGTGATAACCCCATTGCAGAAGTGAGCCAAGATCCATAAATGATATTACCCTAATTTCTCGATGTAAAGTAATTTTAAGTTGATACATGTGGAAGACTGAGATACTAACTCTATCTTCTGGAACATGCTTTGGATATGTCACTGAATTTACTATTGTATGTTTTACTAATGATTAATGACATTTACATAAAATCTAGTACAAAAGTAATATAGTGAGAGTGAGACAATGTCGCCAGAAACGACATTGCCCAGCAATATGCCCAGTACTGTTCAGCAATGCTTGAATCTGGAATGAAGAAGAGTCCAGTCTTGAGCGTAGTCATGTGGAAGGGGACTCCAGGATTCATAATTGCCAGATTCGATGAGAATCTCGATCCATTCCATTCAGGCAATTATTTTTTGGACTGTAGACTGTAGTAATATTTCCTACATGAACCAGAGTTAGTTAGAAATTGAAACAATTTGTTTTGTGGTCTGAGACCTCAATAGGCACAATGTCTATGCACTAAATGCCATTTGGCCGGACTGGAAGTTGTGACCAACATGACAAAGGTCCCTCATTTTGGAACGTCATAAAAAGATCTAGATTACGTAGAGGGAGATGTAATAGGGCCGATAGTCGCGTGCTTATGTATATGGTCCAGTGACCAGAGAGCTTAATTATGGCTTCAACTTTACAAATTACTTTAATGGAGGAATGGCACTGAGAGTGATGTGTAGATTAGATTATGAAACGCATTTATAACCTACCCCAGTCGTCACCCCTCAGTCATCTCAGATTATAATTATCACCCTTCTTGATATCTTAAAGATGGGCCATCAGGGAATAAGTTCAGCATTTTCCATGCATAGACTAAAATAACAGTTCCACCAGAGGGCAGCAGTGTTGGGACAGGGGACCATGAGCTGTCCAGCTACAACATATTCCCCCAATCTTGTGCCTGGAAGAGCTGAGCTCCCACCCCTTAAGAGCCCTCTTGTGAATCAAAACTGAACTATATCCAAACGTGCTTTTGGCCTCACTTCAACCATGACGGTCAAGCTTTAATGTTCTTCTAAATATCTTTGTCAATTTTCAAGATAAACATAAAACTTTAAAGAACAACTAGGATACAGATAAGAAGGGAATACGACCATGTTGATGATACATGTATATGATGTTCCAAGTGCATGATGACTTTGGTTTTGATCTTCTGATGAAAGAATAGCACACACAGAAAAGTAAAGGAGTCGCCACGACTCTGACAGCCAGAGCCTGGGAGCCAGAGTCAAATGAGTTTGACTCTCAATTCCTGAAGAGTCAACAGCAATTGACCCTCAAAAGAGCAGGATTCAGAATCGATACTTGAATACATGCGTGGCCTGCAGGTAAGATCTATGGATCCTGTACTTATAGGGTAGAGTGGGGGCGACAGGTGCATATAATTAGTGGGCAGGCCAGGTCAGCCCTGTGAGAGAAGTGAGTAGGTGAGGTTATTGCCCAAGACAATGCCCAGGTCAATAACAAGACACATTGTCATATCCACTAGTGTTGGTTGCCCCACAGTTTCATATGCAACTACTATCAGAGTCAACACATGTTTTATTTGACTCTTCATGAAGGGTGAATCCTGGAGTCCCCTGCTGTCGGCAGAGTCAACTGTACTTGACTCTGCACTGATAGAGTCAAGAGGGAGAGTCAAGTTGTACAAGGAGCAAGGGGTATGACTGGAGTAGCTGTGACCCCTCCACCAGAGATAATGACTCTGCTACCAGAATCAACTAGAGTGAATATGGTAAAAGAGTCATGGCGACGCCTTTACTTCTCTGTGTGCACTCCTAAGAATGGCTGTCTGGGAATTCCTCAACCGGATATGGCATAGCCTTACTAGTATTCATAAATCATTTACTTTCTTCATCAACATAACGTTTCTCATTAATACATGCAATTCAATACCGGGGATTCAATACAGAGTTCACTTATATATCATAGACACTCCACGTTGGGCACATACATTGTAAAAAGTTGGTTGCTATTTTCGACCTTTCGCATAGGTATACGTAAAATGTCAAATTTGCTGTATTTGTACAAACCGTTCCTTAGAATCGTGTGACATGCAATTGAGCTTTTTAGTGAACATTTTGCATGTTTAATTAACAAGACACGTTACAGAGCGACTCTATATCGTGGGCGAAAATAAGGGATGCTGCAGGATATATCCGCTAGGTGTGAACAGACCGGATGGTGTATGGCACGTGACCACTCAACCCTTTAACCCCTGGGGCACTCTGTCGTCAAGGTCAAGCCAGGGTCAGGGGTTCAAGGGTAGGGATCGCCGTGGTCAGTTGGCTGGTGATGACCACAACGGGACAAAAAATGAAGAGGTATATAGTGCCTTAGGGAGTGGTCATTTTTTAAGGGGGGTGGTGGATTGGGGGGGGGGGGGTAGAGCCAAAAAAAAATTGGACACCTTGAAGGGGGGGGGGGTCAAAAAAATTTGGACCGCTCTTGAGGGGGGACCCAAAAAATTACACCCGCTTTTAGCAGAAAAGCCAGCGCATTACTATAGCTCAAAGGGGTCGGCCGCACTCAATTTCAACCTGCCTGGAGGGGGGGACTGAACAAATTTCGACCCCTCTCGTGGGGGGGACCAAAATAATTTCGACTCACTCGTGCGAAAATCCCCCGACCCCCCCCCCCCCTGTTGTTAAAAAATTACCACTCCCTTATTATAGGCCTGTATACATGGGCATGATTGGGAACTGGGGACGGGTGGGGGGAGTGGGCGGGAAGGGAGGCACCTACGCAATATATTTTGAGATGGGGCTTCTTAAAATGTTATATATATGCTACATTAATCAACAAAACAGTTTTATCATTAACAACAAGGGATGGTGAGTTTCTGGGGAAAAGCCAGCGCGTTGTATGTACAATCTTATATACAAATGTAGTTCAAATGGGGGTGGGGGGCAAAGTAAATCCGCGCCTGCACGAAACCCAAGAATTTCCCCTGTTGTTAATTAATGACCATGCAATTTAATTTTTGACCCCCCCCCCCCCGGTCAAGACTATATGAGACCTGACCAAGAGAAATCCCTGACATGAGGCCGGTGGTCACCCAGTAGACATCCAGCAGCTGCAGCAGTCCGTCCGTCACACCCAGCTGACTGCAGGGATCCATATTCATGGCACACCTGGCCGATCATCAGGTGGGTGCGCATCAAAGGGGCCGATCCCTGCACCAACACCTCCCGCCGCGCCCTCCCACGGACAAAGGGGCAGTTAAATCAAAGCCAACAAGACAGTGATGGGGGTCTCACACAGGGGAGAGCTACTGTGTGCCTGATTAAACCCAAACACTGGATCCACACCGACATTTATGGTAGAAGGTGTTAGGCTGTTGGGCTACATGTGTTGACCTATTATACGGCACAGGGACCAGTGTGAAGTCTGATTCTGGGCCGGGATCCTGAGAGAGGCACGGTGGTGCTACCTGCGGTCAGTATTATCGAAAAACCAAGGCCAAAAGTAGCGATAATTGAAAATAGAAATAAATTGGATATCAATGGCATCCCTACCTCCACCACTAAGGCTACCCTGTTGTAACATGTCGTTTTCATACTTTGGAAAGGTTTTATTGAACTTATCACAATTTGTATAAAAGTGGATCCATGACGAGGTTCAATTTATTCTGGTTCAATATGATAACAATGTTAAGCAGTCAGTATATTGGTATACACATGTTCAAATCAAATCAAGTGATACAGTATTGAGACTTGGAGGGTCTATTTGTACTTCTGCTTGGCACTTCCCCACCACTACCCTATATTAATGATTGATCCCACTCCTCCTCCACTACCCTATAGCATTACCCCACTCCTCCTCCACTACCCTATAGCATTACCCCACTCCTCTACCACTACCCTATACATACCTTACCCCCCCCCCCCCACATTACCCCACTCCTCTACCACTACCCTATAACATTACCCCCCCCCCACCACTTCCATACAACATCGCCCACTCCTCCACCACAGTGCTACCCTACAACTTTACCCCACTCCTCCTCCACTACCCCCACCCCTCCACCACTACCCTACAACTTTACCCCCCCCCCCCCCCACTTCTCCATCACTACCCTACAACAGTATCCCACTGCTCCACAACAATCCTACAACATCACCCTCACTTCTCCACCACTATCCTACAACATTTCCTCACTCCTCCGCCACAACTCTGCATTACCCAACTCTTCTACCACTACCCTACAACATTACCTCACTCCTCCTCCACTACCCTACAACCCACTCCTCCACCAATAGTCAAGCACGTCCCTACAACTATAACGTTAATCTGCAGCTTCATTATTATAGTAGTGATTGGGGTGTAGCATTTAAAAGGTCCTGTCACTGTCATATTACCCTACATCGCCATTACTGGTATTCAGTATTTACCTTATAAAAGTACCCCACCTATAGGGCACTAGCAGGATGCAGTAATTCTACCTTGTGAGACCTTTAGCTGAAGCTGGTTCCTGACATGTCCAAAATCGGAGTTTTAGGGGTCATAAACCTTTCAGTTATAGCCCTTTATTGTGGGTCCTTAGGTCATCTGTTCAGATTGGGGGAGTGGTTAGCACTCTGGCCTACCAATCAATGGGTCATGAGTTCAAATCCATGGCTAGGCCTTTTTGTTCACACATAATTTTAACATGTATTTTTTGGTAGGTCAAAAATTGTGATAGTATACAATTTGGTTTTAAAGATCCTTTACACAAGATAAATATTTATAGTGTAATCTAAAATGGTTTTGAATCAGTTGTATTTGAATATTTCTCATGTCACCTGTTTGGATTGGGGGAGTGGTTAGGACACTGGCCAATCAATCCAGGGGTAATAAGTTCAAATCCATGCCAAGGCAACATATCTTTTTTATAGTTGGTAAGAAATAGTAATATTATTTACAAAGAAAACCCAATGCAACAATACAAAACCATTTTAGATTACACTATAAATACCTATTCTGGTGTTAAGGATCTTTACAACTGAGTTGTATACTATCATACTTTTTGACCTACCAAAATACATGTTAAAACGGTGTGTGAACAAAATAGCATTGACATAGATTTGAACCCATGATGCATGGATTGGTAGGTCAGAGTCCTAACCACTCCCCCAATCTGAACAGATGACCTAAGGACCCACAATAGAGGTCTATACTTGAAAGGTTTATGACCCCTAAAACACCAAATTTCTGTCATGACAGAAACCATCTTCAGCTAATCAGCAGGCTTCTATAGTTAGCAGAGGAAAGTGCACTGGTACCAGACAAGATGGCGCTCTACAGTGATCATCTAGCTAATGCGGAATAATTTATTGCCTTATATACAGCGTTGATCCATGCACCGCTAGATTCTATGTACATGTAGGATCAAGTACATGTTCTAGAATATACCTTTGGAAAACACCACATCGCTATATTTGAGCAATTATTCTGTGCATTACCACCATTTGAGACCACCCACTGACAGTTAAACAATCAGCACGTAGGCCCAGACTACAGGTCAATGTACCGTACAAATGCCCAGGGACAAATGGCTGCCGGCCCCTCTGATGGTAGTACTATGCCGGGGTGTGGCTTTGATTTAAATGTTCCACCTTAGATTGTCATATAGGACGCCGCCCACGGAATCACTGGGCCGAGCTCTGAATGCAAATCACCAAATCAAAGGACCATTAGGAAATCGGCGTAACGGAAATGAACCCTATGGCAATAGGGAACGTGTGGTTTTTATAGGAACCGGAAGTGGGCATACTGACCACTATAGGTCTGTCCTGAATTTCATCCAAAATTAATTTCTAACAGGTCTAGATTCACCGCAGAGTTTTAACTATGAAAATCGAGTTTCATTATTATTCTGTGGTATTTAATTTCATTTAGAGCTTCTGTTTTGTTTCCAATTGTCGTTTGTGGGATGGAGATATCCAGATTCCATTATTGTGGGGGAAATGTTCATTAGAAGTGGAGAATGGCAATAGTGCCCCCAGCGACTGATGTGGGAACTAATGGTGCGTGGATCGTTAGTGCAGCATTTGGCCACTAGGTGTGCACTTAATGACGGTGACGGTAAGTCACAGGTTTCATACCACCCACAGAGTGAACCGCTATTCACATCAAAAGAAATCAATTAACGCTAATTATACATTTGGTCAAAAAGGTTGGCATTGAATACAGTAGTTATGCATGTGTTTTTTGGAAGAAAGAGGGCTCGGTTTACTTGAAATTAATTAACGTTACATCATAGGCCTGGGATCATAAGTTCAAATCGAGAGACCCATAATTATAATTATATGCATGTCTCAAAACAAGACACTGTGAATCATAGTATGCTTGCGAGTCACACTCAACTCTCTCTTTATTTTTAAAGAAAATTGCAAATAAAAATGTTAAATTGCAAACGTCAATGTTACTATTGATCTCAGCGTGAGATCAGGAGTATGACGTAGTCATCGTGGAGATTTGATATAGGCCCGGGATATAGGTTATTGCAAAGTAAGATTCTGATTGAATCAGAGTGAGCCTGATATATAATGTTATTATTTTAAATGGTTAACGGAACAACAATAAGTGAGTTATTATGATATTATAATGTCATTAAACTTTTTAAAGCTCCACGCCAATGTATCTTAGCTAGTCCATGTGTGGGGGAGGGGGGGGGATTTCTTATCTATAGCATATACCATCGCTAATATGATCTAATCCATCATTAATTGATAGACCTAATCATAAGAGTTTTACATTATCTCTCCTAAATCAAATTAAACTCTATCATAACTAGGATATAACGTCATTATCAACAATCAGTTCTTGAGTACAATGATTAAGTTCATTAACCTCCTGCAGATTACCCTTAAAAATGAATACTGGTAGCTCATAAGTGCATCCTAACCCCGGATCCTAACTTGTCTGGTAACAAATGCACAGTTACACTGGTAATGTATACCATGAAGATAACAAGTTGATGTTGTTTCAACGTAAATTTAACGTCATTTCCAGGATGAAATACTGTTAAGATATCCTGAGCCTAACTTTATTTCGTGGACCAATGTTGAATTAATGTTATAATAGCCAACGATGGGTTAAACATGGGATAGTATAGTGCTCTAATACAAAAGGGGTCTAGGTACTACCATATAAAACTTTACCTTTATTGCACTTTGTTTTACATGGGTTTTTTTTCTGGTCCTGCATATCCCGGCAAGACAGGCGTTTATCCAACTTATATCATTAGAGTCATAATACATCGGTAATACATCCATAATCCCGGCTATAATATTCAAATTACCCAGTGGTCAAACGCATTTGCCTCTCCCTAGCAACCAGAGCTTCTGCGCCGGGGAACAGTGGTTGCGGCATGGGTAAATTGTGATGAGCTGTTTCTTAATCAAAGCTGAGTGAGTACATGGTATGGGATGGTATGGCGAGCTCACACAGACCCCCAATACGAACAATATGCGCGCGCATGCACGTGCGTTCTCTGTGCGACACCCCCATGTTTCCTCCAAAGCACCGGGATAATTGCCAGGCAAACACTGAACCAGCGTTCTGCTTGAAGAGTAGCATGGGGTACAGAACAGGTCAAATGACCACACCCTCATGGGCTACGGGTCGTGTGACATCAGAGCCGCCGGCGCGGTGCATTATGGTACATTATGGACATGTTATGATAACCGGTTGAATGTCGTCTGCTCATTAACCCTTTAAGGGCAGTGATTTGATTGAGTGTGCTACACCCTGTATCGTCACGATTCACGAATGCAGCCCTAGGAAGTTTACTGCATTTTGTACTTCATGCCAATCCTACGGGGTCGTATTAGACTCGATATACATTTTTTTTTTGTAATAGGTTTGGCACTAGGGATGCATTCATTCGTACATCATGCATTATGTCGTCCTTAAAATATTAATGAAACGATCTCCGGATAAATCCAGACGGTGGCCCTTCAGACGCCGTGCACCAGCATGCAATGTGTTACAAAGGTCACGACGTCACGTCCTTGTAAGAACATGTCTGGTCTGGGTGTGAACTGTTTGGAGGTTGGGGTCAGTAAGTAAGGGAGAGGTGGTAGGGGTAATTTTTAAGAGGGAGGGGAGGGCGTGAATTTTCACCCAACCCTAGAGGGTGAGAAATTTATAACGTACATTATGAAATATAACGTGTTGTGAAATATTTACTGGCATACTGTGATAAGGGTGACCTACGACAAAGCTAGGGATCTTTACGACGACGTGACGTCGTGACTTAAAACAATATGTTGATATCTATATGATATAGCGTGTACCATCACCGATGTGATCTAATGTATTATTAATTGTCATGTAAAACATTTCAAGAGTTTTTTCCTCCCAATTTCAATTAAACTCTTTCATAACTGGACTATCAAGTCATTATTAGCAATCATCAAGTCATTAGTAGTAATCTGTTCAGTATCATGGGTGGTAGAGTAGATCATTAACCTCCCTGGGATTTACCTTTAAATATCAGAGCTAATAAGTTATCATAACTTCTATAAATTCTCGCGTTTAAGTTTTTGCATCCCCACACGGCGAAAGTATATTTTTATGTTCCCATATTGTATGAATGGTTTATAGTTCAGTTGGCCCATACCGCAAAGTGTAAGTCTAGATGAGTTAACGTTCAAAGGTTGATGTTTAAAGAAATGACCACATCCTACTGATAACCAGTCCTTTCATTGAAATCACACTCCTCTATAGAAGCACTTCATTCATCAAGAACTCAAAATTAGCAAACGCTTCCAAGATGCAGGGTAATACAATTCGGCCGGATCACATGACCTTCACAATTAGTCCTTACAACAACAAAAAAGGTCTGACCTTGAGAGCTGACCTTCCCCTGCAGGTGACCTTGGACCTAGGGTCAGTCAGGCGGCACAAGCACGTGCATGACCACTCCACGGGGTTCCACTCTTGTATTACAAACGTTTTTGATGTGCGCAAATATACGTCATTATGAATGAAACTGGAGTGCTGTGCTGGGGTATGACCCCTTCAGCCG
>OX381706.1:27747019-28104042 GCA_947462335.1 Harmothoe impar | reverse complement strand
ACATGCCTGGGGGTGGCACCAGTTTCTCCCGCTTCCTATCCCCGTGTCCCTTGTCCTCCTGGGGCTGGGGTGAGCTGTCCTCAGGGGTATCCTCACCATCCTCCTCGCCGACCTCGGTACACTCTGTGTCTACAGGCTTCTCCATAGTAGACATGGCTGGTGAGCAATATCAAGGAGGGCAAGGTTAAATGTATGAAAATTCATAGTAACGGTAGTTGTCTGAAACTGGCCTAGACCTGTAACTGTAAGACTAAAGCGGGTAAGGGAGTGAACACAGACATTGTTACGCCCCACCTCAGGAGGGAGGGGGACGTTTTATTTGTATGCTTATCAAATGTGACAAATTAATGATACCGTAGTCAGTTTACTTGGAAACGTGAAGGCACTCATTAACACATAACTACATGTGCTACAAAATTGTATGTACTACTAGCCTAGTATTACTGTACTCCTACCAGTAGTACTAGTCACTAGGACGTAGGGCCTAGGCCCCATCCTAGCTGTTGCCAAGTTTTACATGGTCTTGCATGCAACAAGGGACGAACTGACCAAGTCACTAGACGCCACCCATTTTACCTGTAATCTTAAAATGCCCACTTTTCCAGTACCTCTTAAAATGCCCACTTTTTCCAGTATTCGTAATGATTCCCTCCCATTTCCCCATTGTTATATCGTCTCATCCTTTAGGGGTAGATGGGTTCGGTTTTAGTTCTGTTACAGTTGCATAAAGAGAAAGAAGAGAGAAAGAAAGTCTCATAGACATAGAGTAATGATTATCATAGACACAGTCCCTCCCCATCCATGGGCGATAATATGTAACGTTGGCAGTGTGTTCTGCTAAACTTTAATGTCAGAGCCCCCTACCGCTGGCAATAGCCAAGCCATGTACCTCTCTAGGTTACATCAATAGGTGCTGCAGATCCTTACCCACCTACCTGGACTAAATGTAGACGTTTAACAGAATATTAGCAGTAAATCGAGTTGTACAGAAGCAGGTTGTCCCTCTCCGCCATGTGTAGTCGCAGTCACGTGATGTCAACATCCGGCGTGGCGTGGAGCACGTGGGGAGGTGGGCGTGGTCATGTAAATAGGCCACACGCCAGCGGTAGCGTGCATGGCCTTATGCACCTATGGCTATGCTATGAATAAAGGATCTAAAGGGGCAATAGAATAGAACATTATTTGTGAATGGGACATGCTCGATGATTATGCCGCTTTAACAAATGTGCAGAAGACTTTGAAACTGGATTTGCTATTGCATCAGCATAACATCAGGAGCGTTTCCAGGATACTATCAAATTTAATCATTGCTGTGACACTCTGCTTAATATGTATGTGTTACTATTATATAGGTAAATCTACTTGGGGTTAAGGGATAAACCACCGGTTACTAACTGGGGTACAGTCTCGGACTCCCATCCCAAAGATATTATAAATATGCTTGTGATACATGTATCCAGCTGGTGGAATAGACGCTGGCCAAGGCTAGCTGCCGCCCCTCCCTCTGAAAAACACAATCATACAGGGAAAAAAAACACAGAACAACAGACATACACAAAAAAAGATAAATAAATAAAATTGCCTCCTGTACGTGATGCCCCCTCCCGACGTATATATACCAAGCGCCGGTCCTAGTCTCAGTTGGAAATATAATTTAGGCTAAGGGAGTGTTCATTCATTAGTTACAGGGGGTGGTGGGTTGGGGGGGGGGGGCGTAAACAATTCTGACCCCTCTTGAGGGGGGGGCGTGAAAATGTAAGCCCCTCTTTAGAAAAAAAGCCCGCGCGTTGCTATAGTTCAAAGGGGGGTGGCGAAAAATTTTCGGCCCCTTCGGTGAGGAGGGGCGCGAAACGTTCCACGCGCTCTCGAGGGGGGGGGGGGGGCGTTAAAAAATGTCCCCCCTCCGCGCGAAATCTCACCCCCCCCCTGTAATTAATAAATGAACACTCCCTAACTCGTCCATTAATTTCATAAACTGGCATACTGCATAACACAGGGAGATAAGAAGTACCTAGGGTCTATTGGTTTGATGAGCAAACAGTTGATCAATGAATTGTCACAGTCAACAGGGGAAATTTGTTGATCTATAACAATTAATATCTAATTTACCCTGTAGTCTAGGCTGCATATCATTTTACTGGTACTGGTACCGCGTATATGTACTGGGACTGTGAGAGTCAGGGCCCTCCATGGTGGCAGGACGGTGTTAGGTTGCTGGAGAGATCAGAACTAGGCCAGGTCCCTCAGTCTGCACCCCGTGGTTGTGACAGGTCAGATGTGCCACTTTTTGGTGGTCATGTGTGGTTGAGTGTGAGTATTAAACCGGAATAAACCTAACCTCCTAAATAAATATCGAGTGTTAATGAGATATCAGAACAAAGGGAAGGTGGAATTAGTTTTAGAGAACACAATGTCATAGTCTGATAGACCTACCATCTATGTCCCCTATACACACACCCCTCCATTGTCATGTGAGTCATGGGTTCCATGAACACGTACGGGCTATTTACAAATATGCAGAAGAGTTTGGTTGAAAAACAGCAGAATATGGAACCGGATGAGTACACAGTGACCCTGTTTTGGTCTACAGCCCATATTGAGCTTGTGCACTCTGTGGGGTTATACTTATAGCGAGCAACTCAGAACTAGATGAGCAGCTCCTACCGGCTCTTTAAACCGCTGATAATGATATTGTAGACATACAACTTGACTCATAGCTCATCCCTTATGTGGCATACTATACATAGGACACGTATACCTATCCTGACACCCAGGAGGGGAGCTGGAGTAGAGGTCAATACACTGGGACAAAGTCTGATATCTCCTGACCTGACAACCCTTTAATAGTGTGGTAGGCCTACTGTGTAGGTGTGGAGGCAAGCCACTAGGAGGAGGACCATTTACATACATACACGTCGACTCTTAGTCTTAGTTGTAACCCTACGATATAGGGTATATGCCTCCAGAGATAGCAACACAGAGACAATGCCTTGATGATTGAGACCCTTGTTATCACCCAGAGATAACACCACTATCTCTAGCCTGCCTACAGTGGCAGGGACTTTGGCCGTGCTGTGGACGTTGGTCCTGGAGACCCTGGGTTAGGGAGGGTAGTGGGCTGCACTGATTTGCCGCACCGTCTTTCCCTTTCCGTCCTCCATCGCTGCCACCCCCAGCGGGCTCCAGCCCCAGGCTTACAAGTTGTCAACATGAATCTCCGGACAGCCTTCGTCTTCATAGCACTTTTCCAGTTCAGTAAGTACACAGATGGAAATGACTGATCAAGATAGAACTATAAGTAGACCCAGTGCATCCGAAAATGAGCACGGTACATACGTATTGATATGTTTAAGACCATAAAGTATGAGGATAAATCTATAATTGTCTAAAGGTATGACACAATATAGCCATCCGAGTGAAGGGACTCATAGGCTATGATTTTATTTACATCATTATCTCACAATCAGAGCTTGATGTACATACATGTAGTGTATATTGTACATTGGAGAGGGTCTGACAGTTTATGGATAAGTAGAGTGGACGATATACTGTATATATATATATATGGCTCATCTCTAGTAAGAATGTTAGGCAAATTATATCAGCTGGTTACACGTATTGACTAAATTGTTATGTATCTTTCAAGTGTGATAGTATGAAAGAAGCTTTCTAATTATCATACTTTCAAATCAACCACAATCCCGATTGGAATATTAAATAGAAATTGATCCCATTTTAAAGCTTTTGGAGAATTGCTTTGGGCATGATTGTATCTCAAAGACACATCCAGCCTAAAATATGCTATACATCCAAATACAAAGTAAGAGTTGATACAATTATGCATAGTATGTGGGTTCATCTCTGGGGCAAGTTTCCTCACTTACTCCCGGATTCCCATTAATATACACTGGCACAATGTACACAAATACCTCATATACTTTACCCATACTTGAAAAGCAATGTAACACATACTGACCTAGCAATTGATTTCTATTAACATACCATAGTCATAAGTTTATATGCTGCTTGTGTATATGATATTGTACTCTTCATAAGCACTTTCAACAATGCTCTCGTGTTATCTATATCTCAATGTCCCTAATGATAAGTGTAATCGTACATGTACAGGCTGCACCTCTCATGCTGGTGAGTTATTTATACACTATCTGGGGACCTTCAATGGTGGCTAACATAGATGTTATAATGTTTTTCTTCTATATTACTGACTGATGAAACTCTATGGGTCCATCATTGGCATACACCAATGTTGTGCTTACTATTAGTGTTGAGTGTGAGGCATCAATATGTGTTTTAGACTACAAAATGTATGCTAATACTGTGTGTTTAATGACGTGATGTAGTAACTTTATTTACGGTGGCAGGTGTGTGATTACAGTAAGCCTAAATCTGCGACTTTAGTTTTATAAAAAGAAAACTTGGCGTTTGGAAATAAGTGCATGCCTTTCCGACGTTGCTAAGCGAGTAAACACTTATACTTGAAACTTTTAATGTCTTTTAAAAAGTACATTATATAGACATTGATTTAAGGACTAGTAACAATACGACTCAGGATGTGTGTTAACGCTGGCTCTGACAAGGCTTCTTTTGATGCTTACCTTACAGGTGGAGGTTTTCCCGTTTCAGGTCTCGCCATACAACTTCCACCAGGCCATACTTACACATATGACTACGTCACAACAGTCACATTCAACGAGCCTGACGTGACGTCAGGGTCACAGGCCAAGAAGGATGTGGGCTTCAAGCTGACATGTACAGTGGCTCTGGAGCCTGTGTTTACTAAGGGCAATAAGATGCTCGTAAAATTAACGGTTAGTATATTTTTGTTCAATGTTTGATCCTACTGAACGGTACGAGAATTATTAAAAGTAATAGTTACACCCACATAGCTATATAACAAAAACCACTGAAAACTATCTAGAACCAAGAGAAGAAAGATTCAATTCCAAACAGTAAAATGTGTGCAGCTGAATAAGAAAACACGCTTCTTCTCGATAGAATAATTCAACTGATAATATAGGTATCCTTTACTGAGAAAAAGTGGCTAAAGATACTTGGATTTAAAAAGGGTTAGCTGTCACCTCTAGGCTATATATACATATGTATATATATATAGGGGGATTAATCGTTATCAAAGTAACTTGATGTATACACTCCTCATCCCTCTACATCGTATACATACAGGTGTCTTCCCCCCGGTTGGACGGGCTGGCCCGGGCCGACCACCGTACTGAGGTGGCAGCATTAACCAAGTACCCCGTGCTGGCCCAGCTGGAGGGGACCGTGGTACGCCAGGTGTACGCCGCCGAGAAGGACGCCACCTGGAGCATTAACATTAAGAAGGGGGTCCTCACCCTCCTGCAGATCCAGCGTAAGACTGGCACCAAGACGGAGGTCAGTCTTTGTATGTGGTGGTGGACATCTTTCCGTGTTGAAATGTGTAGTTACTTCTATCGCTGCAGTTATTTCCAAATAATTGAACTAAATTAGGGGAGGGGGGCTGCCCTTCTGAAATCCAATGATTTTCAATGGGTTACATTTACCAATATTACATTTTATAAACCGACCAGCAAATACCTTGCAGAAATTGACATTAAAATTAAGCTTATAATAGTATATATTGGTGACCCTGGTATTGATTTGCTCAAAGTTGACACATAAATTGTTGGACACAGTAGGGAAACTTTTCTGGTATGCCGCGCCGCGTCCCGTCAGATGCTGCCATCTGGCGACCCCAGTGGAAACTGCGGTTTCATAAGTAGTATATAAGATGACAAGGAATTGACCCCCACGCCTGAAGCTTTTTGCAGGCATTACAGATAAAATGGGTCTGTGCACAGAATCTCCCAGAGAATAGAAAATACTTTATAGAATATAATCAGAATATTATTATTTTCCCAGGTCGATAGTAGTGGTGAGTGCCAGGTGACGTATAAGGTAGATGGCCTCAAAATCACAGAAAAGAAGACGGGTTGTAAACCAGTCAACCCACAGTACCAGTTTAGCAACGTCAGGGACGTCATGGGGGTGGACGTCACGTCATCTAGCGATACCCAGTATACCATGTCATCAGATGACGTCATACAGAGTGTGACGTCAGAGGAACGTCACGTGGGCAGAGTTAATCTCAGGGATAATTTAGCAGCACGTGTTGTATCTACGTAAGTCTATTCTTTATTTTGCTGCTTAGAAAATAAATTACTATAACATCGTTGGGATTGCTACATATATCCTGAAGCTGACTTTTAAACCTTTTTGGACTGCATAGTACTTTAATGTTTCATGTTCTATCTCGTCGTAATGCATGGGTATAACCCTGATGAGTAACTCGACAAGGCTGCATTCATGCATCATGCATGCTTACCCTACTGAGTTGAGTCACCCCCGAAGGGTCAGCATGCATGGTTCACCATCGCAGCACAAGCGAGACTGTTACTTTCTAAACGATCACGATGTCAACATATCCCTCAATATCCTAATACTTTGCCATTATACCTGGAAAACACCACCTCTATGATTACCTTCTTCACACAGGCAGTCACTTAACCTACAGAAGAAGTCTCTGGGGGCCGCGGCCATCCAGGCGTCCACCGTGGAGGAGGCGGCACAAGTCATTAATGCCAGTATGTATTTACACTACATGTTAAATATAGTGAAAATAAAGTGCTGTATATAACATTATTTGAAGGCGCAATTCTCGGTACCCCTCCAGCGACAGTCAGAGTGGAGTCGGGACAGGCACTCAGCCCTATAAATAGGGGCGGTGGGACTTTAAGGGGATGAGGGTAGGATTGGTGGGGTTTTGGAGGGATCGTGCCTTTTTCATTTGCACCTACATGCACCCACACCCAAAAGGGTTCCCATCTTTTTGACACTTTTAATATCTTCATGGGAATCTAGATAAGTTTTCCTTTTTGTTGTTACCAATATCTAATTTCGTGTATTTGTCTGATCGATACTGTACTACAGGTTTTATATAATTTCCACGTCCGTGATGAGTTACATCATTTAGATTCATTTTTTCTTTTTGTAGGAAATAAATTAAAACTTCAAGGCTCAACACTAGCCACAGCTTCTGAGCGTCCAACCTGTAATGTGAAAAACTGTGATGATGTGAGTAAACATATAAAAATGAAACTAGCTAAACGCTCGACAACTCACCAATTAACACACAATTGTTTTGATTTGGTATACATGTACATGTAAATAACTATAATATCATTCAAATTGGTGACAGTAATTAAGAAGCTCATGTGAACCTATCTTTCTCCGTCGGCATTGTGCTTACATAGGAAAGGATCGACATGCTGCTTGAATGCAGCACTGGCGAGTTATTCCCAGTGCTTCATTCATGCACAATGACGACAAAATGGCATAATGCACATTTAAGGCAGTGTTCAGCAGTTAAGTGTCTAAATCAGCCACATGAGCTGCTCATGGTCTACCATCCTGTGTTACAGATAACAAAGGTAGTGGCTGCCCTCCGGCCGGCCCTTAAGGACGGATCTATGGCCACAGTGAGGGCAGGAGAGGACTTCCTGGCCCTGGTGACGGCCCTGCGTCATGCCACCAAGGAGGCCATCTCAGCCCTGTTCAGTGACCCAGACAACCAGGAGATTCTGTGAGTATACAACCATTCCTATAGCCCCTTTTATTATGGCATACTTTTAGGGGGTGGTCCCTATTTAACCACGGGCGGAGGAGGGAGAGGCGTCTTTTCTTAATTGGTCTCTTTATTAGAGTTTTAATTTTACTTTTTATAAACTATGTTATAAAATTGTGACGGGAATTCAGCATTGTTATATGAAGAATTGTCATCTAAATGTTTGAATCTATGTTCAATTTCTTCTATTTCCCACAAATTCAAGATTTCCCCATACGCTCAAATAATGCTTTTCATTTTAATACCTTCCTTCACGTCTATACTCAATAACTGTTTCGCAATTTAAAGACATAATACGTAGGGACTTTTGCAACCCAAAAGCAGACGTATAGCAATGTTGATTTACCAGAGCTGCATTCTCTATGTCTTTACAAAGAACATAATAGCACTATGAACAATTCAGAACCATTAAGCCATCCTTCAATACGGTACTTTAATGCATTATGAAGTAGAATTGATATCTATGTGCTGCCTGGTGTTGCAGGATGCCCCTGGTGGAGGCAGTGACGGCGGCACAGACGGCAGCAGGACAGGAAGCTGTCATGGGGGTGCTCAACTTTGATGAGGAGTACGACTTTAAGACACAGGAGACCTACCTGCTATCAGCTGCCTTCTCAACTCACCCGACTGGCAACTTGGTCAGGGACCTCTTTGTAAGTGTTTATACTGGAATTTTAATGAACCTATTCACTCCACCCACGTTATCATTGTGGCTTTTTAAAAAGCCAGATGTTTTAAGACCATGAAATTACAAAGGCTGATTTTCCAGGGAAGATCTCATGAGAAACTGTCCAAGGAAAGTTCTTAATTAAAAGCCAAGCTGACATGCCATGATAGAGACCCTGCAGTCTCTGCCGTGACCAGGATTCGAACCTGGGTTGTCTCGGCCACAACGAGAAGTACTAACCACTATACGATCACGGCTATTTGTCAACTGCTTAGCTAGTGGAGTCACTGTAATAGCAGTCAATGTTCCATTTCATTGGCTTTTTAAATGTAACATGTGAGGGAAGACTTCTCAAAAGCCAAGCTGACATGCCATGATAGAGACCCTGCAGTCTCTGCCGTGACCAGGATTCGAACCTGGGTTGTCTCGGCCACAACGAGAAGTACTAACCACTATACGATCACGGCTATTTGTCAACTGCTTAGCTAGTGGAGTCACTGTAATAGCAGTCAATGTTCCATTTCATTGGCTTTTTAAATGTAACATGTGAGGGAAGACTTCTCAAAAGCCAAGCTGACATGCCATGATAGAGACCCTGCAGTCTCTGCCGTGACCAGGATTCGAACCTGGGTTGTCTCGGCCACAACGAGAAGTACTAACCACTATACGATCACGGCTATTTGTCAACTGCTTAGCTAGTGGAGTCACTGTAATAGCAGTCAATGTTCCATTTCATTGGCTTTTTAAATGTAACATGTGAGGGAAGACTTCTCAAAAGCCAAGCTGACATGCCATGATAGAGACCCTGCAGTCTCTGCCGTGACCAGGATTCGAACCTGGGTTGTCTCGGCCACAACGAGAAGTACTAACCACTATACGATCACGGCTATTTGTCAACTGCTTAGCTAGTGGAGTCACTGTAATAGCAGTCAATGTTCCATTTCATTGGCTTTTTAAATGTAACATGTGAGGGAAGACTTCTCAAAAGCCAAGCTGACATGCCATGATAGAGACCCTGCAGTCTCTGCCGTGACCAGGATTCGAACCTGGGTTGTCTCGGCCACAACGAGAAGTACTAACCACTATACGATCACGGCTATTTGTCAACTGCTTAGCTAGTGGAGTCACTGTAATAGCAGTCAATGTTCCATTTCATTGGCTTTTTAAATGTAACATGTGAGGGAAGACTTCTCAAAAGCCAAGCTGACATGCCATGATAGAGACCCTGCAGTCTCTGCCATGACCAGGATTCGAACCTGGGTTGTCTCGGCCACAACGAGAAGTACTAACCACTATACGATCACGGCTATTTGTCAACTGCTTAGCTAGTGGAGTCACTGTAATAGCAGTCAATGTTCCATTTCATTGGCTTTTTAAATGTAACATGTGAGGGAAGACTTCTCAAAAGCCAAGCTGACATGCCATGATAGAGACCCTGCAGTCTCTGCCGTGACCAGGATTCGAACCTGGGTTGTCTCGGCCACAACGAGAAGTACTAACCACTATACGATCACGGCTATTTGTCAACTGCTTAGCTAGTGGAGTCACTGTAATAGCAGTCAATGTTCCATTTCATTGGCTTTTTAAATGTAACATGTGAGGGAAGACTTCTCAAAAGCCAAGCTGACATGCCATGATAGAGACCCTGCAGTCTCTGCCGTGACCAGGATTCGAACCTGAGTTGTCTCGGCCACAACGAGAAGTACTAACCACTATACGATCACGGCTATTTGTCAACTGCTTGGCTAGTGGAGTCACTGTAATAGCAGTCAATGTTCCATTTCATTGGCTTTTTAAATGTAACATGTGAGGAAAAGACTTCTCAAAAGCCAAGCTGACATGCCATGATAGAGACCCTGCAGTCTCTGCCGTGACCATGATTCGAACCTGGGTTGTCTCGGCCACAACGAGAAGTACTAACCACTATACGATCACGGCTATTTGTCAACTGCTTAGCTAGTGGAGTCACTGTAATAGCAGTCAATGTTCCATTTCATTGGCTTTTTAAATGTAACATGTGAGGGAAAACTTCTCAAAAGCCAAGCTGACATGCCATGATAGAGACCCTGCAGTCTCTGCCGTGACCAGGATTCGAACCTGGGTTGTCTCGGCCACAACGAGAAGTACTAACCACTATACGATCAGGGCTATTTGTCAACTGCTTAGCTAGTGGAGTCACTGTAATAGCAGTCAATGTTCCATTTCATTGGCTTTTTAAATGTAACATGTGAGGGAAGACTTCTCAAAAGCCAAGCTGACATGCCATGATAGAGACCCTGCAGTCTCTGCCGTGACCAGGATTCGAACCTGGGTTGTCTCGGCCACAACGAGAAGTACTAACCACTATACGATCACGGCTATTTGTCAACTGCTTAGCTAGTGGAGTCACTGTAATAGCAGTCAATGTTCCATTTCATTGGCTTTTTAAATGTAACATGTGAGGGAAGACTTCTCAAAAGCCAAGCTGACATGCCATGATAGAGACCCTGCAGTCTCTGCCGTGACCAGGATTCGAACCTGGGTTGTCTCGGCCACAACGAGAAGTACTAACCACTATACGATCACGGCTATTTGTCAACTGCTTAGCTAGTGGAGTCACTGTAATAGCAGTCAATGTTCCATTTCATTGGCTTTTTAAATGTAACATGTGAGGGAAGACTTCTCAAAAGCCAAGCTGACATGCCATGATAGAGACCCTGCAGTCTCTGCCGTGACCAGGATTCGAACCTGGGTTGTCTTGGCCACAACGAGAAGTACTAACCACTATACGATCACGGCTATTTGTCAACTGCTTAGCTAGTGGAGTCACTGTAATAGCAGTCAATGTTCCATTTCATTGGCTTTTTAAATGTAACATGTGAGGGAAGACTTCTCAAAAGCCAAGCTGACATGCCATGATAGAGACCCTGCAGTCTCTGCCGTGACCAGGATTCGAACCTGGGTTGTCTCGGCCACAACGAGAAGTACTAACCACTATACGATCACGGCTATTTGTCAACTGCTTAGCTAGTGGAGTCACTGTAATAGCAGTCAATGTTCCATTTCATTGGCTTTTTAAATGTAACATGTGAGGGAAAACTTCTCAAAAGCCAAGCCGACATGCCATGATAGAGACCCTGCAGTCTCTGCCGTGACCAGGATTCGAACCTGGGTTGTCTCGGCCACAACGAGAAGTACTAACCACTATACGATCAGGGCTATTTGTCAACTGCTTAGCTAGTGGAGTCACTGTAATAGCAGTCAATGTTCCATTTCATTGGCTTTTTAAATGTAACATGTGAGGGAAGACTTCTCAAAAGCCAAGCTGACATGCCATGATAGAGACCCTGCAGTCTCTGCCGTGACCAGGATTCGAACCTGGGTTGTCTCGGCCACAACGAGAAGTACTAACCACTATACGATCACGGCTATTTGTCAACTGCTTAGCTAGTGGAGTCACTGTAATAGCAGTCAATGTTCCATTTCATTGGCTTTTTAAATGTAACATGTGAGGGAAGACTTCTCAAAAGCCAAGCTGACATGCCATGATAGAGACCCTGCAGTCTCTGCCGTGACCAGGATTCGAACCTGGGTTGTCTCGGCCACAACGAGAAGTACTAACCACTATACGATCACGGCTATTTGTCAACTGCTTAGCTAGTGGAGTCACTGTAATAGCAGTCAATGTTCCATTTCATTGGCTTTTTAAATGTAACATGTGAGGGAAGACTTCTCAAAAGCCAAGCTGACATGCCATGATAGAGACCCTGCAGTCTCTGCCGTGACCAGGATTCGAACCTGGGTTGTCTCGGCCACAACGAGAAGTACTAACCACTATACGATCACGGCTATTTGTCAACTGCTTAGCTAGTGGAGTCACTGTAATAGCAGTCAATGTTCCATTTCATTGGCTTTTTAAATGTAACATGTGAGGGAAGACTTCTCAAAAGCCAAGCTGACATGCCATGATAGAGACCCTGCAGTCTCTGCCGTGACCAGGATTCGAACCTGGGTTGTCTCGGCCACAACGAGAAGTACTAACCACTATACGATCAAGGCTATTTGTCAACTGCTTAGCTAGTGGAGTCACTGTAATAGCAGTCAATGTTCCATTTCATTGGCTTTTTAAATGTAACATGTGAGGGAAGACTTCTCAAAAGCCAAGCTGACATGCCATGATAGAGACCCTGCAGTCTCTGCCGTGACCAGGATTCGAACCTGGGTTGTCTCGGCCACAACGAGAAGTACTAACCACTATACGATCACGGCTATTTGTCAACTGCTTAGCTAGTGGAGTCACTGTAATAGCAGTCAATGTTCCATTTCATTGGCTTTTTAAATGTAACATGTGAGGGAAGACTTCTCAAAAGCCAAGCTGACATGCCATGATAGAGACCCTGCAGTCTCTGCCGTGACCAGGATTCGAACCTGGGTTGTCTCGGCCACAACGAGAAGTACTAACCACTATACGATCACGGCTATTTGTCAACTGCTTAGCTAGTGGAGTCACTGTAATAGCAGTCAATGTTCCATTTCATTGGCTTTTTAAATGTAACATGTGAGGGAAGACTTCTCAAAAGCCAAGCTGACATGCCATGATAGAGACCCTGCAGTCTCTGCCGTGACCAGGATTCGAACCTGGGTTGTCTCGGCCACAACGAGAAGTACTAACCACTATACGATCACGGCTATTTGTCAACTGCTTAGCTAGTGGAGTCACTGTAATAGCAGTCAATGTTCCATTTCATTGGCTTTTTAAATGTAACATGTGAGGGAAGACTTCTCAAAAGCCAAGCTGACATGCCATGATAGAGACCCTGCAGTCTCTGCCGTGACCAGGATTCGAACCTGGGTTGTCTCGGCCACAACGAGAAGTACTAACCACTATACGATCAGGGCTATTTGTCAACTGCTTAGCTAGTGGAGTCACTGTAATAGCAGTCAATGTTCCATTTCATTGGCTTTTTAAATGTAACATGTGAGGGAAGACTTCTCAAAAGCCAAGCTGACATGCCATGATAGAGACCCTCAGTCTCTGCCGTGACCAGGATTCGAACCTGGGTTGTCTCGGCCACAACGAGAAGTACTAACCACTATACGATCACGGCTATTTGTCAACTGCTTAGCTAGTGGAGTCACTGTAATAGCAGTCAATGTTCCATTTCATTGGCTTTTTAAATGTAACATGTGAGGGAAGACTTCTCAAAAGCCAAGCTGACATGCCATGATAGAGACCCTGCAGTCTCTGCCGTGACCAGGATTCGAACCTGGGTTGTCTCGGCCACAACGAGAAGTACTAACCACTATACGATCACGGCTATTTGTCAACTGCTTAGCTAGTGGAGTCACTGTAATAGCAGTCAATGTTCCATTTCATTGGCTTTTTATATGTAACATGTGAGGGAAGACTTCTCAAAAGCCAAGCTGACATGCCATGATAGAGACCCTGCAGTCTCTGCCGTGACCAGGATTCGAACCTGGGTTGTCTCGGCCACAACGAGAAGTACTAACCACTATACGATCACGGCTATTTGTCAACTGCTTAGCTAGTGGAGTCACTGTAATAGCAGTCAATGTTCCATTTCATTGGCTTTTTAAATGTAACATGTGAGGGAAGACTTCTCAAAAGCCAAGCTGACATGCCATGATAGAGACCCTGCAGTCTCTGCCGTGACCAGGATTCGAACCTGGGTTGTCTCGGCCACAACGAGAAGTACTAACCACTATACGATCACAGCTATTTGTCAACTGCTTAGCTAGTGGAGTCACTGTAATAGCAGTCAATGTTCCATTTCATTGGCTTTTTAAATGTAACATGTGAGGGAAGACTTCTCAAAAGCCAAGCTGACATGCCATGATAGAGACCCTGCAGTCTCTGCCGTGACCAGGATTCGAACCTGGGTTGTCTCGGCCACAACGAGAAGTACTAACCACTATACGATCACGGCTATTTGTCAACTGCTTAGCTAGTGGAGTCACTGTAATAGCAGTCAATGTTCCATTTCATTGGCTTTTTAAATGTAACATGTGAGGGAAGACTTCTCAAAAGCCAAGCTGACATGCCATGATAGAGACCCTGCAGTCTCTGCCGTGACCAGGATTCGAACCTGGGTTGTCTCGGCCACAACGAGAAGTACTAACCACTATACGATCACGGCTATTTGTCAACTGCTTAGCTAGTGGAGTCACTGTAATAGCAGTCAATGTTCCATTTCATTGGCTTTTTAAATGTAACATGTGAGGGAAGACTTCTCAAAAGCCAAGCTGACATGCCATGATAGAGACCCTGCAGTCTCTGCCGTGACCAGGATTCGAACCTGGGTTGTCTCGGCCACAACGAGAAGTACTAACCACTATACGGGTGGTTCTGACCAATCGTTGACATTTGGCCTTGGGGTGAGCCTAGAGAAGATTATTTTCAAATATATCAGCAGATAAAAATCCTTTTGCCTCAGTATAGTAGGGGTCTTGGGCCAAATGTGTACAAAGTTGGAACAGTTAAATCCTAAAACTGTTGCTATGGCAACCATTTAAAGTTCCCATGTCAATACCCTTGAGTCTCTCTGAGGCTACGAGTCACTCACCTATTCTCTCATAACAGATTTAGCTTTTCTTCTTATCTTCATGTATCTTTAGCCATGGGAGTCCGAGGTCATGTGTAGAGGAGATTTTGTGGGTCATACCTCTATGCTTTTCTTATATCTGGTAATGTTTCTTACAACTTTTTTTCTTTCTGTAAGAAAGTGGGTGAAATTGTGCAAAGTTGGGAGGCATTGGTTATAATGGCCAACTTTTTTCTGTTACCCACCAAATATCTCTAAAAACCGGAACCCTATAGAATACCTTTAATTCCTGCTTGAATGTATAGAAGGGCATATTGCCTATAAAATGATATAAGGGTCTTTGGTCTATCTTTATCCTAGGTGTCTCTGTCATGTCTATGGAGAGGGGTATCATTTATGAGTGACTCGTAGCCTCATATGCCACATGATAGTGGGAGGGGGTGGTGATTAATGGTTGGGATAGGGAAATAAAAACAAATTTAATGGTGGTCTATTCCTAATCACGATACTCCTTTCGATATTACATGGAGGAGTATTCACATTTTTACATTTTTATTCTAGTCCAGGTAGAACCTGAGATATTTCCACTTGAAGATGCTAAATCTTTGGATGCAAACTACAGTTCCATTCACCACCTCAACTAGGGGGAGGGGGGTCCTTGCTTCAGATAATCCACCATCATCACCGTTTGATGCACTAAGGAAGTTCCACTCCATCTGGCCTGGAGATGGCCTGAGACGATTAGCTCTTTGCCATTTTTTACAGCTTGTAAATCGGACCATTATCAAGGTCTCTAGAGATTAAACCATGAGAGCATGATCCATTGTGTTCTATGGCCCATTGGAGTTATATCTTTGAGTACAAATTGAATTACCATTTGCATCTATTCTTCATGGAAATCCATGAAGTTGCACCATTAAATCGATGTACTTTCACCTTAAAGTAGTGAACATGTGATATAACACCCATTACCTTGCACAGCTCCCTTGATAATGGTCCGATTTACACCCAACAAAGATCAAAATGTAGCTCTATGTCTATGGAATACAGATCTTGGCTTTAAATGCGTGACGCGTAGTTGCGTGATGCGTAGTTGCGTGACTCGTACAAACGAAAATCGTTTTATCCAGGAGAAAATAATGTACTTTTTGCTACTTTGGTATGTCCCTAGCACAGCTCTCTTAATAATGGTCCGATTTACACCCAACAAAGATCAAAATGTAGCTCTAGGTCCATGGAATACGGATCTGGGCTTTGAATGCGTGATACGTAGTTGCGTGACGCGTAGTTGCGTGACGTGTAGTTCCTGCTGCTCTACTTGTGCAGCTAGATAGATATCTGAATTTATTTTTTGCACGATGATTCCCTGTATTATAGAGCTACTTCAGGTGTGAAATTTGTAACTAAATGTAAATAACATGGGAGATGTGATGATATCATGCGTTATTTCTGAGTGACTCGTAGTCTCAGAAAAAGTACACAACTTTACCAAATTACTTTTTATTTCCCTACTGTGACAAGAGTTTTCAATATTTTCTCAATTTTCTTTTTGCATATATATGTGTGGCACTTATGTGTTGTATTACAACTTTTAGTTAGATTCTATTGTGTTTCTGTAAAAAGATTAGGGGGTTGTCTTTTGGCCTGATAAGTGAGTGACTCGTAGCCTCAAAAGTACACAACATTTATGCAATGACCCAGGACCTAAATATTTTGGTAAAATTAAGGATTTAAACATATCCAGCATTTCATTCATTCGTTTCCTATAGGAAAATGATGTGAAAAGTAAAATGCCTCTTCCATTCCTTTCATGGCATAGTCTAGAAATGAAATTAGTTGTAAAAACATCCATGAAAAACTGCAATTTTGGCCTATTTTAGCCTATTCTAGGCCTCTGACAGCATTAATATTGGTCACAGATGGTCAAAACTATGCTACCCCTTGTAGCTCTAGATGACCCCGTCCTGATCGGATGTATAGACGTTGGTTTCATAGACTTTCCACATACTTATTGCCTGCCAATGCCAAAAATCCTCATATGTCAACGATTGGTCAGAACCACCCATACGATCACGGCTATTTGTCAACTGCTTAGCTAGTGGAGTCACTGTAATAGCAGTCAATGTTCCATTTCATTGGCTTTTTATATGTAACATGTGAGGGAAGACTTCTCAAAAGCCAAGCTGACATGCCATGATAGAGACCCTGCAGTCTCTGCCGTGACCAGGATTCGAACCTGGGTTGTCTCGGCCACAACGAGAAGTACTAACCACTATACGATCACGGCTATTTGTCAACTGCTTAGCTAGTGGAGTCACTGTAATAGCAGTCAATGTTCCATTTCATTGGCTTTTTAAATGTAACATGTGAGGGAAGACTTCTCAAAAGCCAAGCTGACATGCCATGATAGAGACCCTGCAGTCTCTGCCGTGACCAGGATTCGAACCTGGGTTGTCTCGGCCACAACGAGAAGTACTAACCACTATACGATCACAGCTATTTGTCAACTGCTTAGCTAGTGGAGTCACTGTAATAGCAGTCAATGTTCCATTTCATTGGCTTTTTAAATGTAACATGTGAGGGAAGACTTCTCAAAAGCCAAGCTGACATGCCATGATAGAGACCCTGCAGTCTCTGCCGTGACCAGGATTCGAACCTGGGTTGTCTCGGCCACAACGAGAAGTACTAACCACTATACGATCACGGCTATTTGTCAACTGCTTAGCTAGTGGAGTCACTGTAATAGCAGTCAATGTTCCATTTCATTGGCTTTTTAAATGTAACATGTGAGGGAAAACTTCTCAAAAGCCAAGCTGACATGCCATGATAGAGACCCTGCAGTCTCTGCCGTGACCAGGATTCGAACCTGGGTTGTCTCGGCCACAACGAGAAGTACTAACCACTATACGATCACGGCTATTTGTCAACTGCTTAGCTAGTGGAGTCACTGTAATAGCAGTCAATGTTCCATTTCATTGGCTTTTTAAATGTAACATGTGAGGGAAGACTTCTCAAAAGCCAAGCTGACATGCCATGATAGAGTCCCTGCAGTCTCTGCCGTGACCAGGATTCGAACCTGGGTTGTCTCGGCCACAACGAGAAGTACTAACCACTATACGATCAGGGCTATTTGTCAACTGCTTAGCTAGTGGAGTCACTGTAATAGCAGTCAATGTTCCATTTCATTGGCTTTTTAAATGTAACATGTGAGGGAAGACTTCTCAAAAGCCAAGCTGACATGCCATGATAGAGACCCTGCAGTCTCTGCCGTGACCAGGATTCGAACCTGGGTTGTCTCGGCCACAACGAGAAGTACTAACCACTATACGATCACGGCTATTTGTCAACTGCTTAGCTAGTGGAGTCACTGTAATAGCAGTCAATGTTCCATTTCATTGGCTTTTTAAATGTAACATGTGAGGGAAGACTTCTCAAAAGCCAAGCTGACATGCCATGATAGAGACCCTGCAGTCTCTGCCGTGACCAGGATTCGAACCTGGGTTGTCTCGGCCACAACGAGAAGTACTAACCACTATACGATCACAGCTATTTGTCAACTGCTTAGCTAGTGGAGTCACTGTAATAGCAGTCAATGTTCCATTTCATTGGCTTTTTAAATGTAACATGTGAGGGAAGACTTCTCAAAAGCCAAGCTGACATGCCATGATAGAGACCCTGCAGTCTCTGCCGTGACCCGGATTCGAACCTGGGTTGTCTCGGCCACAACGAGAAGTACTAACCACTATACGATCACGGCTATTTGTCAACTGCTTAGCTAGTGGAGTCACTGTAATAGCAGTCAATGTTCCATTTCATTGGCTTTTTAAATGTAACATGTGAGGGAAGACTTCTCAAAAGCCAAGCTGACATGCCATGATAGAGACCCTGCAGTCTCTGCCGTGACCAGGATTCGAACCTGGGTTGTCTCGGCCACAACGAGAAGTACTAACCACTATACGATCACAGCTATTTGTCAACTGCTTAGCTAGTGGAGTCACTGTAATAGCAGTCAATGTTCCATTTCATTGGCTTTTTAAATGTAACATGTGAGGGAAGACTTCTCAAAAGCCAAGCTGACATGCCATGATAGAGACCCTGCAGTCTCTGCCGTGACCAGGATTCGAACCTGGGTTGTCTCGGCCACAACGAGAAGTACTAACCACTATACGATCACGGCTATTTGTCAACTGCTTAGCTAGTGGAGTCACTGTAATAGCAGTCAATGTTCCATTTCATTGGCTTTTTATATGTAACATGTGAGGGAAGACTTCTCAAAAGCCAAGCTGACATGCCATGATAGAGACCCTGCAGTCTCTGCCGTGACCAGGATTCAAACCTGGGTTGTCTCGGCCACAACGAGAAGTACTAACCACTATAGGGGTCAGGCTGGTCGTCCTGTGGGTGGCTCCATTACTTAAGCTTGTACCGGAGAGACATGCACTGATACAGCCATCACAATGGGCACAGGCTATTAGGGACCTTTAGCAACCACGTAAAAGCTCAATAAACGTAGACGTAGCCTATCCCTCTAGCACTACTACGTCTGCGTTTAATGAGGTACGTCGGGTTTGCTAAAGGTCCCTATTACATAATGCACCCTAAACATTCCGCAGTGAAGGCCAGGGAATTATCTCATTGGTTGATAATGCATCCAGCTAGACGCCTATACGATCACGGCTATTTGTCAACTGCTTAGCTAGTGGAGTCACTGTAATAGCAGTCAATGTTCCATTTCATTGGCTTTTTAAATGTAACATGTGAGGGAAGACTTCTCAAAAGCCAAGCTGACATGCCATGATAGAGACCCTGCAGTCTCTGCCGTGACCAGGATTCGAACCTGGGTTGTCTCGGCCACAACGAGAAGTACTAACCACTATACGATCACAGCTATTTGTCAACTGCTTAGCTAGTGGAGTCACTGTAATAGCAGTCAATGTTCCATTTCATTGGCTTTTTAAATGTAACATGTGAGGGAAGACTTCTCAAAAGCCAAGCTGACATGCCATGATAGAGACCCTGCAGTCTCTGCCGTGACCAGGATTCGAACCTGGGTTGTCTCGGCCACAACGAGAAGTACTAACCACTATACGATCACGGCTATTTGTCAACTGCTTAGCTAGTGGAGTCACTGTAATAGCAGTCAATGTTCCATTTCATTGGCTTTTTAAATGTAACATGTGAGGGAAGACTTCTCAAAAGCCAAGCTGACATGCCATGATAGAGACCCTGCAGTCTCTGCCGTGACCAGGATTCGAACCTGGGTTGTCTCGGCCACAACGAGAAGTACTAACCACTATACGATCACAGCTATTTGTCAACTGCTTAGCTAGTGGAGTCACTGTAATAGCAGTCAATGTTCCATTTCATTGGCTTTTTAAATGTAACATGTGAGGGAAGACTTCTCAAAAGCCAAGCTGACATGCCATGATAGAGACCCTGCAGTCTCTGCCGTGACCAGGATTCGAACCTGGGTTGTCTCGGCCACAACGAGAAGTACTAACCACTATACGATCACGGCTATTTGTCAACTGCTTAGCTAGTGGAGTCACTGTAATAGCAGTCAATGTTCCATTTCATTGGCTTTTTAAATGTAACATGTGAGGGAAGACTTCTCAAAAGCCAAGCTGACATGCCATGATAGAGACCCTGCAGTCTCTGCCGTGACCAGGATTCAAACCTGGGTTGTCTCGGCCACAACGAGAAGTACTAACCACTATAGGGGTCAGGCTGGTCGTCCTGTGGGTGGCTCCATTACTTAAGCTTGTACCGGAGAGACATGCACTGATACAGCCATCACAATGGGCACAGGCTATTAGGGACCTTTAGCAACCACGTAAAAGCTCAATAAACGTAGACGTAGCCTATCCCTCTAGCACTACTACGTCTGCGTTTAATGAGGTACGTCGGGTTTGCTAAAGGTCCCTATTACATAATGCACCCTAAACATTCCGCAGTGAAGGCCAGGGAATTATCTCATTGGTTGATAATGCATCCAGCTAGACGCCTATACGATCACGGCTATTTGTCAACTGCTTAGCTAGTGGAGTCACTGTAATAGCAGTCAATGTTCCATTTCATTGGCTTTTTAAATGTAACATGTGAGGGAAGACTTCTCAAAAGCCAAGCTGACATGCCATGATAGAGACCCTGCAGTCTCTGCCGTGACCAGGATTCGAACCTGGGTTGTCTCGGCCACAACGAGAAGTACTAACCACTATACGATCACAGCTATTTGTCAACTGCTTAGCTAGTGGAGTCACTGTAATAGCAGTCAATGTTCCATTTCATTGGCTTTTTAAATGTAACATGTGAGGGAAGACTTCTCAAAAGCCAAGCTGACATGCCATGATAGAGACCCTGCAGTCTCTGCCGTGACCAGGATTCGAACCTGGGTTGTCTCGGCCACAACGAGAAGTACTAACCACTATACGATCACGGCTATTTGTCAACTGCTTAGCTAGTGGAGTCACTGTAATAGCAGTCAATGTTCCATTTCATTGGCTTTTTAAATGTAACATGTGAGGGAAAACTTCTCAAAAGCCAAGCTGACATGCCATGATAGAGACCCTGCAGTCTCTGCCGTGACCAGGATTCGAACCTGGGTTGTCTCGGCCACAACGAGAAGTACTAACCACTATACGATCACGGCTATTTGTCAACTGCTTAGCTAGTGGAGTCACTGTAATAGCAGTCAATGTTCCATTTCATTGGCTTTTTAAATGTAACATGTGAGGGAAGACTTCTCAAAAGCCAAGCTGACATGCCATGATAGAGACCCTGCAGTCTCTGCCGTGACCAGGATTCGAACCTGGGTTGTCTCGGCCACAACGAGAAGTACTAACCACTATACGATCACGGCTATTTGTCAACTGCTTAGCTAGTGGAGTCACTGTAATAGCAGTCAATGTTCCATTTCATTGGCTTTTTAAATGTAACATGTGAGGGAAGACTTCTCAAAAGCCAAGCTGACATGCCATGATAGAGACCCTGCAGTCTCTGCCGTGACCAGGATTCAAACCTGGGTTGTCTCGGCCACAACGAGAAGTACTAACCACTATAGGGGTCAGGCTGGTCGTCCTGTGGGTGGCTCCATTACTTAAGCTTGTACCGGAGAGACATGCACTGATACAGCCATCACAATGGGCACAGGCTATTAGGGACCTTTAGCAACCACGTAAAAGCTCAATAAACGTAGACGTAGCCTATCCCTCTAGCACTACTACGTCTGCGTTTAATGAGGTACGTCGGGTTTGCTAAAGGTCCCTATTACATAATGCACCCTAAACATTCCGCAGTGAAGGCCAGGGAATTATCTCATTGGTTGATAATGCATCCAGCTAGACGCCTATACGATCACGGCTATTTGTCAACTGCTTAGCTAGTGGAGTCACTGTAATAGCAGTCAATGTTCCATTTCATTGGCTTTTTAAATGTAACATGTGAGGGAAGACTTCTCAAAAGCCAAGCTGACATGCCATGATAGAGACCCTGCAGTCTCTGCCGTGACCAGGATTCGAACCTGGGTTGTCTCGGCCACAACGAGAAGTACTAACCACTATACGATCAGGGCTATTTGTCAACTGCTTAGCTAGTGGAGTCACTGTAATAGCAGTCAATGTTCCATTTCATTGGCTTTTTAAATGTAACATGTGAGGGAAGACTTCTCAAAAGCCAAGCTGACATGCCATGATAGAGACCCTGCAGTCTCTGCCATGACCAGGATTCGAACCTGGGTTGTCTCGGCCACAACGAGAAGTACTAACCACTATACGATCACAGCTATTTGTCAACTGCTTAGCTAGTGGAGTCACTGTAATAGCAGTCAATGTTCCATTTCATTGGCTTTTTAAATGTAACATGTGAGGGAAAACTTCTCAAAAGCCAAGCTGACATGCCATGATAGAGACCCTGCAGTCTCTGCCGTGACCAGGATTCGAACCTGGGTTGTCTTGGCCACAACGAGAAGTACTAACCACTATACGATCACGGCTATTTGTCAACTGCTTAGCTAGTGGAGTCACTGTAATAGCAGTCAATGTTCCATTTCATTGGCTTTTTAAATGTAACATGTGAGGGAAAACTTCTCAAAAGCCAAGCTGACATGCCATGATAGAGACCCTGCAGTCTCTGCCGTGACCAGGATTCGAACCTGGGTTGTCTCGGCCACAACGAGAAGTACTAACCACTATACGATCACGGCTATTTGTCAACTGCTTAGCTAGTGGAGTCACTGTAATAGCAGTCAATGTTCCATTTCATTGGCTTTTTAAATGTAACATGTGAGGGAAGACTTCTCAAAAGCCAAGCTGACATGCCATGATAGAGACCCTGCAGTCTCTGCCGTGACCAGGATTCGAACCTGGGTTGTCTCGGCCACAACGAGAAGTACTAACCACTATACGATCACGGCTATTTGTCAACTGCTTAGCTAGTGGAGTCACTGTAATAGCAGTCAATGTTCCATTTCATTGGCTTTTTATATGTAACATGTGAGGGAAGACTTCTCAAAAGCCAAGCTGACATGCCATGATAGAGACCCTGCAGTCTCTGCCGTGACCAGGATTCGAACCTGGGTTGTCTCGGCCACAACGAGAAGTACTAACCACTATACGATCACGGCTATTTGTCAACTGCTTAGCTAGTGGAGTCACTGTAATAGCAGTCAATGTTCCATTTCATTGGCTTTTTAAATGTAACATGTGAGGGAAGACTTCTCAAAAGCCAAGCTGACATGCCATGATAGAGACCCTGGAGTCTCTGCCGTGACCAGGATTCGAACCTGGGTTGTCTTGGCCACAACGAGAAGTACTAACCACTATACGATCACGGCTATTTGTCAACTGCTTAGCTAGTGGAGTCACTGTAATAGCAGTCAATGTTCCATTTCATTGGCTTTTTAAATGTAACATGTGAGGGAAGACTTCTCAAAAGCCAAGCTGACATGCCATGATAGAGACCCTGCAGTCTCTGCCGTGACCAGGATTCGAACCTGGGTTGTCTCGGCCACAACGAGAAGTACTAACCACTATACGATCACGGCTATTTGTCAACTGCTTAGCCAGTGGAGTCACTGTAATAGCAGTCAATGTTCCATTTCATTGGCTTTTTAAATGTAACATGTGAGGGAAGACTTCTCAAAAGCCAAGCTGACATGCCATGATAGAGACCCTGCAGTCTCTGCCGTGACCAGGATTCGAACCTGGGTTGTCTCGGCCACAACGAGAAGTACTAACCACTATACGATCACAGCTATTTGTCAACTGCTTAGCTAGTGGAGTCACTGTAATAGCAGTCAATGTTCCATTTCATTGGCTTTTTAAATGTAACATGTGAGGGAAGACTTCTCAAAAGCCAAGCTGACATGCCATGATAGAGACCCTGCAGTCTCTGCCGTGACCAGGATTCGAACCTGGGTTGTCTCGGCCACAACGAGAAGTACTAACCACTATACGATCACGGCTATTTGTCAACTGCTTAGCTAGTGGAGTCACTGTAATAGCAGTCAATGTTCCATTTCATTGGCTTTTTAAATGTAACATGTGAGGGAAAACTTCTCAAAAGCCAAGCTGACATGCCATGATAGAGACCCTGCAGTCTCTGCCGTGACCAGGATTCGAACCTGGGTTGTCTCGGCCACAACGAGAAGTACTAACCACTATACGATCACGGCTATTTGTCAACTGCTTAGCTAGTGGAGTCACTGTAATAGCAGTCAATGTTCCATTTCATTGGCTTTTTAAATGTAACATGTGAGGGAAGACTTCTCAAAAGCCAAGCTGACATGCCATGATAGAGACCCTGCAGTCTCTGCCGTGACCAGGATTCGAACCTGGGTTGTCTCGGCCACAACGAGAAGTACTAACCACTATACGATCACGGCTATTTGTCAACTGCTTAGCTAGTGGAGTCACTGTAATAGCAGTCAATGTTCCATTTCATTGGCTTTTTAAATGTAACATGTGAGGGAAGACTTCTCAAAAGCCAAGCTGACATGCCATGATAGAGACCCTGCAGTCTCTGCCGTGACCAGGATTCAAACCTGGGTTGTCTCGGCCACAACGAGAAGTACTAACCACTATAGGGGTCAGGCTGGTCGTCCTGTGGGTGGCTCCATTACTTAAGCTTGTACCGGCGAGACATGCACTGATACAGCCATCACAATGGGCACAGGCTATTAGGGACCTTTAGCAACCACGTAAAAGCTCAATAAACGTAGACGTAGCCTATCCCTCTAGCACTACTACGTCTGCGTTTAATGAGGTACGTCGGGTTTGCTAAAGGTCCCTATTACATAATGCACCCTAAACATTCCGCAGTGAAGGCCAGGGAATTATCTCATTGGTTGATAATGCATCCAGCTAGACGCCTATACGATCACGGCTATTTGTCAACTGCTTAGCTAGTGGAGTCACTGTAATAGCAGTCAATGTTCCATTTCATTGGCTTTTTAAATGTAACATGTGAGGGAAGACTTCTCAAAAGCCAAGCTGACATGCCATGATAGAGACCCTGCAGTCTCTGCCGTGACCAGGATTCGAACCTGGGTTGTCTCGGCCACAACGAGAAGTACTAACCACTATACGATCACGGCTATTTGTCAACTGCTTAGCTAGTGGAGTCACTGTAATAGCAGTCAATGTTCCATTTCATTGGCTTTTTAAATGTAACATGTGAGGGAAGACTTCTCAAAAGCCAAGCTGACATGCCATGATAGAGACCCTGCAGTCTCTGCCGTGACCAGGATTCGAACCTGGGTTGTCTCGGCCACAACGAGAAGTACTAACCACTATACGATCACAGCTATTTGTCAACTGCTTAGCTAGTGGAGTCACTGTAATAGCAGTCAATGTTCCATTTCATTGGCTTTTTAAATGTAACATGTGAGGGAAAACTTCTCAAAAGCCAAGCTGACATGCCATGATAGAGACCCTGCAGTCTCTGCCGTGACCAGGATTCGAACCTGGGTTGTCTTGGCCACAACGAGAAGTACTAACCACTATACGATCACGGCTATTTGTCAACTGCTTAGCTAGTGGAGTCACTGTAATAGCAGTCAATGTTCCATTTCATTGGCTTTTTAAATGTAACATGTGAGGGAAGACTTCTCAAAAGCCAAGCTGACATGCCATGATAGAGACCCTGCAGTCTCTCCCGTGACCAGGATTCGAACCTGGGTTGTCTCGGCCACAACGAGAAGTACTAACCACTATACGATCACGGCTATTTGTCAACTGCTTAGCTAGTGGAGTCACTGTAATAGCAGTCAATGTTCCATTTCATTGGCTTTTTAAATGTAACATGTGAGGGAAAACTTCTCAAAAGCCAAGCTGACATGCCATGATAGAGACCCTGCAGTCTCTGCCGTGACCAGGATTCGAACCTGGGTTGTCTCGGCCACAACGAGAAGTACTAACCACTATACGATCACGGCTATTTGTCAACTGCTTAGCTAGTGGAGTCACTGTAATAGCAGTCAATGTTCCATTTCATTGGCTTTTTAAATGTAACATGTGAGGGAAGACTTCTCAAAAGCCAAGCTGACATGCCATGATAGAGACCCTGCAGTCTCTGCCGTGACCAGGATTTGAACCTGGGTGCTCTCGGCCACAACGAGAAGTACTAACCACTATACGATCACGGCTATTTGTCAACTGCTTAGCTAGTGGAGTCACTGTAATAGCAGTCAATGTTCCATTTCATTGGCTTTTTATATGTAACATGTGAGGGAAGACTTCTCAAAAGCCAAGCTGACATGCCATGATAGAGACCCTGCAGTCTCTGCCGTGACCAGGATTCGAACCTGGGTTGTCTTGGCCACAACGAGAAGTACTAACCACTATACGATCACGGCTATTTGTCAACTGCTTAGCTAGTGGAGTCACTGTAATAGCAGTCAATGTTCCATTTCATTGGCTTTTTAAATGTAACATGTGAGGGAAGACTTCTCAAAAGCCAAGCTGATATGCCATGATAGAGACCCTGGAGTCTCTGCCGTGACCAGGATTCGAACCTGGGTTGTCTTGGCCACAACAAGAAGTACTAACCACTATACGATCACGGCTATTTGTCAACTGCTTAGCTAGTGGAGTCACTGTAATAGCAGTCAATGTTCCATTTCATTGGCTTTTTAAATGTAACATGTGAGGGAAGACTTCTCAAAAGCCAAGCTGACATGCCATGATAGAGACCCTGCTGTCTCTGCCGTGACCAGGATTCGAACCTGGGTTGCCTCGGCCACAACGAGAAGTACTAACCACTATACGATCACGGCTATTTGTCAACTGCTTAGCTAGTGGAGTCACTGTAATAGCAGTCAATGTTCCATTTCATTGGCTTATTAAATGTAACATGTGAGGGAAAACTTCTCAAAAGCCAAGCTGACATGCCATGATAGAGACCCTGCAGTCTCTGCCGTGACCAGGATTCGAACCTGGGTTGTCTCGGCCACAACGAGAAGTACTAACCACTATACGATCACGGCTATTTGTCAACTGCTTAGCTAGTGGAGTCACTGTAATAGCAGTCAATGTTCCATTTCATTGGCTTTTTAAATGTAACATGTGAGGGAAGACTTCTCAAAAGCCAAGCTGACATGCCATGATAGAGACCCTGCAGTCTCTGCCGTGACCAGGATTCGAACCTGGGTTGTCTCGGCCACAACGAGAAGTACTAACCACTATACGATCACAGCTATTTGTCAACTGCTTAGCTAGTGGAGTCACTGTAATAGCAGTCAATGTTCCATTTCATTGGCTTTTTAAATGTAACATGTGAGGGAAGACTTCTCAAAAGCCAAGCTGACATGCCATGATAGAGACCCTGCAGTCTCTGCCGTGACCAGGATTCGAACCTGGGTTGTCTCGGCCACAACGAGAAGTACTAACCACTATACGATCACGGCTATTTGTCAACTGCTTAGCTAGTGGAGTCACTGTAATAGCAGTCAATGTTCCATTTCATTGGCTTTTTAAATGTAACATGTGAGGGAAGACTTCTCAAAAGCCAAGCTGACATGCCATGATAGAGACCCTGCAGTCTCTGCCGTGACCAGGATTCGAACCTGGGTTGTCTCGGCCACAACGAGAAGTACTAACCACTATACGATCACGGCTATTTGTCAACTGCTTAGCTAGTGGAGTCACTGTAATAGCAGTCAATGTTCCATTTCATTGGCTTTTTAAATGTAACATGTGAGGGAAGACTTCTCAAAAGCCAAGCTGACATGCCATGATAGAGACCCTGCAGTCTCTGCCGTGACCAGGATTCAAACCTGGGTTGTCTCGGCCACAACGAGAAGTACTAACCACTATAGGGGTCAGGCTGGTCGTCCTGTGGGTGGCTCCATTACTTAAGCTTGTACCGGCGAGACATGCACTGATACAGCCATCACAATGGGCACAGGCTATTAGGGACCTTTAGCAACCACGTAAAAGCTCAATAAACGTAGACGTAGCCTATCCCTCTAGCACTACTACGTCTGCGTTTAATGAGGTACGTCGGGTTTGCTAAAAGTCCCTATTACATAATGCACCCTAAACATTCCGCAGTGAAGGCCAGGGAATTATCTCATTGGTTGATAATGCATCCAGCTAGACGCCTATACGATCACGGCTATTTGTCAACTGCTTAGCTAGTGGAGTCACTGTAATAGCAGTCAATGTTCCATTTCATTGGCTTTTTAAATGTAACATGTGAGGGAAGACTTCTCAAAAGCCAAGCTGACATGCCATGATAGAGACCCTGCAGTCTCTGCCGTGACCAGGATTCGAACCTGGGTTGTCTCGGCCACAACGAGAAGTACTAACCACTATAAGATCACGGCTATTTGTCAACTGCTTAGCTAGTGGAGTCACTGTAATAGCAGTCAATGTTCCATTTCATTGGCTTTTTAAATGTAACATGTGAGGGAAAACTTCTCAAAAGCCAAGCTGACATGCCATGATAGAGACCCTGCAGTCTCTGCCGTGACCAGGATTCGAACCTGGGTTGTCTCGGCCACAACGAGAAGTACTAACCACTATACGATCACGGCTATTTGTCAACTGCTTAGCTAGTGGAGTCACTGTAATAGCAGTCAATGTTCCATTTCATTGGCTTTTTAAATGTAACATGTGAGGGAAGACTTCTCAAAAGCCAAGCTGACATGCCATGATAGAGACCCTGCAGTCTCTGCCGTGACCAGGATTCGAACCTGGGTTGTCTCGGCCACAACGAGAAGTACTAACCACTATAGGGGTCAGGCTGGACGTCCTGTGGATGGCTCCATTACTTAAGCTTGTACCGGCGAGACATGCACTGATACAGCCATCACAATGGGCACAGGCTATAGGTCGAGTTACATATACAGTTCTACTACGTCATACTGTGGGCAAACAAAGGCAATACGTGCTTAGGTAACTTCACCATGATAGCCACACACCAGGGTTATTAAATTAAAATGTATTTTTAATTATCCCCAGGCTATAGTAAAACATATCTTTCACCATACAATATTATATTTTAAATGTATGTATTCATGTGTATCTCATGATACATCTATGGGCACTTATATCTTAACAAAACTGGTTGATTCCGAGTCACCCTACCTAGTGGTCACAGTCCAGTGGTCTGTTTGCCCACCATACCTCCGATATAAATAGAATAATCAAGTATATGTAACTCGACCTATTACATAATGCACCCTAAACATTCCGCAGTGAAGGCCAGGGAATTATCTCATTGGTTGATAATGCATCCAGCTAGACGCCTATACAATCACGGCTATTTGTCAACTGCTTAGCTAGTGGAGTCACTGTAATAGCAGTCAATGTTCCATTTCATTGGCTTTTTAAATGTAACATGTGAGGGAAGACTTCTCAAAAGCCAAGCTGACATGCCATGATAGAGACCCTGCAGTCTCTGCCGTGACCAGGATTCGAACCTGGGTTGTCTCGGCCACAACGAGAAGTACTAACCACTATAAGATCACGGCTATTTGTCAACTGCTTAGCTAGTGGAGTCACTGTAATAGCAGTCAATGTTCCATTTCATTGGCTTTTTAAATGTAACATGTGAGGGAAGACTTCTCAAAAGCCAAGCTGACATGCCATGATAGAGACCCTGTAGTCTCTGCCGTGACCAGGATTCGAACCTGGGTTGTCTCGGCCACAACGAGAAGTACTAACCACTATACGATCACGGCTATTTGTCAACTGCTTAGCTAGTGGAGTCACTGTAATAGCAGTCAATGTTCCATTTCATTGGCTTTTTAAATGTAACATGTGAGGGAAAACTTCTCAAAAGCCAAGCTGACATGCCATGATAGAGACCCTGCAGTCTCTGCCGTGACCAGGATTCGAACCTGGGTTGTCTCGGCCACAACGAGAAGTACTAACCACTATACGATCACGGCTATTTGTCAACTTTTAGCTAGTGGAGTCACTGTAATAGCAGTCAATGTTCCATTTCATTGGCTTTTTAAATGTAGCATGTGAGGGAAGACTTCTCAAAAGCCAAGCTGACATGCCATGATAGAGACCCACATAAAAATGTGGGATTTAAAATACTGTACCAGCTCACCAGGTCACCTGGAAAACAGCCCAGGTCGCAAGGTCGCTTTTGACCCCTATGGCAAGCGATATGTTCACCCAGATATTGGAGTTTTTAACTCTGGTATCGGAGTTTTTAACTCTGCTTTCGAAGTTAAACAGTCAGTTATCAACTCCGATATCGGAATTAGAAACTCCGATATCGAGGGTGATCAAATGGCTTGCCCCAGTCCCCTCTTGAGCCACCATGTAACAATACTTGCTTTTCATTGTTTTTCCAGGAGCTGTATAAGCGCAATGTGAAGGCCCGAGAATTACGGGAGTCTATTGGTGATGCACTGGGGGCCGTCATGTACACCTACTGTCAAATAGGTGACCAGTGTAAGCAAAAGGTTGGTATACATGCATTTACTCATACTAACCTTAGACGAGTAGTACCTGTACTAACCTAGCTTAACATGGAAAGAATTAGGGATGGAGTTATTTATTACCGGTTGCTTGATTAAGGATTAAGGGTGTGCTAGAAAGTAATATGCATGGTCATGTTTACTCTACTTTGCATTTAAATATATGAAATGCATAATAGGCCAAGTGATAATTCTTGCGGACATCTTTATCATGGGTGTCCTTTGTCATAATAGACCTATATTTGTACTGTACTTCAAACCATGAATAAATTCAAACGGCTGAATGTCCCCTGTCCAACAAGATCAAAACATGGAACAACTATCAGGATTGAGATCATTATTTTACAGACGTCGAACGAAAGGAGAGTCTGGACTTATTTGAGAACGTTATATTATACCGAAGCTCAGCATACAGTTTTCACATTATTTAACCATATAAAACCCCCCTTAAGGTAATTGAAGACGCCCGGAAGTTGATCCTGGACCGTGTAGAGACATGCGCGGACGACAACTGCCGGCCGCAGCACCTGCGCATCCTGGGTAATGCCGGTATGCCGGAAGTCCTTCCGGTGCTGTTGAAGTACGCGGAGCACGGGGAGGACGGCCCCGTGCAGTCTGCCGCCATCCGGGCCCTGCGCCGCCTGGATGCCAGTCACTTTGATGGAAAGGTAAATGCATGTCCTCCTCCTCTACTCCACCCTCCTCTATATGGTTAAGTATGGAGCCACAGGCCAATGAAACCCTCCAAGTCTAACGCAGGTCTGGAATATATAGGGCCTAGTCGGGACTGGAGCTGGTTGCGGCAGCCAGCACTGATAAGAGCTGATAAGACTGTTACTAGTCTGTCCCCTGTTTGTCCCCTATTTGTACCCATAGTGGGGTGTCTTATCAGTTGGTTTAACCGCAACCAGCGAAATATAAAATGGCGGACCCACAGGGTATAGCTCCAGATTCCTATAGGGTAAAGATAAATTCCATAGGCATGGGGTAAATATCAATTCATACTTAGTAAGGTCGGAAATGAGCAAATGAATTATCATTTTGTTTATAATTCTTTTAGCAACCGCGCCAATATCCCCCCAGGATGTATTTGACGCCCTATCCCCAAATTCAATTCCCTCCCCCCTCCCCCCTTTTGAAAAATTACCGCTAGATAATGCCACTTATTTTCAATAGTTATTTGGAATTATTATCCATATTGCAATGAATTCAAGAACTAACTCATCATCAATATATGCAGGAGTGTGTTTTCTCCATTTTTCTAAATTCATATTGTAAAGAGAGCAAAATACAGGATTCAGATAGAACATTTATGTTGGAAAATTGCGTTAATTTGAGATATGTATAAAGAGAACCCATAGATTGAGCTGGATATAAGGGCTGAAAATAAAGGTTGAGATGAGCCATGTTCACAACCTCTAGAGAAAAATGCCTGTAGACAAATATGGTCAGACCCCAAAAAAGAAAAGACTTTTCATCAATTTCTCGGAAAGAATGTGAATAATTGAAAACAAATGTAAAAATCCCAAAGGCTTCTTTTTACAATAAATGGTGGCAGGCATATCTGGGTTGTAGCTTGTAGGTACAGTGTATTCAGTTGTGTTAACTCCTTATAACACAGGTGAAGACCACCATGCGCAACATTTACCACCAGTACCGGAAGCCGTACGACACGGCGGTGCGCACGCAGGCTATGATGGTGTTGCTGACGCATGCGCCTTCAGCTGAAGACGTCAGAGAGGTGGTTACGTCAACGACGGACCCTACGGAGAGAGAACACTCGATGTACGTCCAGCAGCGTTTGTTCCAGATGGCGGCACGGGATGCAGACATCAGGTAGGTAGACAACATACACTGAAAAAGTAAACTTGTCTCCAGACTCGTCGAAGTGACTATCATAAAATAAACGAGTCAAAAGTTGTCTAACCTATCAGGTTACCATCCCACAAACAGAATCTGGAGCTGGCAAATGTCGGGTTTTGGGCTGGCACATGCCAAGTGTGTCTTCTATCTGCAGCTAGAAGACCCGCTTCCTTGTCACTTGGACAAGTTTTTGACTCGTTTATTTTATGACCGTCACTTGGAAGAGTCTGGAGACAAGTTTACTTTTTGAGTGTACTTTTCATCAAAAAGGTGTGTTAGGGCAGATTCATCTGGAGTCGGACACACACCTTGAGAGGGACAATTGATTTTGTGTTTTTTAAACTCTTTATTTGTGAATGGTGGTAAAGTTTAAGTGTTATTCTTTCCAAAAAGCTAACACTTGAAGTCGTAGTGTACATGAATAACCACAGATTTCACTGTCCGTCTCAAAGTATGTGTCTGACTCATGGTGAATCTGCTCTATTTAGTCACAGGGTATAGTATACGCTAGCTTATTTGACCGTACTGGCAATATTTCCCTGGTGTCATTAAGAGTCTTTACCTCAATTTGTTAACAATTTCAAGTAAATAGTATAATGTACATGTCATAGATAACGAAATTGGTTATAGGGCAGTGACCTTTATGGTCTTTTAATTGAAGGCATTGAAAACTGTAATGAACTTTCCAGGGTCGCGCCCAGCGCCGAACACGATGTGGTACACTGAAAACCTAAGGGTCGTCATTTTGACAATACCAAAACTGACAACTTTAGGTAGTCAAAGTGACCACCTTAGGTCGTCATTGTGACTACCCATCTGAGCCATTCAGACCAAAGTTGTCATAATGACGACCTTAGGTAGTCACAATAATTAGGTAGTCAGAATGACTACCTTAAGGTTGTTAATTTAGGTATTGTCCATTTGAAGAACTAAAGTCATCAGTAATGACAACTCTCAAGTCCTAGGTTGTCCCAATGACTACCCTATGGTACATAATTCTATTCCCCACTTGCTACTTATGGCACGCTACTGCCACCTGGTTTTAATATTTGCATAACTATATCTGTCGTGAGATATACAGTGGTGACAGGGAGCAGAGTGGTCTCTATACCTTTGGGGTCATCATTCTCACCCATTGGCAACTTATTTATAACAACTAATGCTACACCAAATATGTGAAAGGGATGTCTCTCATTAAGAAGTGAACTAATTAGAGACTATATTCCTACACCATTCTCCACTCCATCTGCCATTATTCATTATGACTACCTAGGTCGTCATAATGACTATGCTCCTTGCTCTGGGTTTTCAGTGTAGTAGTATATGGACATGGGGGTTTACCATGGCGCTACTTAAATGGTGTCCAGGCGATTCGGGAGCTCTCTTCCATGAATTAATCATTGTTTCTAACGGCAGTTCCTATACACTTATTTCACATGGCAGAAATCTGACAGATCATCATAATACAATTCCATGAGGTAGCGTCATTGTCACAGGTATATTCACTGACAGCGTTGATATCATAAACCTACACAGAGAAAGGAAGTCCAGGTTGCCCCCAGAATGACTCCCCTCGTTAGGGCAGCCCAGCCTGCATAAGAGAGTCTAGGTGACTCCATGTGTGACCTAAGGGAGTCAGCTAGGGGAGTCACATTGTTCCCTGACTGACCAAAGGGAGTCAGATAAGGACCTGGGCTCCCCTAAAAAGGGGAGTCATTCTGGAGGCAACCTGGACCCCTTTTGGCGATGTCATTACTCTGTGGCATACATACTAGAGGTTGAATCTATGTTTTAGGACCAAGGTTGAGGGTGCATTGAATAATATCACATTGAGGAATTACCACGTGCTGGCCCCCAAAGGAAAGGCTCTAGCATTCAAGGAGAGCATGGCAGGTATGTATGGGTGACCCATTTTCTGACGCTTTAAGTATATAAGCGTGTAGCTTTAAATATGATATATACTCCTCAAACTCTTCTACTTGGTAGTCGCATAATGTATACATACTACCCAAAATATATTTTGTATTAGATAAATCAATCCTCACAGTGAATACGTCAAATGCAAATTTTACAGATTTTCTTCATCGGGGCAAAGTTAACGTTCCAAAGATAATGGGTCAAATCTATTATTATAATAGAGCGTCTTTGTATACCTCTTTCAATGTAGCATAAACATTGCAGTAGTAGTTCCTTTGTATCATTTCCATGAATAGGCCTAAGTTTAATATTTCCATGAATTTCCCACATTGATGCTCAAAGCTTGTGGTACTTGGAACAGAACTGAAGGGGCTGACGGCAAACTATGACATGTACGTCATGAACTCTAAGGCTGGCATCATGAAGAGGAGCGGCATGGACGTAGATGTTATCACGCCCTCAGGCACCATGCCCCTCTACTCGGTACAGTATACCACTATCTGAATAGCATGATACCCACAGGGCTTTGGCTTTCATTGATATGATAGCATCCCATGATAAGTACTAACAATGATTTAAAATTCAGATTCATTGTAAAATATCCTCAAAGAAGATATGCATTTTGAGTAACTGATGGAACTGCGAAGAGATGAGGACCAGTATGTTCCATTTAGCATCATGAACTTCTTACCATAGCAACCAGAAAGTGCAATATGTTCCCATGATAAAATCAACCCCTGTGGCGCCCCACCTATGTTTAGTTCTTAACCTTGGAGGTATTAAAGCAGTATCACTGACCCTGTGTTGTGTCTTACAGTTTGGTATCTTTGCTGCTGGCCTGGAGGGTCTGCTGGGAGAGGAGGTGGAGGCAGGGCAGGAGAACGTGGAGCCGACAGCGGGGCTGGCACTAGACCTGTTAGATGTGGCCCTCCGACCCGTCACCTTCTTTGTGGGACAGAGTGGACTCATGTCAGCCGTGTGGAACGCACCCAGTGAACTTACAAATGCTCTACAGGTAGGAACCATACTCCTTGTATCACGGGCCACCACTGAGCTAAACTTTGGGGGGGGAGGTCAGGTGTTTCTGTTCACAGAAACAGGGTAGTCAACTCTATGTTCCCCCTCTGCTTTGAGCATAGCATTCTGGTGAAAATGCATGCATTTGGATGCATTAAAAGGCCATAATCTAATGGATTTGCATAGTAAATAATATTACTGGGATGCAGAACACACAATTTTGCATTAAACTGGAGATATACCCACATTTAGCAAAGTCCCCCCTCTGCTTTGGGTACCAACATTGCTGCGGTCCTCAAAGCACATGGCCACTGTGGGGAGCAAGGAAGGGACAGGGGTCTGTACACAGGTAGCACAGGTAGCCAAGTGTAGCAGTCAGAGTGGCCCACACTGTCCTACCTGACGGTAGGACTAGGACTCTGCTTGGAGACAAAGTTCAGTTGGTGCGCGTGCCTAGTATTGATTACCGTCCATTCTATCTGTATTGCCCTGTATCAGCCACTGATGAGATTGGACATGAGATTATCGATTTTCCTCCCCTGGTTATTTCTTTAGCATTGTTTCAATTAATGTATAATGTATGTCAATAATAGCTATAGGCCTACTAAATGCCCTTTGATAAAAAGCATTTATAATATTACATGTATGATATAAATCACTAATTTATTTTCTGTGATATAAACTTTATTCTAGACTTTCTGTCATTTATTCTTTCAGACAAACCTGTTACTACAGGATCACTCACAGTCTATAGGGCTGCAGAATGGACTTTCCGTCAACCTGAATGTACAGGGCACAGTGTCCATGGACCTGTCAGGGATGGTCTCTATTAGTCTCTGGAACAAAAACTGCCAGTCACTTATAAAGAACAGGTAACATTATAATCCTTGTTGTATGGAATGGAGATGGGAGGGGTGTTTGTTTCATATGCCCTGGTTTTGAACCAGCTCACAATGGCAAAAAAAACACTCTTTATTAAAGGTCCAGCGCCCCATTATATAGGGCCGAGTACCTGTCCTGACTGCACTCCGACTGTTACTGGACGTGCAGTAAGATCTGCGGGTTTAAGGTTGGAAGACAAAGTGAAAAGAAACAGTAATTCTTTGATTTAAAATAGGACAAACAATCTGAAGTTTGTTTAAACTTATAAAATATAACTATTGCTGTGCCATATTCATTTGAAATTGTGTTCCCAAAATAGGCTTTGCTTTGTGCAGTTAACATACAGACAAAATCGAAACAGTAGTATCTTATTTGAACCGTTACTGTGGGTGTATACCTCCATGATGTTTGAAGCACTTGGTACCAATACTAACCCCTGTTTTCTCCCTCCCCCAGTGCTGCCATGGTTGTCCAAGGTTCCATGGGCATCCAGACAGGTGCCTTCCGTGCAGGCACCTCCTTCTCAGCTCATTCAGCCTCTGTCATTGACTTCCAAACAGACGTCGACTTCTACGACAAAATTAAAATGTGCCTACAGATGAGCCGACCAGCTCTAACTTACAAGTGAGTACAATGTCATGTTTTTCAAGCACAAAAAGCAGGGATAGAACCAGGAATCTGGGGGGAAACACTATAAAAGTACCGAAAAATATCATTAGAAAAGCGTTGGATCCGCTTCGTTGGTCCTGAGAGGGATCCAACTATGGCTGGTCCCTCCTAAGAAATTCCAATTATTTTGCATTCCTCTGTTGTTGGGAGGAAGAGGGGATGTAGGAAATGGGTATTAGCTTTAATTTACCATTTTGTCCAAAACAGTCTATCCCAATCCCTGCCTTCTCTGGAGGAGGGACTCGGCGTTCTTATCTCCCTGGTCGTAAATCCAATTAAAAAGCAATATAATGTCAACTTTGGGGCAGAGGTCCTCCCCAAGCCACAGGTTGTAGTAATCTGATACATCCTGATCAGATACCACCACTAGCTTAATTGTGCCTGCAAACCATAAGTAATTGAATGCCTCTTTGAATAGATATTATTCTTTGATAACTGTGCTATGCATGTCATGTGCTCTACATAGGTACTTTATTTATGATTCAACTCCTACCAGTAATTATACAATAAGTGTTTAATGCAATGTTATCATGTTATTAGGGAGCGTTCATTATTTATGGCAGGGGGGGGGCGGGCGTTTGGCAAAATGAATATGTCAAAAAAAAAAAGACCCCCCCCTCCGAATGGGTAAAAAAAAATAGACCCCCCCCTCCGAATGGGTCAAAAAAAAAAGACCCCCCCCTCCGAATAGGTTGAAAAAAAATGACCCCCCCTCACCATACACGTTAATAAATACTTAATAATTGCATCAACGAAATACAAAGTCTACATAGTCCTATACTATAACCTATTATATAGCATGTGCTTAACCATTATTTGAGGGAGTGGTTATAGGGTAGAATAATATGGTGAATATTTTTGCATCTCCCACATGTGGAGAGCGCACATTTTTCTTGTTCCGTGGAACGTTTGATTTTGCTAAAAATGGGTGTAATTCTTTTGGTCCCCACCTACAAGTCCTGCTAATACTGTTTGGTAGAAGTACTGGTCATGAAATGGCCCAGCTCAGGGGCGGCGGAAAGCGGATAAAGTTGGGGGGGGGCAGCTCAGAAATGCCAGCTGACGAGTGGTGGTTGGAAGGAGAAACAAATAGTTGTTTTGGGGCCACAAGCCCCAGGAAAATTTTGGAATTTGACCTTTATATTAATGCATTCAGAGTGGTCTAAAGTCTACTATATGATCCATGGGAAATTTTGTAATTTTACATTGAAATTGATGTGTTCTGAGGGACTTTGAGCTTGTCATTCAAGAAAATTTTAGGAATTTTACCTTTAGATTGGTATATTCTTAGGTACTCTGAGTCTAGAATGTTCATGTTTCACAGCACAGATCAATTACAATCGCTTAAGCCATCAATGGTATGCATGGATGCTATGTGCACCATAGTTGATAACCTTCATTTGAGGAAATGCCATAAGGTACCTGCCTTCAAAGTTCTAGGGTAAGGACCCTCCCCTCTGTGTGGGCAGTAGCGCTTGTCTTTCTTTGTGGTAGACGACCATGTCAAGTGTTGACTTATCACTAAAAGAAGGATTATAGCATCCCCAACTTTGACAAATCTTTTAAGCCTAAATTGTTAATTTAGTACTCTAGTATAATCTATAAAAACCCGTATGAAGCCTTATCTTGACTTTGTCCTGATCCCATAAGATGCACTGGCAATCTGACTTGCATACTTGCCATGGCCTATGCATGAAGTTTTATGTGACACTGTAGGGGGAATATCATGCTAATGATGTTTTCCCAGCAGCGCCAGTTTGGATCCTGTCAGGTGGCTCTATAATTAACTTATGGTGTGGTCAGTATTACCAAGCCTTGGGAATTCATTGACTCCGAAAAATGTAAAGCTTTAAAATAGTGATGAATAACTCACTGATAACCCTGCAGAGCGTCGGAAGCAACTTGACCAGAACCAAATATAGAGCTGTAAAAATTCTGATGAGGCCAAGGAGCAATGAGTAGCTATGATAATTCAGTGCCTGATTTCTGTTGAAGCCAAAGATGAACTTAGAGGGAGATTTAGAAATTGGCGAAAGTGGCTATTTGCTACATTTCAAGGCATGCGGTACACTGATTTATAGTGGGATGATCATGTTTACTCTATGAGTCTACCGATTTTATAAGCCCTAGAATCTGTGAGAAGCAGGCAGTTATCAGGGAGATTGTGAAGTTATTCTGAAAAATTGAGAACTCTGCAATCAGAACGCTGGGGCCCATTTAGCAGGGTCTGGTGCAAGACACCAAGGAAAAGTGTGTATCATGACTGGTGTAATCACGCCTTTGACTGGTGGAGTGGACCTAAGCTACAATGTATCAAAATATGAGGTAGATTTGCATCTTGCATACCGTGCATGTGCTCCTCTATTGGGAAGAAAGGCAGGGTATAGACATGTAGGCAAGTTCACCCTTGCATATGGATGCCAAAACGCGATAGGGCAAGGCTAAAGTCCAATTAACCCAAACTATTTCAGATACCGTACTGTCATATTTCGGCGCCACAATAGCATTCATCTAGCTGCACACTGATACTAGCTTTGCTGTATAGACCTGCTACATTCTGTACTCCTATTCTCATGTTGAATTAATGTTCTTTCTCCAGTTATTGTTGTTTTGGGAAAAGAAAAGTGGTGAATCATTCAAAGTGTCGATGGGTAGGCAAGAAATTTAGCAGAGTTCTGCTGTCTTAATGACCCCAATTCGCGACATGTGTCGTGAAATTCTCGTCATGTTGTGTCAAAAATTACCCCCTTCCAAATAAATACCCCTAAAAGAAATGCCCCCCCCCCCTCAGAATAGGTTGAAAAAAAAAGACCCCCCCCCTAAGAATAGGTTGAAAAAAAAGACCCCCCCCTCTGAATACCCCTAAAAAAAATGACCCCCCCCCTTGATTTGAACACCCCCCCCCCCCTGGCATAAATAATGAACGCTCCCTTAGTTTTCATAGTACTACTTCTAGAAGGAGTTGAGCCTTAATCAAACTACCTATGTGGAGCACAGAACATGTATGATACATCTATTTTAGAATGTCATCCATTTATCAAAGCATTTTATAATCTTTGATTTTCAGGCATACACTTTTCATACACCTAACAGCTGTCACCTATTAAGTCTCAGGGCATGATAGCTGCCTGACCATATAATCCGTCACCCCCCTTGATAATGAGCCTCCCTGTTCAGACTCTGCGGTTACATACATTCTTTCACTCTGGAGTAGTCTTCTAGAGAAGGGATTGTGTTAGACTGAAAAAGCGAAAAGCATTTATGGATCCCATAGTAACTACACGTGTAGAACAAAGGTGGCGCCTCTGGTTCATACCTCGCGTTCTAGTGGGCGTGTCAGCCAGCTGCCGATCACCCTAGTTTCTAACGTTGTGGGCGTGGTCAGCCATACTGAACCAGGTCAGGTGCCTCCATAGGTCACCACCAGGTGGAGGCTCCCGTGAGCTGCTCATCCCTGCTCACCCACTCTGCTTTAGTAGCTGATTTGTTCACCTAGCGTCTTGGTCTACCCTGCGTCCATGTAGCCCCCCCCCCCTCTCCTTTCTCCACCCACCACCGTTTTGGCATCTAGTAGATATATTTCATCCGTGTTGGCGAGCATCTATACTTCTGTCAGTGTGCGGCCCACCCAGGATGCGTTTTCCTCTTTTTCCCCATCTAGATATAGTGTTAGGTCAGACTGATGTTTAGGCCGAGCTACTCATGCACTGACCGGGTGGTGCATACGATATATGTCTTGTAAAGAGCAGCTCGCTATATACATGGTGCATTCTGAGCTATTTGCAACACAAATCTAGAAAAGGACACTAATTAGTTGTCATAGAAAATGGACACAACTGAGGTTCACCTTCTGATTCCTTTGTGTGGTATCATAATATTCGCCCATTGGTAGGATATAGAATGTAGAATTGTCTTCATAAAACTAGGCCATAGCAGGACTATAGTCAGGGTACTATAGTATGCATTATAGAAGTAGCTCAGGCGATGACGTGGCGAGTGTCGTGACACAGCGACTTTAGGAATGACACTTTTTATGAACAGGACCCCGACAGGACCATCGTGGATCAGTTACAAAGTAACTACTTCCCGGAGTATATTTCATCGGCTCAAAACTGACATTGGATGCCCCAATTTATGCTGATCATATGGTTATGGAATATGGTGTAGATATTAAGATGTTTCATCGCCTAGTATTTTAATACGCCTTACCATCAATCAGCGCAGTGTAGCAGCATCTAGGGTGGGCGTCTTATATCAGTAGTATCAGGTGCTCAGCCGGACGCCGAGTTGCTCGTCTTGAGCAAGGTATATACCAGCACAATTTAGAAACCTCTAGTAGCAATGCAGTCTGCCTATAATCCATATTTGTTGAATCAGCATTGAACAAGTTTGCCATAATGTGCAACACCAACGTAGATCATATCGTTCAACCACTGATTTAACCTATTTTCTATAATTCATACTTATATGACTAACGTCATTCAACAGTATTAAATGTTTTGAGATAAACCAGTACCTGTGGTATTTGGACGTGGTATTTTCCATGGTATGTGCATAAGAACAGAGGAGTATAATGAGCAGGTCATCAAGAACCCTCTAGTTCCTGACCTCACTTGACCGCTGTCGTGGCCCTCTACGACCTGCACGCTGCCATCAGAGCCGAGAAAAATTATCGCTCATCTGATAAAAGGGGTAAGAGCAAACAAGGCCCGTCGATGGGGATTTCACATGATGCAGCTGGTGTGCGCCGTTAGGGAATTACAACCCCAACCCGTTGTCTCCATAATCAGAGAGGTTGGAGGTAATGGATACAGCGACTGTGAGACTGGTGACGAGGACATTAAAGTGATATGGTCCGATTTCTTCCAAATTTTAAATCCTACTTATATATGTTTCAAATGTTAGCAAAATGTCCTATTAGGAGGATAACAAACAAAACAATGTCATCTATGGACAATAGGATCCCATTTAGAGGGCAAAACGTGGCCCTGGTACAGTATTTTACAGTGTTTTTTCAATGGTGGAAATATAGCGTGCACTCCAAAAGTCCCAAATTGGGCATAAAACTGAAGATTGACTGAATTCTAAGCTGACTTATGGGGAATAGTGTTAAATAAAATAGGTAAGACATGTAGTATGACCATATTGGACATTCTTGTTCATTTTTAACTAAATTGATTTTTGAGCCCTAATCATCGGACCATGTCACTTTAATCTCTACACCTGATACCCGTGCTATCAATTGAGTAATCGTGAGCGGGGATGTTCCAGGCCTCCAGGACCCTGTACAAAAAAAAAGAGTGACGCATTCCATGCTATTGTATGTCACAGGCGATGGAGATCATTTTACATGTATTGCCTCTGCCACCAATCCCCCCCCCCAGTATGCCTAGCAGTGACTGAATAGTTTCTTTATATATATATATATATATATATATATATATATATATATATATATATATATATATATATATATATATATATTTACATATATAAATAAATATATATATATATATATATATATATATATATATATATATATATATAGGGAGAACCCTCAGAGTCAGAGAGAAGCAGCCTATACTGGACTTTCATCAGATGATACACTTAGTAAGCCATCTGGGGGCAGACATTAAGGTGTACAGAGATAACTGGATGCTGCACCAACATTTCATTTCATGACCTGCCTGCCAGAATACACACCCCTGTAGTGCTGACACAGAGAGAGGTGTGCCAGGGGGTGTCCTGCTGGTCCTGTTTTTGCTGACATAGTGTCCTTGCTCCTCCAGCTCACTGTGTCAGCTTGTCAGGTACTGGAGGAGTAGGAGGGCAGGTATCATCAGGCTCTGGAGGGGCTGTGGGTGGGTCCTTGGGTATACTGGTGATGCCACCTATACCAAACAGTGACGTAAATAGCGGTATACGTATGGCCGGTCAGGTGCGTGGGTGGCTGACAGGGATCGGCTTCCACATACACCTGGAGAAAGGAGGGAGAAAACAGTTTACCACCCCCCCCCCCCCCCGGCTTACTCTCAAGTACTCAGGTCTCAGGAGATATGTGGGAGGGACTTTTGAGAGACCTTTGAGAGGCTACATGTGTTTTTTATTTTCCTGTTGTGGATGTATCTGGAATGAGTCTTGTGAGTTCCAAATTTATGGATATAACTTATCAAATATATCCAGTCCCCCCTATGTATTACCCATACTTATTATGCACCCAAATCATCCAGTAAAAATGGGATATCTATTAGGAATTTGATAGAAGCCATATTGATAAATATAAAGCTACGACATATAATCAGATCGTTTGTCCATGACAAAGTCGACAGCCATGTATCATGTATGGCATCATATACCCAACCTATGGATGACCATATCGTTATTTTTCGTTATGCTATAATGAGCTAGGTTGACAGTTACCCTCTTGAATTTCAACATAAGGAAGATATCATGGTAGCTCATAGCATTAATATAAGTTAGGCTATAGTGTGAATATACTACGTGACTATTGTTTATCCCAATGTACCTACATCTACCAGGTATCATCACTTCAAAACCCATACGCTCGCACCGACCAACATCCCATCAATTACACCGGGTCATAATGACATCCAGTAGAGGCCTTACAAAAATACATAAACCCGGTTTACTAGTCCCACAACTCTTGCTCTGACAGATTTAGTAACCCCTCTGCCCCCTTCACAGAAAAAATCCAGAGTCGGCGAACCTGGCACTGCCTTGTCAATTTGACAAGGAAGGGGGCTGGCAAGCAAAACCCTTCAGTAAGAAGACCCAAATAGTTCCACCTGGTACATGCCAGCCCTAAACTTGCCTAGAAGTTACTCACCATTTCCCCTGCAGGTGGCCATTGTCTAGCATAAATGTGTACCCTTGGGAATAAATTGATTAATTCCCATCTTAATATAATACTGAGTATTACCATACCTATATGTTAATATGGAGAATTCTATGAAGTATCTAGGGAAAACATAAGATAATGTAAAGAATGCATGTTTTTGGCAGCATTAAGGAAATAGATGATAGGTGAAGAGTGAACACACCTCTTTTCTGTCATTCACCAGGGCACAAGTAGGTGCATGCACCTTATATTGGTATTATACACACACAAGCCTACATTCCATTGCTGGAGAGTAGCCTATTCTCAGTAAAGACTTGGTGATACATTATGTGAACCCTTGGTGGCACTAGTGTATTAATCATCACTTCTATATGTGGTTATGTATTTAAACAAATTGATAAAATAATCTTGTCATCTGGAACCAGATCAAACTCATACATTTGAAACCCTAGACCTACCACCCTTATGTAATGATGAGCCCCAGCTGTGGCTAATCTAGGCCTGCATCAACTATCTTAGTTTGACAACCTTGACAAGTCTAGGGTCGTCTTGTGGGATGGTAACCAGGCAGGTTGTCAATTTGACAAGTTGAAGCTAGTTGATTCTATGCTGTTCACTTAGAACACCCTAGGGTCGTCCTGTAAGACGACTTTATGGACTCCAGAGCTGTCCAGAGTTTTTCAGTGTTGGTCGGGATGATCCCCTTTGGTGGGGGTTTAGGGGCGGTAACTCCTGCCCATACCTCCCTCCCCTCACAGTACAAGTATGATCTATATGCCCCCCATAGGACCTCCTCCTGGGATGAGCTGCTCATGAGCTGCTCCCCTCCAGGTGCTCATCTATGGGGTGACAAGTGTTACAAAAATGCTATTGGTGTTATATTGGAACTGAAGACAATGCGATTGATTTGCAAGGGACATACCACTTTCCATTTGGGACCCTACTGTGTGTATAATTCTATACATGATACATTATAAAGTATCTCTTGTAAATAAATAATTTCACCAGTCGGCACTGCATCCTATGTAAATATGCGCACGTGCTAGCGTGCAGGGGGCTGGGTTGTTAGGGGGTGTGGTGGTAGCTGCTGAGGTGATCGCTACATGACCCGGGTTCTCCATGGGATGGGGTGCAAAGGTGGGCAGAGTTTGGAGGAGGGGGGTTGATATATGCTCTGCGCTGACCTAATTCTTGGCATCTGTGCCTGATCTCTCAACGTGGAGAAGATAGGGACTCTGTGTGTGTGTGTTACTTTTCTGGATAGCTAACAACATGGCGGAGGCATACATGTATACATCTATTCTGGTCGTGTTATCTCAAGTTGGCTTTCCATCTTGTGCATGTTTTTACTCAGCCAAGTTGATTAGCCTTACATACCTTTGATCTATACACGAAACATGCTCCATGGAGAAGTTGAACTGACTAGTCACGTTCTCTATGGTATTTATCATGTTACAGAACTAACTGGGGGAACTAAACATGATCCATATGCATGGATTTCTACGCCTAGGCAACTCTAATGCGTTATACTCAGAGCTACTCAGTGAGAAGTCCTTGTTTCGAGTGGGTATATGCCTTGTTTCCAGTACTAGGTATTTTTATAATGAGGAAAATGATATACGCATAATGCAAAATGAAAGGGACTGAGGGGACTGAGCTGGCAGAGCATCACATGAAAGGGTATGTTCCGCGCAGGGTCCATTAGGGAGTAAAAAAGAGGATAGTGTTTGCAAACTTGTAATGTAACTGAAACCTGACAGCCAGGGTCACACTGTCCAGAGCATCTCTGTCAGGAGCAAATGCGGCATATCTCACTCTCCAGGCGTCACACGGTCACTGTATAACTGTTCTGATACTGTTAAAACTAATCTTACATCTGTGTGAAGAGTGAATGGGTGGAGTAGCTAGCTCACCAGAGCTGCTCTCGCACCAGACGTGAGCTGTCCTCGCTACGCCGGGCCTCTGCTTGACAAGCTCTCTTCACTCTGAGCTGCTCCCTCTCCAAGCACATTATACAGTGGACGCCCATTCACTATGGGACGGCTGGTTAGGGATCTGCTTGGAGAGTGGGTACGAGCAGCTCACGTAGGGTCAGAGTTCAGCTCACTCCCCGTGGCTGACCTTCTTTGTGTCTGGTTTCTCTTCTACTTTTTCACCCTAGATATGTTTTCTCTATCTTATTATTTTCCTTAGAATGGCGGAGTAATGCAAGTAATTTTCTGCAAGAAATAACTACGTTCCTTTTATCCGACCCATAGTCTAATTGCGACATGTATCTGACAGTGATTTCCTTAAAGATTATGGCGCAGTAATGTAAAAGAACGTAGCCAGATTTCATGTAAAGTCGGCTGAACATTACTTCAAGCTGGATGGACGGGCAAAATCATATAAAAATTAAGGGTTTGCACCCGGGCATTCCAATGCATATGCTTTGCACGTGTGCTGTCTCATGGAAGCAAGAGAGGGAAATCCCCCTCCTGATGGATTGCCTAAAAATGCTTAGCAACACGGCAAGAGTCTGAAACTTGGAAGGATGATGAATGATCTGTGGTATTTAAGGCATCGTCTCTTCTTCGTTTCAATAAGCAAGAGTTCACCATATATAATCATTTTAAGTCATAGTTTTGTTGAATTCAGATCGTCTGAAGCTCTGATACTGGAAGATGCCGGGAGAGATGGGGATGAACCAAACAGGCATAGACTATAACCTGAGGCAAATGCTTTCCCCACCCCTACCCCCCCCCAGACCTCCTTATGTGCAGTGATAAAAGTTTATGTGCAGATGTTTCTCGTTTCCCCGGGTTGAGGACCTCTGGGCTCGTGCTGACATGGGCATTAACATGGGGGTAAACTCTTGCTGCCCGTCTTTACAACTCTTCTCATAGACCCTTCACGAACTAACTGGCTATCAGGACCAAACATGGGATAGAAAGTACAGGAAAAGAAGAAAAAAAGATGGTGTAGAACTATATGTGTGTGGGAGGGGGTGGTAGTTTCAGTAGCCCTTTTATGTAGTGAGGTACTGGTAACATTTCTATATTAAGGGTCAATCGCCCCATCCCCTAAGATGCGCATAATTCCACAGGTTTTCATCTATAGGGACCATATGTGTCCCTTATAATTAGTTGCAAAGTAGATTGGGGGAAAGTGGGGAGCTTAAATTCTGATTTATTTTTTCCTTTTTTTTTCACTTGACTGTTTAGTTGCCGAACGGAGATATGATTTGACCACATGCAGTTAACTATACTCTAACCCCCCCCCCTCCCCGATATCCCCCCGGGATATCCCCTATTCGTGTTCCTACATTTTGTTTTGGATCCCAAAATAAGGTATCACCTTAGGGGTATCACTCCCTCATCTCCCTTATTTTATAAAGGCCTACATGCGCATTTCCCTGTCTTCAATGGTTAAAAAATACTCTTTCCCTCCTTCCCTTGGTATGCTGGGGAGAGATCTGCCACTTGTGCTCCATTTGTAGAGTGCCATCAACTGGCTGTTCTTGTGCATGGTTTTATGGGGTAGAGTGGGATGGGGATGGGGGGGGGGGTGCAATACTCCTCGGCCTCGGGTGGCATCGAATGACCCCATGTGAGAGAGGGGGGAACTATCTGAGCCACGTGACCCTTGACGACGTACGCCGTCTTAGACCGGCACAGGAACGTGTGGAATGTGCCCATGCGTGAAGAGACTGTAGCCCTCTGTATGAATCAGTCGTGTCCTAATGCGAAATATATAAACAAATAATGCTCAGGAATTCTAATGTCAGTGGGTTAGGTCTTCTTTCCGTTTCTAACATATATATTGTGGGCGAAGGGGATTAATTTAGATAGTTCTATTTTAACCACTTCAATATTTACAGTTCCTGGGTAATTGTTGGGGCCAAGAAAGGAATTGTTCTGTTCAGGCAATCTTATCAAAAGAAAACCTCCGATGCGGTGGTACCTGCGTAACTGATATCAATTTAAGATAGCCTTGTCTTGTCATATCATTTGCTTAATGACCCCCCCCCCCCACCCCAAGGCACGCTCCGTGTGCGGGTAGTATTCAGATTTGTTTTTTAATTATTTATCTTTCCCGCCTAACACTACCGTACCTGGTTTGGATGTAAACCAAATTGAGCATCTAATCAACAGTTGACATATAGAACCATATCAATGCAGCGCATTCATAAAAGACTTTTGACATTTTAACATTTTTTGGTTTTTCCCTTTCAGACACCATGTGACAAAATACGAGAAGGCTAATGGCTTCAAGACGGCATATCGGGCTAACATCAGGCGGACGTCTAATGCTGCTGGTGTATCCTACCCCCTCCCTAAACCCAACAACGAGCAGTGCCGGGTACTGCTCGCCGGCCGATGAGCAACTCCATGAGCTATTCAGTAGTATCCACAACAGCCAGCTCTGTCAAACAAACTCCATACATATTCTATATGCCTCCAACCAAATGGGAACGTTCACAAATGACGTCACAGACTACTAGTATAGGGGTGTGGGTCTCTTAGTTTGTGATGAATCGTTACTTAGGCTATATACATTAAGTAATTTTGTGCATTTCCAAAAGGGACATTGGAAAAGTCCCGAGTGTGGTGACATCATTTGTGAACGTCCCCACAGCCAGAGCAATCACATATCGTGGAGCAGGAATGATCAGCTGCAATGGCGCGTTGGTGATGGCATTATGTTTTGTCATTCACTGCGGCAACTGTTTTCAAAACTTGTAAGGTAGTGTCCAAATGTAAAGTCTTTTTAAAGCAGATATCGCTCATTTACATGCTTCTCACATTTCAATTTAATACAAGTATTCCCAAATGACTTTGGGCTTTCTTTTTTCAAACATCACCAGGGATACATCTTCCCACAATCAATAAATATATTTTGTTTGTAAATATAGAAGCCAGAATTATAGAAATCATTCCATCTTGGTGTAGAATATAAACTAATACCCTTCCACTATCTGTCTGACTCAAAATAGGAGTGTATATAATTTATCATGTGTTGTGTTATTGGTCGTCATGATTGTACAAAAAGGATAAATGTTTATTGTTGAATGAATGCCTGAAGTGGTTCGAAATAAATAAAAGATGGCAATGGTATACTTGTTGAACAAGGTGTTCATACTCTTTATTTTCACAAAACACAAATTCTACAATGGTGCAAAGATATATATTTAACATCATTATGCATGCAAACAATGCAGTTTGGCACCAATTGATATACATATAAGTTATTTCTAACCACAAGATAGGAATAGAGCAATTTATACATGTATATAATCCTCCACAATACTTGGACCGGCCGTTGGAATATTTCCTTAAATGTTGTTCAATAGTACTGAGACATTACTCTCCATGTGATTCCATCACTTTATTAAAGCTATTAGATTATGTTCACCAAGTTCATACCAGGACCTTTCCTTACAAGTTTATAAATAGCTTTATCACTAGGTATTATTCAGTAGCATTCATGTTCCTCCCATAGGGCATATTTCATCTATAGCCAATCAATGGCTATGTTACAACACTGTTCAACAGCCAATCGTCTTCCTCGTCTCAGCGAAATAACTTCACATCGTGACAGTTTTCATTGTCTGTCGCCTATAGAACATAATAACAACTCATTTCTAGGCTTCTACCATACTCCTGATCATATCATATACAAATTAAAGAAGGATAACTATAAAACAAAGTCTCACCAAACGTAACAGTGTCAAAAGTACAAACCAGCTTATCAATGCTTACATCAAAGGTATTCAGTACAACTCAACAGCATACACGCACGGAAAGTGACCACCCATCTATACTACACGACTCTGTGGGAACCACCAATACTCTCCTTATTATCTCATTCAAATACTTCCGTATATCTATTATTCTTACCGCCAAATTAAACTCATTTGTTTCGCTAATAATTATTTCTATTTTGTGTAGATTGTCATTGCGACCTTCCTATCAACTACAAGGCGGAGTTAATGCTAGATTATTACCCTATTTATATCAAATGTGAATCGTCGAAATCACTAATTTAAATTAAATGTGATTTGTCACCCATGTTTTGATAACACCCATTGATTCTTTTTATAAACTTGATGCTCTCCATAGTTTTAGAATATCAGCATTGCATCGAATACAGAGCAAAAACGTTAAGCATAAGATTGAATTTAGAAGTCTATGGTGGACCACATCATCATAGTATATAGATCGAACGGCACCCTTCCTCAAACTATTGCATCTGCCACCGGCCTTCTCAAAGACTGTGCTGCACTCCCAAACTCTATAGTCTCACAATATGGAAAACCTACCGGCTGAGAAAACAATGTTTCCAGGACATGTCCCCTTCAACAAAACATCAGAAGAAATTGCAAACTATATATAGATAATCCAAAGTACCAAGCTTCTCAGATCAGGTTTCCAAAATAAAACGAACAAAACTATGCATAAGGTCAAACAAAATCAAAGGTGTTTCAGGTTACCCGTCCCTAACTTTTATAAAGAGCACCATCTTTCAAATGTATTTTAAGGGTGATTAACAGTCAGGCTCGATGCCAGCCAATCATCTTGGAGAGCATCGAGCCAATCGACAATCATGGATCTATTATATTCTGAAAACCTGTATCTCTTGAATAGTGTAACTATAGGGGGAAATAAGAATTGTAAGTCAATAATGATAGCCCGCGTGGCAATACAAACCCCATGAGTTAATTCCCAACATTTAATATTTTGTTTATAAATTTAAAAGATAAAGAGTAACCTGAAACAAACCAATTATTTGTTTGGCCAACCTTCAACCATACTCTGTCATATATTAAGACCATTTATGTTGGTATAAACACAATCATCTTAGGTATCATTAAGTACATGTACCATGATATATTTTCAATTGGCTCTTGATAAGTGTTGATAAGGAATAATAGAAAGAGATCTACGTGGAGTAAGAAATGTAGAATGCACGCATGCTACATCTTCAAACATAAACTTCTATTACGGATATACAGATTTAGATCTACCTAAGTATCTTTAGGTACATCCATATTGGAGTATACCTTAAACACACATGGAATAAATATCTTAATCATGTATCTATATCATGAATATGACTATTTGTGGCCAGGTGAGGGAAAACATGCATCCAGGGGGGAAATGGCTTTTCAGAGTTTATGTTACAGGCTTTAAAATGAGATATCTTGAGCTAAAATATCCCAAGTAGATTTGCCGTAACTGCTTGTCAAACCGGGGTTGGTGTGTACAACTGAAAATGGCAAATAAGCTCTAAATCCATTATATCCTATTATGAATACTAATAATGTAAAAAATACAGTTTTATTGAAAAATAATCAAAGACATCAGATGTTTTTACCATAAAATTGGTTCTAGAGGGAATTTCTGAGGTCTGTTTTTGATTCTGAGTTCCTTGTGAAATTTTCAAAAACATTTGAGGCAAAAAAATCCCATTTGGAATAATGGAGTGTTTCCATGGCAACCAGAAATTGCCATATATGCCAATTTTCCATGTTTCCATGGCAACAAATGTTCCTTTTGCATTCCAAAAATGGAACGTTTTCAGTGGAGATGAAATAATTCTAAGCAAATCACTGGATTCCCCATGAAAAATTGGTTTCAAGCATTTTTTAGTATATTTTTCAGTATTTTACCCACATACTGCCCCCTGGTGGCCAAAACCAGTACTAAAAATCCCCCCCGGAGGCACGTTTTCCCTCACCTGGCCACATTTCGTCATACGATACACAACACTATCAAGTGCATAGCAGACTGTATCATTTAGATTATATATATATACGCATCAATACACTATATAAATAACTCATGTATACTCCTTGAGTATTGTCATAGGATAAACCAACATATATACAGAAGAAAACCCAATAGAAAGCGGCCAGACCGTCTGAACTACCGTAAAATGTACATATTTATCAACATCCGGGCCGTTTATGCAAATTAACCTGCAATAGTGGAACGTTAACAGGGACGCTGTAACAAACTCACGTCCTGAAATGAAACGAAACTTCTGATTGGTCCGTGAAAATGTACCACGTGATTTTTCAATCTTCAGTGGACATCACGACAACCGCGCTCCGGCTGCTTTTCAACCATTTACACATAAAGTAGATAAATACTTCATTGAAACCAAAAATATACAATTAAACTTTCATTGTTGTTGAAACCTTCTGTCACTGCATATGAGTCCATATTCGTCCTCTTTTTCATCGGTACATTTCATAGTTCTGATATGTGATTTCTGTTTCTCGTATTAATCTTCTCACAATCTCTTGATGATAATGGCATTTCATGTCATGTCTTATTATTTCATTTCCAATGCAAGAATCAACCCCCATAGGCTGGGTTACGAAAATTCTGGGTTCTATCAAGGGAATTTGGAACTCATAACTTCATCCTCACCTGTAGCCATGGTTGAGTAATTAGCTTAAGGATTTATATTTTCATACTACATGTACCATTATTAGAAAGTGTCATCATATTACTCAAATACCAAAGAAGGCACATATTAACCTACGAAGTAGCATCCCAGTCGGACACAGGGGATAGCTGGGGCACAGGAATTAAATACATGGAACACTACACAACATCTACCACTAACTCTCTCCTGGACGGATTCTCAAAGGGCATTTTGTCCTTCATGATATGACGCACCATTAACATAGCACCATTGACTCCGGACCAAATGTTATAATGCAAACAATAACCAAAAAGACTACATCACCTAAACATCTCCTTCGTACTATAATAGAAAACATTTTAAGATATCAATTAAATGTGACATTATTTAAACACAGGCACTTTGTGATTTTCATCCTATTGTGGGCAGGAAATAACCCACATAGATTCTACTTATCAAGTTGTCGGTTCAGGTCACCCTGTTCTCAGATGTATCATATATCCTACTTTGACGCCATTGATATCAGCATTCTAGACACAATAGATACAACCTTGCCCTTGTCCTTCACGAGTGTATAGTAACACTGATAAGGGTTTCCTTCTCTCGAAATAGGATATAGAATCCCTTCAGAGGGTGTCTTATCTAGGAATGTCCTCATTATAGTCAGATTGATTTGTATTTTCCTGTTTAGCCTTTTTTTTTGAATGAAAGGACTGGTGTTTTACATTGTCTGAAGGCACTTTAAGCAGACAATCCTTTTCCCATGATAGGTTGTATCTACAGAGCACTACCGCAGGCATGGTTGGGCACTACCGCAGGTATGGTTGGGCACTACCGCAGGTATGGTAGAGCACTACTGCCGCAGGTGTGCATGGATTGCGGCAGGTAGTTCTTAGTTGACCCTGCGGCAGTAGTAGCCCAGAAGCTTGCACTTCTCACAGAGGTGTTGGGGGTGCACCTTGCTCTGGTCCGACACATCCAGACCGTCTGGCTTCTCCAAGGGACGCTGCAAGCCATCAAATAACCAATCAGCGTCTCTGCCATTTACCTATGCAAACAAAATCACCCACAACATATACAAACAAGCATGCGAGAACTGTGACATTTAAAGGGAAATATCTACTAACTTTATGGAACTTGATGCAGTTGGCATTATAACAACGGATAACAGATATGCAGGTGATAATTATTCTGACCTTGAATAGGGAAGGTGAAAATGGTCATGGCTTTAATTATATTAAGGTGGTAGAACCAATTAAGTATATAATATGGGTGCAAATATGTGGGGAGATGTATTCCAACTTACTACTCCTCCGTTCAAGAAGAAAGACAGAAATTCTGACAAGGTATTCCAGAAAGAGAAGGTATCATCAACCACAAACTTTTTTGACAACAGAAATTAGTTACTCCACACAAGAACGTTAGAATAACATGGAAAGCAAGTAATCCACACTCCATACACCAAACTGTATCGCTCTAACTCTTCTGGACAGTTCTGCAGATAAAGGGGGTAAGCCTCTAGCATTGCAGACCATCCTGATAAGAGCCTGATAAGAGGGCAGGAGCTGTAGGTTTTTCTGTGTGTGTTTGGGGTTGGTTCTCTGTGAACGGAGGTTTTAAATGTGAATAGATCTCTCCATGAATCGAATACTGTTCTAACCCATATTTCATATGGTGATGTGATGAGCTATACTGCATAAGCTACATGTATGTTTTTTTATTCTTATTCTTATACAGTGAAAAGATATTAAGTGAATAACGGCTGCCACGAGGTAGTATAGAAGTGTTTTTGAGACGGTAACTTATCATTACGTGGCCTCGCTACGTACCATGGGGAACCTAAGGTTGGGCGTGTCCCAACCATTACCTGGAGCGTCTCCCTTTATCATGGTTTGCATCTGACAAAACAATATAAAGTTGGATCAGGACAGAAAGCTTATTAGAAAGAAAACTCGATCCACCCGCACTATATTCTATCAGGTAGGACTTGCCTTTCCAACTCCAATCCCCAATCACCTGATAGCATCATCAGATCATTGCTGACACACCCTTGTTTTTGATAAGGAGTGGTCAAATCAGAACAACATGGGAGAGGGGTTGGTGTATTTTCATTTGGGTGGGGGGGATTATCTTACTCTCTTTGGGGGGGGGGGTATTTTGACCCCGACCGAAAAGATTTCGCCTCTCCCATGCGAAATTTCACCGACAAACACACCCCACCGTTGTAATAAAATGACCACTCCCTTATATTATCGTTATGTAATACCAAAAGTCAAGTGACCTATAGAATCTGTCTTGCTGATTTTAAGTATAAGCCGGTATAAGGCTAAAATAGGAATTATGTTGAAAATGGGACACTGTAAATCCATCTCAAAGAAAATACACCTTGTTATATACGTGCATGTATGTGTTTATATGGCACAGTGGTGGAAGTAGGGCGCTGTACTGGGGCCCATATATATTAATCTATTAAAGATATTTCTAGCTACTGCCCATGGGGGCTAACTACACTACAGCGTTACTACTAGTACATCCTCAAGACGTATAGGTATCCAGGCAGAGATGTCATGCAGATAGAATGTAGATAAATATGCCCAGGCCTCTCACGTTGGGGAGACTTGAAGCGATACAGTTTGATCTATAGCATTCTTTCTACTTCACTTCTATCTACAGAGGGGCCAGAGGACATCAGAGGGCATGCAAATATACTATACAATCCATTATTCCTTTCTCGAAAGTTTGTTTATATCTATGAATGTGTGCCTTCTGACATGGCATCGTCCAATGGGTGAATCAAACAGTTTTTTTATGCTTTGCTCTCTCTTTGAGACTCAGCCAAAGAAGTATACATGTACATGTATACATACTGGTTAAGTGGTCAGCGTTTTTCTTACGTCAGAAGATATACTTGAGTTCCATTTGGCCTCTGATACTCTGGCGCCCACCATGGCTAGGTCTAGGTAAGAAGGAAGAAAGGAGGTGTACACCGGTGTGGCTTACTTACTTTGAGGCTTACCTGTTTGTGAGGGTAGACATTGATGTGGCATTTGATGCACTCTTGCCCCATGTTGGCCCAGCTGTTGCCGGACATCCATTTCCGTTTGCATTTAGGGCATTTGTATTCCCCAAAGCAGCGCTTTTTCCCCTGATAGGGAGTCAGGCCTTCTCCCTTGGGCCGCGCCTGTGAGGAGAAAAGGGGAATTTGTATGATGGAATGAAAGTGAAGATGCAAATATATAACCATGTCCATTTGAGAGAACTGGCACAAGTGAAACTGCACCGTCTAGAAAGTTTCACAGACAGAGTTAATCTTTCTCAAAATGGCAGCAGGAAATAGAGCATTGTTCAAGGAAATTGCTTTTCCAGAGAAAATTGGCCACGATAGAAATCATTTTGCTGCTTCCATGCCTAACCCCCAGATATGATTAACTCCAGTGTCTTCCCCAGTTGGGTGCTAACCGTGGAAACAATAGCACTTCACCTCCAGGTCTAGTACTAAAAAGATCTAGGTCTGTCTTGGAAGAACAAAAGTTATATAAGACGCCCGCTCTTATCCCGGCTCTTATGGCGAAGATAATATGGATATGGGAAGACAATCATGGAGGCTAAAGGGCTGTGATGTGGCATTCAAGGCTGCTGTTTTTCAAATAATACCCATCATAGTGTACTGGAAGAATATGTCTGGAGATCAATATGAACAATAGGTATTTGTCTTGATCTCCGTTGTATTACCCATATCGTTTTCATAAACATCTTTTATGCTTTCCTATTCTGCGCTTATGTACTATTTGCCATATAAGTGCCCGCGAACGCAGAGGGGGGTGGCAGCTTGTGAAGAATAGAAAAGTACATTTCCTCCAGCAGCCAAAGAGGTCTGGTATGGGATGTTTGTTTCAGACCAGGAGGAAGGGGTAAGCTGATCCATGGTTTCTCCTGGAGTAACCCCGTCATCGGGTCCCTCCAGGCACCAGCCTCCAGCACTGTGTACAGAGCTAAAAGCTGGGTGAACTTCAAGTGTATAGTTTTAGATCTAGGTGGAGACATTACCCAAAAAGCTACCGCGGTAGATGCATATCATTGGTCCATGGGACACTGCTGAATTTAAACTAGATCTATACACCCATACCTTGTGAACCTTGAACTTTTAATGTGTGTTCTGTACACTTTGCAATTGGCACTGTAAAAGCATTGTCTCTCAAGAGTTTAAACATTAAGATAATAAGTATTGCGACTTTGCAATTCGATGTAAGCATCTGCCTTTCAAGAGTTATAACATTAAGATAGTAATTATTGAAAATGACACCTGACAAATGATGGTGCGTTGTATTTCAAGAGCTTGTAGACATGACCAGTATTATGTCTATTATTAGTGGATATAGACTTTGGTCATACATGAGCGGCTCAGCAGTGTAACACTAAAAGCTAAACATCGCAAATGAACTGCTCATGAGGAGGGGAATACCTTGCTAGATTGCTAGATGCCAAATCCCTGCATAAGTATTTCAATGCTGCAGATCACCATCCAGGGACTTTTATTGGTAGAACATACTACACAGGTACTGGATATATAATAGCGATTGAGGCTATTCGAGCTGATATGTGCGCCTTGGCGACCATGTTAGTGTAGCCTAAGCGTGCCGAGTGAGTACTTCCTGTCTAGGGTGAAGCAAAACACACTCGTTGTAGGCAGCAACCGGAGCGGAGTTCCACTCTCCAAGCAGACCTTCACCCACTGTCTAGGCAATGTATCTACTAGTATAGGAGTGTTTTGGGAACTGGTAAGCTTGGAGAGTGTCCATTGACGTCAATGGGTGGGTGCCTAGAGGGTGAGAGGGGCACCAACCAGCCAGAAATAAACGTTAATGAAACAAATGTGTAAGGTTTACTTGGTCCTTGTCCAAGACACCAAACAGCTGAGAGGGGGAAATGTAAACGGAGAGCTATTCCCTTTCGTAAAATATAGAACCTTGTCAAAACCATGGTTGCTAATTTGCACATTTGAGGGAAGGAAGGCTTTATGCTAACTGCGTCTTAGCATAAGCTCTTACCAGATCTATGTATAAGAGCTGTACCCCGTGGTTAATGACGACTAATAGTATATAATTATATGAGCTGAATGCCTGATGCTATACTGGTTATACTGCCTGTTTGAGCAGTGGCTTTGTCTATTACGATATCAGAGAGAGCTATATAATTATACTCCCAATTTGAATGGGGATCTGTCCATTATAATATTACATAGAGCTTTAGTGCGTATTTGAGCTGAGGACATGTCTATGATAATGATAATACCACAGATACTGCCTATTTGAATGAGGATCTGTCTTATGATAATATCACATAGCCTACTAGAGCTACTGCCTTGAGTTTCTGTCTAGGGTGATATTATATAGTCCAGAGCTATAGTGCCTCTTCGGGTTGAGGTGCTACACTACATAGAGTAGAGCTATACTGCCTACACTCTCCCACCCCTATCTAATAATAATTATACGATTCTGCACAAAAGCTCTGACTATAGAAACTCTGTGGAAGAAGGGGATAAAATTTTGAATTTAAAACAGTACTACATGCCTGCTCATCCATGACAATCACACAGCGCCAGTGTTCCTACACAAAACATAGTTCCTGTAAGATGCTTCCCCAATTTCTCTGGATGTATCTCACCGAATTCTCTCCTCATATTATATTTTCCTTTAAATATTTGAATCGATTCTTAGTTGTATATCATATGATTATCTTAAAAACAGGTCATGGGATTTCAGGGCGATCGTCAGAAACCACCAAAGCATTGACAGCAACTCCACTAATAATATATGGTCATCTGGTCATCAATAATTATTGGAAGTAACACCCCCCCCCCCCATTGCCCAAAAGCCATGCATGTGCTACGCCCAACGTCAACAACGTTTTCACAAGCACATACTGCACCGTGAGTTGCAATACATAATGTAATCAATTCTACTGAACAGCACTAGTTTATATCATCATTGGTATTATCGTTCGGGAACGTTAAAAAATAACGTCACCGAGGATGAATGGGGGTCTTGAAAAGGGTTCTAAATAAGGTGGTCATGTATGAACGTTCCCTTCTATAATTATTGACCATAATGATATCAATCGTGAAAACCTCCAGGACATGTATAACATTAGTTAAGCTGGCACATATATAATCAATCAGAGCATCACCCTGAGAGTGGAGAGTTTGTAGCAGGGAGGTCATGGTATGGTGAGGTGATACCAGACTGAAACATTAGACGATAAGGCACCTCCCGGCTCCCCTCCATGCCATATGACCCCCTCACCACCCCTAACACCAACCCACTTGGTAGCCATGGCAACCGATATCATGTTGGCCCCGCCTGCGATCGGCAGTGCAAAATAAATGTCCCCGCCAGATAGGAATGCCTGGGTGGGGTGGAAAACATCGTCTTCATATTAATGTGTTCTTTGGTATACGAGACAGTACTTATTTATGCAGACATTATGTACTGGGAGGCTTTTAACTTGTATATCATTTCTGAATAGGGGTTGTTCGGTACACTTTCATGTGGTGTTGTGGAATCCCTCCTATACTTTAGATCACTGTTAAGATTAGAAAAATAGATGTTCCTTCTCTCTTATCTCAATGTTGAATGTATCCTAGTTTATAAACTGAGTTCTGGTTACTGGTACTTCCTTCGCCTCAGGTAGTCTCAGTGATCGCTTTTGCTTACGTTGTTTAGCCTACCAATCAATACTAGATAAAATGAGTATTGTGTGACCAGGTGGGGTGGAATGCGTTTACAGGGTGATGTTTGTACTTCTTCAACCACCAGCGTGCTTCATAATCATAAAGGTATTTCTTGCTGTAAGAATGCAATACCATTTTTAGAATCATGGCACCTTCAGTTTTATACGGGAAATTGGCACATTTGAGGCTCCAAGAATCCAGCATTTGCTAGACCCTTGTGCATTTGTGACCCCCCCCCCCCCCCCCCCCCGCCTCCACCTTCAAAATCATGGATCCTTCACTGAAACTGCCCGACTTTTGACTTTACTATATTGTTTTGGAGACATGATCATGCTGACACTCACTTTCTTCTCTGTGAACCTACCGGGACTTCTACTACAGCTTTCAGCAGTGAAAGGCTATACATTGTACTATCATCTTGGAAAATTAATATTACAATGTTATATCCACAGCATCCGGAAAATATGAAAATTGTTCCACTTGCCACTTGCACATTTCAATACGCAGTTATGTTTTTCAATGAGCAGGAAACTGGACAGACATCATCCCCAGAGGAGGAGAGGATGCTCAGTAAGATCAACAGTGCATATTAAACATTAGCTTAGGGTATTGTGAAATAGAAGACAAACTTCCTTTAGCGCTGGAGAAGAGATGGGAGGGTATGTGTACATGTAGCAGACAGAAACACATAGACCATCTGGCGGCGATCAGCTGTGGTCGGAGACTCTGGTTGTAACCAGGCCGTACGTGCCCTGCTGACTGCGGGCGTCCAAATAAACACACACCCTGAGCTGCTCCCCGAGCTGCTCCCCAAGTCACGGCCAGAGCCGGGAGCAGCTCACCATACTCTGCCACGTACAGCCAGCTGCTCCACCTCACCCAGCACACAGACTAGCAGTAGATGGGTCTACAGCATGGCTGTACTAAAGAAGTTAGACAGTTCCATTTGTACTGTACAATGTACTGCATGTTTGCTTTTCTCCTCTCGGGTTTCCCACAGCATTAAAGAGGATTTGAACAGATTAGGCCAAATAAAAAAAAAGGTTGGTTAAATTTTCTCATTTTAGGCCTATTTTTAGCGTTTTTCCTCTAAAATCCTTTAACAATATCCGATTTACAAACCGTAAAAACTGGTATGTAGGGAAAAATTTGAAAAAGAGAAAAAAAAGAGGGGGACCCGGCCCTGTTTTGCGAGACCCGGTCGGGTGACCGGAAACAAACCTTTTTTTTTTTTTGGCCTTAGCAGTAGAATTATTTTTCAGCGTGGGCCTATAGCTTCGTTTTCTAGTTAGTTTAGTAACAATAATCAAATCTAACATCGATATTAAGCAGTGGTGGATTTAGATGGGGCGTGGGGCGTTGTTTCCTTTTTTTTAAAGAAAGAAAAGTGTTCATTTTAATGTAAAATTTTGACTAAAGGTTATCAGGCACCTTTTTTCCAACACCCCCTCCCTCGTTTTCTGCCATATTTACTGAGTAGCTTCAAAGCTAAATTAGCTTATGATTATATTGCATTTTAGTCTTCTACTTGGTCGTCCCTCAGGTCGCGCCCTCCTCAAATTATCCTTAGTATCCTATGCAACATTAGACCATGTAATAATCATCTTCACACGTACACTGGTATCGCTAATATCCTATCTGCAAGTCTGGCCCAACAGAATTTTAGTGACCCATAATTATACTAGATGCTGTTACTAGTGAATGGGCTTTTGATTGGTACCATGTGAAGACAGTGTGTGTCCTTGAACTGAAGGCGTCATCTCCAGAAGGTTATTTATCTACCTATTTACCCATATCTGTCCCTGAGAAGTCTCCGGAGGGACAGAAGGTGACAGGCCTGGGACGGTCCTGGTGGTGTGTTGGTATTTATAGCACCCTGGTGCCTCCATACACTATTTAGGTTACCCCCTGGAGTAGTGAACCACTACACACCCCACACTAATCACTGCCTCTATGGCAGTTATGTATACACTGGTCTGTGTTATTGATAAGCATCAACCAATCTGTTATCATGGGTTTATCAGGTCTTGCAAGGTGAAGGTGCCATTTAATGGGAACTGAGTATATCAGTCCCTCTACGGCAGTGCAAGTTGAGATTGTCGTGTTGATAGGGGTTGTCACCCGTGGGAAATTTACATTATCAAGGTCATTTTTTAAAGGTTTACTTGGTCGGTTGGTTTGGACAGTTTTTCAAATTTACTCCCCTCGCCTCCCAAAAAATAGGTAATAAAGGATTACTTCCTACACCCCTGTAAGGAGGAATATATCGTTCCTACGCAATACCGAAGTGAGGATTGGTCTAAAAGGGGATGGGCTTAATGATCTACTAGTAGTGCATAACTCAAAAGTAGGACCCAACATACTTTCAAGAGGGATACGTAAGACACTCAGTGTCCAAAGGTGAAACAATTTCCTACATTATCAACATAGCCAATAAATAATCCCAATATTTAGACCTTATAGGAAACAGCAATAACATGCCATTCAAACATTGCTTATTTCAGCCCATTAAACACACAAATACGAATCTCTGATAAGTCCCTTTAAGTTGATATCATAACTGTACCAATATAGGGAAGGTTAGCAAATGACCCCACCTATATAGTGACCATTTCAAGACTCCCCAACCCCATCCCCTTAGCAGGTGACGTCATGTATGAGTGTTCCAGAGCTATGTGGTGAGATCCTCCAGGGTCAAAGTGGGGCTGGGAGTCTACTGACCACCATCTGGAGGAGGCATTACTGGTGGCTGCCACATCACGTTTCCTCCTTCTACCCTCACATAACTCACTACCATGAGACATAAGGCTACTGGTTAATCCACTCAAGTCTATGAGGGAGTACATGTATCAATTCCACAGCTGCGGGTTTATATCCTGTGTTTATCTGATTCTCAATCGATTAAATATTGTTTAGATATCACAACTTCATTAGCGTAGGACAATGGGGGGAGAGGGGTGCAATGTTGAGATGGTCCCCTATATTAGCCTTTTCAAATTCCCCTCGAGAAATTCATATAACGCCCCTATCCTGAATCTGCTGCATACTCTAAACTTGAATACTCTATATGCCTAAAATATATGTGTATATTTTACTATATATAATGGGTAAACCAGTTTGTTAAATTCAGTTCCAAGCCCCCAGTGCCCATTACTAAGACATCAAGCACACTAAGCCTATAGCCTATACTATTGATAATAAGTCTACTGTCTAGATGGTGAGCTGCTCGCCTGCATGCCCTCTGGTTATTTGGAGCAGCTCGGCGGGAGGCAGGGTGAGTCGTGCAGAGGACGTGTATAGTCTATACCCTTTGGTTGAGACTGTTTTTAGTGGAAGTGGAAGTAGAAGAGCGACCAGATGTGTGCCTCCTGTATACCATCTGCTCACAATATGCTCGTCTACAACCAACACTATTAACCTACAATGAGCTGCTCACAGCCATATGCTAGCATCTAACTCACAATAGCTGTATTTTGACATTTGTATGCCATACCTTGGGGGTTTCAGGAGTAGGCCTCATTGGGTATTAAGTTATCCCATCTATAAAAAATCAAGTCAACTCTTTGTATACATCATGAACGGTTAGATAAGATAACATAAAAGTTTTAAGAAAATCCCAAAGACTATTGTAGGCTTTTTGGGCAGTAAGCCGGGGCAGTAAGGTCTACGGCTATTTCACATGGGGGGGAAATGTTAATGCATCTACTAATCGCGACTAACTCATGGGGGTGGATGGCTAAATTCGACACGGCGACATGGCCATTTCTTAAAATCGACATGCGACATGGAGCTTAGTGACATGAGGAGAAAAATAAGTGACATGACATGGGGTGTTTCTTAAAATCGACATGGGACATGAGAGGTTCTTAAGGGCGACATGGGACATGAGGATTTAAGGGACAGGCTACATGACCATTTCTTAAAATCGACATGCGACATGGGGACCCCCCCCCCCCCCCCTTAGACCCCACTACTCGGCTCCCTCGTTATCTTTCCTTTAATCCTCAGACAGAAATACATGCACATGTCTACCAAGATGCAGACAGGTACATGTAGGCCTAGATGTATTGTATTAAATAAAAGTCACGCAGTCGGCAGGATTCGAACCTGCGCGGGCAGAGCCCAATGGATTTCTAGTCCATCGCCTTAACCGCTCGGCCACGACTGCTCGTGTCTTCCTGATTGAAAATCTATTTCTGAGAATTGATTTTTCTGGTACTGGGGGGGGGGTGATATGTAGCCTACATTGTTGGCATAGCCTCTGAACGGCGTTATGTGCCTGCCTAACTCTGAGTTGAGTTTTAAAATGTATCATCATGTACATTGAATTGGGAAGAATGTGTATACACCAAGGTCTAGTCCCGATTGGGACACCTAAATCTTCACCTGTGGTCAGTCACAGAATGAGACCAACTCACCTGTGGACAGTCCTTGATGTAGTCATACAATAACATCAACTCACCTGTGGGCAGTCCTTGATGTAGTCATACAATAACACCAACTCACCTGTGGGCAGTCCTTGATGTTGTCAGACAATAACAACAACTCACCTGTGGACAGTCCTTGATGTAGTCATACAATAACACCAACTCACCTGTACACAGTCCTTGATGTAGATCTAGTCATACAATAACACCAACTCACCTGTGGACAGTCCTTGATGTAGATCTAGTCATACAATAACACCAACTCACCTGTGGACAGTCCTTGATGTAGTCAGACAATAACACCAACTCACCTGTGGACAGTCCTTGATGTAGTCATACAATAACACCAACTCACCTGTACACAGTCCTTGATGTAGTCTAACTGATAATTCCCAATGTGGAGGGGTTGGGCCGTGGGATCACTGCCCGAGGCCGTAGGCCGAGGGCAGTGATCCTAGGCCCAAACCCGACACTGAGGGGGTGATCAGGGTTCTATCAAAGCAATTTTATGATAATTTATACCATAGTAATTTGGAAATAACCTTATATTGAGACACAATTCTGTCCCACCCAAACAAACAAAGTCACTGGGCAGTGATCTGTCAGATCACCTGCCCAGTGCCTCGTTTTGGTTATTCATAGGCGTCAATGGGATCACCCTGCCCAGCTGCCCACCGCTGTGGTAGAACATACAATAACATCAACTCACCTGTGGACAGTCCTTGATGTAGTGCCCCTTGTTGAAGCACAGGTGACACAGGTAGGTGGACGGGGGCCGTTTGCCCGGTTTACGGTCCATGGAGAGGGACAGCTCGTTGAAGTGGTCGGTGATGTCGGTGATGGAGCTGTAGGGGGACAGCCTCTGCTGGACGCCGTTAGGGGGCGGGGCAGGCCCCATCCCCCCGCCGCCCCCACCAGGACCACCGATAGAGGACGACAGGGAAGTCTGCACATGGAAAAAGAGAGACATTTGTAAAACTTATCTCTTTGGTTATTTACTGTAATTCAACACACTTAAAGCTTGATATTTTACACCTCATCCTATAAAGTGATGCACTGGCTTTCTCTCTTTTCTCACGCTTTGACTGAGGGCCTCCTTTTGTGCGGTTTGTATTTTTTTTATTTTTTTTTTTTTTTATTTGGACGGGGGTGATGAGCATGTTCTCTAATTTGAATACCTACATGACCCCCTGGATAGACTGTTGCTGTTTGGTATATATATTGAGGACCTTTTTAGATACTAGCAGGGTCGATAGATTATGCCATCTATGCTAAACCTCTATAAATGGGCACATGGAACCAGTGTGTGACAAAAGAATATAAGCTCACTGCCTCCAGGTCAAACAGAGAGAGCTGCTCAGGACCAGATGACATGGGTATGTCAACACGGTGGTGGCTGAGGCTCAGGTTTCCTGAGGAATGAGCTGCTCCAGATAACAGTCATGGAATCTGGGTCAGCTCACACCGCCGCTATACTAGTACCCCATACTAGGCCCTAGGGCAGTCACGGCTCACTGACGGAATACCATGATACAAAAACTATGAAGGGATAATGTCGCCCCCCCCCCAACACACACACTCACACATATATTCTTGGAACTTCGGAACCTTGTCAATAGCGACGAACCTACTTAGTATATTTTTCTTCACTCCCTATACGACCAACCATGATTAGTTAATTAATAAGCTTTAATACTATCAGAGTAACCGACCCACATTTATAATGGTCATTCCTTTCCTATGAGTATTAGTCCCGGAACCTGTAGATTATCAGCGCACTCTTGAACCCCTCCCCAGACCCACCCTTAGACCATTGAAACACTCACATGTAGAAACCCGTTGTTTTAAATGCATTAATAAACTTAAAGCGGGCCTCTCATCAAATACCAAATTATGGTTACATGGATCTAAATGAGTAGTGGACAGCGGCATGTAGAACTTTTTCTTCTTTTGTTTGTTTGTTTGTGTAGTTTAACGTCCCATTGACTTTGCAGAGGAGACTTACCCAAGTTTCAGTTAAGAAGGTATTTTTAATGTCCGGAGGGCAGGTTGCTGCCAGACTGCCATTAGGTTAAGTTTTCAAAAGTGATGGTAGGCCGAAGCCCTACCAAGGGTGATCGTATCCAGGATGATCGAATCTATGAGATGAGCCAAAAGATAGAAATCCCTCTCCTACACATTTACCGAAGCAAGGGTTTTAACCTCTAACACCACATAGACATGGTGTGAGAGCGACAGGCCTTTGATATGCTGTAGGGTAGGTTCACCACTTTCAACCGGTCTGATTCATGTTTTTTCATGAGCTACCTTTCAGGTCTAACTGCTCCTAGAGTTTTCTGTGCATATCCTTCAGAATTGAACCGAACTTTAGGTATTGCTCTGGAGAGTAACTTTCATGATGTCTTACAATGCCATATATCAGTTTACAGTATTTAATTCCATGATTTGTCAGAGTATTCAGAATTGCCCCTTTTCACCCTAAGTCAGCCAAAATGCACCTTGAGTCAGCCATATTTCAACCACCAGAAATATGTGGAATAAACCAGTTATTTTCTGATTTTCATAAATGGATGAATGCATGCATCATATATCAATATGTTACAACTAACAATAGAGAAAAAAATGATTTATTGAATATTGAATAATCAAGACAAAGTCAGTACTGTACCTTAGCTGAATACAATTGCATTATGAGCTATCAATACAAGTAAATATTACTTGTATGAGCAATGAGGACCAAATATAACATTATAGACATGCAGTATGGAGTTCTTTTGAATATATCGGGGGCTCTGACTTCTCACCCCCTTTTCCCCCCTCTTTTTGCGTTTCACCCTTGCCCTCTATACAATACACAAGTAGGCCTGCTATCCTTAATCCTGTAGTAGAAGAGGGTATTCTGGAAGGAGGAGGTATTCACAAGGGTAGGGGAATGTTCTTGGACAGAAATTCAAGGTGAGAGAATTCCAGGGGAGATTCCCGAGAAGAAAACCGCATGGTTGACTTAAGGTATGATGTGGCTGACTCAGGGTGAATTCATGGCTGACTTAAGGTGAAATGGGTATACCTTACGAAATCAGTCCTAAATATAATTTAGGAAATTAATTTTGCTCAATAAAGACATGATTTGTGTGATTTAGATACATATGCAGCTCACAAAACTGATTGACACGGTGTATGAAAGGGACAAACACTTCAAATCAACTACCAAAGAGTATGAACAGTAGGGAGATTTTCATTCTCTGTTTGCCAAAACAGGTCAAACAGGAGTACTTTTGACTGATTTTACAGTATGAAAAAGAGTGATGACGTGAATGCAATGTGCAGTATATATTTGGAAAACACTTGAATTCTTAAATCAGTGGGAGTTTATTGTCACCAGATGCATATTGAACTTGTGATTTCATGTCAAAAGTGGTTGACTCAAGGTATGAGTTTGACTCAGGGTGAACCTACCCTAAGCCCGGGCTGTAAGTCTACCACATTGTGGTGTGTTTGTGTGTGTGGGGGGGGGGGGGGGGGTCCATTCTAATAGTAGTACTTGCTATGAAGCAGGGCACGACAGATTATTGGTGCGGCTTGAATGTTGAATCCCGTGTTTAAATGATTGTGAAACAGAACTGTGTGGTGTAGATAGTTATTGTCACAAGTTTATAAAAGCTACGCTCTTGGTGATATTCAAATGAAATATTAAATTCACGATACATGTATTTTGTAGATCCCTGGTATATGCCACAGGGCCGCAGCCAGGGGGTCGCAGCCAGTTTCATTTCTCTCCCAGTCCAGAAAGATTAAGACATTATTTCCCAAGATTATACATGGTTTTCAAATAAGTATCCCCACCTAACCCACTTATCACGTATACTGGGATTAGTGATTTATGATGCCCGTCAGGAAAGTAGGGACTGACCTTCCTAGAAATAAACTATGTCCTAGAAATACCCAGACATACACCCCTTCCCTCCCCTCCCCTACACCACCCCCAGCGCCAACAAACCACCACTGGTTATCTCTACTTCTCAGCAACCCCCCCCCCCCCCCCTAACACAGACATACACGGACACAATCTTCACGACCAGAGTGACTCACCTCTAGCCGTGAGCTGCTCACATTTGTATATCCCAGACATAGAACTGTCACAGTGATCCACAGTGGCCTATGCCTCTTTCATCCGTGATATTCAAGCAGTGGGAAATATTTAAAGAGCTGAGGAAATTTTACCCTAACATATCTCTCGCAGTAAGTCAGTACTCTAGCCTTTGTGTGTTTTCCAGGGAGGTTTGTTCCAGGGTCCACACGTGTCATACTCGCTCATTCCTAACACCCTCATGCATTGAAGTGGTTGATTAATGCTTGTCACTCTGCCAACCCTGCCCATGCATGACTGTTGGCGGATTGACATTACACGCCTCAGCTCTAATTTCTAATTGGAATGGGACTACATGCCATGGCTGGGTAACACTAACAGTATACTAGCAGTGCATACCGCTGCACCAACCCTTTTGCCATACTAGTATTACTAGTATTACTTTCTACTGCTCTCTCTCCCTCGTGAATCTAGGTCAGAATAACATAAGCAACTTGATATGCTGTTATTTCTGTGAACCACAACATACCCATGTTCATGTGATTTGCATCATGGATAACGTAGATATGATATTGAAACATGACAGTCTATGATAAATAAAAGCAAAGACAAATGAATGAGCAACTGTGTGTTATGGCCTGTAGTAGATACATGCTATTTGCCACACCTGTATTCTCAAAAGTGAACAAGACTGTATACAGCTGTATATACTGCAGTATAGTACAATTCATGAATGATATTATCCATTTTACTCATATATGTTATTGTAGAGTGACTAGTTTTCCTTATACACAGTAGAAGGACGTTTAGAATATTGCTTGTTCAATAATAATTCATATAGAAGACAAACTGTCAACATTCAAAGGACAACATTAAAAGCACAATCTTATGGGTGTGGACCACTAAATTCGACATGGCGACATGGCCGTTTTTGGGCCTAGTGACGTGTGACATGAGGAATATTAGAGATAGTGACATGGGACATGGACATTTCTTAAAATCGACATGGTGACATGGCTATTTCTTAAAATCGACAGGGCGACATGGTCATTTCTTAAAATCGACATGGGAAATTGGGACCCCCTCATCCAGACCCCCAATCTTGTTGTTGAGACTGCTATAGCTTGCTATGAGTATGACATCACCTAATTTTGGTATCCCCCTGCTGTCAATATTTCGGGTAAATTGGCTTCCTCAGTTTAACTGTGTGGTTGGACTGCCAGTCCATCACTAGGCCAAAAGCCAACCCCCACCGTCCCCGCTCCACACACAGTGAGACGCACACGCGCCAGTGACGTCATTTATGAACGTTCTCTTTCTACAGCCTTTAAGCAGCACAATAATTACCTACGATACATGTGTATATACTGAATAATATAGCACTTACTGCCAGTTGGTTAATGCCGTTGATGTTGCCGAGCCCATTCTGGTTCTGGTGGTGCGAAGAGCTGTTCCAGGGGTCAGTGAAGAGGCTGTGGTTGCCCCCCTGGTTGTGCTGGTTGTTGGGCTGTTGCTGTTGCTGCCCTCCTCCTCCAGTGTTGCCTCCTCCAGTGTTTCCTCCCCCACCTCCATGGGCCTGTTGGTGGTGCCCTGCCCCCACGGCAGCGGCCAGGGCCGATCCGTCCCCGGCCCCTCCGGCCAGGTTCAGATACACCCAGTTGAGCAGTTGGGCCTGTGGGTAAACGGAGGAGCCCGAGTCCAGACTAGCCAAGGAGGCCATGGCCTTGCTGGAGGAGGGTGGGACGCTGGAGGAAAGATGGCGGCCCTGCTGTTGTTGGTGGAGCCCCAGTCTGGAGGAGGCCGCCTCCTGTAGGTAAGGAGGGTACTGCGTGGTGCTCTCGAAAACTGCCTGGGCAGCCAGGGTTGGAGGTGGAGAGAGTAGCTCCTACTACTGCTCAGTGGGTAGAGGGGAGCAGCTCCTTATGGTGGTAGTAGTCGTGTTGGCGGTGCTGGAGGACTTGTGTTCTTTTGTTGGTGGTGTCTTGGTCATCTAGTCCCGCCTGATGATGGGGTCGGCGGTGTGATGTCCGTCCGTGCCCGCACCCCGCCCTTCTGCCTCTGCCTCTCCTTCTCCTCCTGTACCCTATTACCCCCTCCAGGTGGCCACTGGAGGCCCCGCTCCTCCTAGGGCCACGCCCACCCGTCAATCACCCCGCGCTTCCTGCATCTCATTAGGGGTAACCACTATGGGGCGCGGGTCCCGCACTCCCGACACTTACAGACACCATCCTCGTTAGAAGAATGAATTGGGTTATCGTCATACAGTCTTTCCTATCAAGGTTGGTCGCTACTCTTATCTTTCTATCCATGAAATTTCTTATTTTTTCCCATGAGGGTAGCTTGTATCATTTAGAAATGTAAAATGTAAAAAAAAAATTGGAGTGGTCCCGAGCTACTTTTTTTTTAATTACAGATTTTTAAAATAAAAAAAGTATTCTCTATTTTTGCTAAAAATTGAAAAAAAAAGGAAAATCTTCATAATTTTTTTTCTTAGTGAACCTCTGCCCACATTAATGTTGTATTGCACATGAATAATCCTAGGTTATGTCCTTTAACTGGAAAAATAAAACTATGGTCCACAAATGTACCCTTTTATGAAAAATCGTGATGGTTTGAGGATGATTATTTAAATTCAATGCATAGTTTTTCAGCAATATCTAAATATCACTGAAAAAAATCCATGAACTTTTTTTTTAACTTTCTCATTTTGATTCATTGGTAAATAATTGCAATGTAAGCTCAAACTAAAAATAGCAAATTTTTACCATTTACCAATATATCCGATATTCAAAGTATCATGAAATGCACAATAATTATGGTTGAAATGGTGTAATTTTTAATACAGCTTAGGTAATGTATATATGTACCTGGCAACGCAATATAGGACCATTCTAATATATTTACGAATTTGGGGTAGTTTGACCCAAAGTTAAGATAGCGATCAATCGTAAAAGTTGGTTTCTGGCAAAACACTGCCGGGTCACCCTGTTTTCTTTTCTTTTCTTTAGATGCCTACTTTTATGGTTCGTAAACATCAAGGATTCTTGAGCGATTGCCCGAAAACCAAAATTAATAAATTTGTCAGACCATAATTATTACAGGAATAACATTTTCTCTTATTTGGCCTAAACCCCGGGCCTAAGCATGAGTGACGGTGCCTATTAGACTGCCTATAAATAGTGTTCTGACAATACAATCATGTACATTGGACTGGATTTCTGAAAGACTTTTTGCCAGCGTTTTCTTGGAAAAGAGGTGACCCACAAAATTTCCTTTGTAAAGGAGTGTTTTTTTAGAAATCAGTGGAGAGGAGGTATACCCGGTATATGCAATTTAATACCCCAACCTGTTAACGAGGATGGAGTCAAGTTGTGCTTAGAGTGCGGGGACCGGGTGTGGGGGTTCCCCTACAGCGTCCTTGGCGACATGAAAAAGGGTTACCGCACGTCGTTAGCGGATTCCTGAAACTACAATACTCCAAGCTAACAAGGTTAAAGTAGTATTTAGGTTTTGTAATAAGGGATGACCAATAATGTTCTTCCTGAAGGTACCTTGTAATATTGCGATGTTTTAACACCCTACCCCCGCGGGCACACCTCCCTCGGATGGAACCTTACAGATATTATTTGTTTCACGGAAATAAAAGCAACATACATGGTTTTAATTCACTTCGACCCTTAGCTTGAATTATGTCTTATTGTTGTCGTTTTTGTTGGTTGAACTATGTGTTAGAACTTGGAAAGTTTTGTGGCTCCAGAGGGGTCAAAAGCGACCTGGCGACCTTGGCCGTTTTGGAGGCGACTTTCGACCTAATGCAATAATAAAAGTGACCTGGCGATTTTTAGATAAAATTTATAACACTTAAGGGGGTCCAAAAAAAGCGACTTTGTGACTTGGACCCCTTAATTACGGCGACTTTCCGACCTCAAGGGGGGACCCCTCTGCACCCCCAGTTTTACTACCAGTCGACCCAGGCGTTTTATTCATACATTGTACTGCAGTGCAATTGACCACCAAAATCGGGATATCACTTGATAGAACCAAGTATAGAATTCGACCAATGAAAGAGGTGTGTTTGCTTTCATTTCAAGAACATTAATCGATCTGTTCGGAAGTGTGTTCCTATTATGTAAGCATTTAGATCGTGTTATGGCATGGGGTTGTGACATCATTTCTCAAGACAACGGTGTAAATGAGAGAGGCTGGAGGCCCTTTTGGTATTCCTTTCTTAAATTACTATCCGCACCTAGATCCCACTTCCTGCCTTTGGGGTTATAACTGATAGGATTCTCTACGTACAAAGACACATGTAAATGTAAATGGCAAAACCAACAGCGGAAGTCGGACTTTGCTGGTATAAGCGGATAGCGACCTCTGTGATGGGTCCCGGGGTGCACGCCCCCCCCCCCCCCACACACCCCAGCGTGTCCCTGGTGTGTGTGTGGGGGGGGGGGGTGGGGGGGGGGGGGTTACTGTGAAAGTACTGGGTACTGTATATATTTTCGCGATTTTCGCGTAAACTTTTATATGCTTAAGTCTGGAATAAAATAATACCCGCGAATTTGCCGATTAACCCCGTGAAAATAAGTGCTTTCACAGTATACGTTATGCGTTGACTATGTAAAGAAGAGTGTACGTGTGAAAATGTAAGTGTATGTGCTGCACTGCTCCACTGTCTGAAATCACATACCCAAATAAGAGCTGTTGTGTAGATTATGTATGTTGCCATGACACTTTTCTCAGACAATTTTGAGTATTATGTCCATGGCTGCGATTACAATAGCAATCACATAGGATGGTATAAGGATCACTCATCAGGTGACTAGAATGTACAAAGGAGTGTCTGCATTGCCTAGCGAATGTCTTTGTAACATAATATTATTGTCTGGGGGCTAAAGGTTCACACCCCTGACAGTGATTTAAATTCTGCCAATAAATATATCCCTGTCATAGCGCTTTCCGTTCCCCTTGTATTGTGGCTGCAGATGGGTCAAAAGCGACCTAGCGACCTGGGCCGTTTTGGAGGCGACTTTCGACCTATTGCAATAATAAAAGTGACCTGGCGACTTTTAGAGAAATTTGACAATACTTTAGGGGTCCAAAAAAGCGACTTTATGACCTGGACACCTTAATTTCGTCGACTTTCCGACCTCAGGGGGGAACCCTCTGCACCCCCTGTATTGCATACATTTATATGGAAGCAGCCAGTCCAAGGCCATTGCCCAAAGGGTGTTAGATGGTGTTGCCCCCTAGATGCATAATCTGAAACTACCCCCCCCCCCCCCCGCCCATCTTTCCCATCAGTATACCCATATCCTGCCCCCTCACCCCCGCCCTTATACCCCCTAGGTATGCTTTAGAGAACGTTGGAGAAACCTTTAAAGATGGAACAACCCATTGTGAGACAAACACTTACATGTATCGTTATTGGAACCCTATTGATAGCAAAGTGGTGTGGATAGTTTTCATGAATGCTTAATTTTGGGTCCGTTTTCTCCAGAATTACCTTCCCATGGTTCCGGGTGGCCCACAGAAAATCTTGCAAGATATTTGATGGGAACATACCTTATGAATACAGTCATGTAATATGTCATTGGAAAGAGAAAAATGTGAGAAAATGAAGGAATTCAGTCTCATCTTAACAGATAAAACAGGAACATAAAGATTTTCTCTTGAAAATAGTAAAATGTATTCCCTGGCCCACAGCTAAATGTCCGGGCCCATAGATTTTTGGAGCTAAAGGCCCGGCCGGCCCACAGCTGAGAAAGTTATAGTGTCTACCCCTGTGCAGTTTGTGATTAGGTTAATACACAACCTACATTGTTGATAATAATATTCCAAAGAAGAAACAAGGGAATGTCTGTGTATGTTTTACAAATATATTTATTTCAAATTCAAGTTTTATTTTGCACGTGTTTGAATATCCCCATTGGGGTAAAGCTAAATTGTAGTAACATAATCGGAAGTTCAAAGTATCTTCTTGCGTCTGACATTCTATACTACATTTATATAGGCTAGTTAATAAATTGTACAGGGGCAGACCCAGGAATTTAACTTCATTTTTGCAAGGTTCTCACAGAACGCAAAGTGAACAGAATTTACAAACGACCGTGACATATTGACTTGGGAAATGTGAAAAGTGAAAATATCTATTGTGTATAAATGTCATGCCCAGCGAGTATACAAAATATATAACTCAGTTTAAACGTGTATACAACCTTACACATCATCCTGTGGGCCTTTTTGAGATGATACTTCTCTCAAATTACTTATAATGATACATTTGTGGCAGTATTCAATTAACTGGAATGCCCCCAGGTGTCACCATAACACCTTACACCTGGATCACCTGCCTCCACCTGTATGCCTGGAGGATGTTTCACCTCAAACGTATGGACCATTGCACATGCTTAATATGGGTGTTGCAAATGCTTTATGGAAGGTGCCCACCCAGTCTCATGTTTTAAGCATTGTATTTGTATTTATATATTTATTGGTTGAAGATTCTCGGTGTACAATAACAATGAGTTTTTCAATCAAAAGCCAAGTCGCCTTCAAAGAGAATTTGCGGCACCCATGAAGCATTTGCATTGGTCGATAACGCAATTGCGGGGTTCCACAAAAATGTGCGATGTACGGTGAATCAGCCTCTTGGAGTATCGTAAAGGGTGAATGAATGTATTTCCCTCAGCGCGCTATATATTAAGCATGTGATTTTCCAATGTAATTTTTTTTGCATAGTTTTAACTACTGGAGGTTGGGGTTCGTTTCATAAATGCACCAAGTGTAGAGAGCTGGGAGCGACCAGATGAATCTGATTCATTATTATTGAACACCATGGTTTTATGTACAATAAAATGCCCTTGGGTAACTTGTGGGACTGAGATAAACAGTAAACAGAATAAACCGGTAAATAAGCAAGCATTTTGCACACATTCAAAACAACTGTTGTTAAACAACTGAAAGACTTAAAGTGCAGGAACATTATCACAGTTTATAAAGCTTTCTTCACAAACCTCTGTGATTATCTGATAACCACATTACAAAAGAAAGTAGAAACTAGGATTAAAAGGTATAGGATCTACGAAATCCACACCATAGGTGTGGTGGCCGGCTTCCATCAAGGATTCTGGATCACATATATAAGTTTATAATTATAATTGATACACTAATGATGCATGATTGCATCACTGTTTACTTGAAGCATTTAAAATAGTCTTTAAAGGGGTAATATGGAGATGTCTTGATGCACGAATGCATCGCAGTTCACCTGAAGGGCCATGCTTTCCGAAAAGAGTCAATGTGGAGAGGCGCCATGCTGTCCTTAAAGGGTTAGTGTGAAGAGGTCATGATGCATAAATGCATTGCCTACTTGAAGCGCCATGCTGTCCTTAAAGGGTAAGTGTGGAGAGGTCATGATGCATGAAAGCATCGCTGTTCACTTGAAGCACCATGCTGTCCTTAAAGGGTTAGTGTGGAGAAGTTATGATGCATGAATGCATGGTTGTTCACTTGAAGCACCATGCTGTCCTTAAATGGTTAGTCTGGAGAAGTCATGATGCATGAATGCATGGCCGTTTACTTAAGTTAAAGTACCATGCTGTCCTTAAAGGGTTATTAGGGAGAGGTCATGATGCATAAATGCATTGCTGTTGACTTGACTCACCATGCTGTCCTTAAATGGTTAGTATGGAGAAGTTATGATGCATGAATGCATCACGGTTCACTTGAAGCACCATGCTGTCCTTAAAGGTTTAGTGTGCAGAAATAATGATGCAGCAGGGTTACATTCATGTATAATGACAACAAATGGATTAAGGCATACCAATACACTATGCGGACCTTAATGGGTTAATACAAGGTAGAATTATTCTCACACACACACATACACACATACACATATATATATATATATATATATATATATATATATATATATATATATATATATATATATATATACACATATATATACTATATATATATATATATATATATATATATATATATATATATATATATATATATGGGTGGGGGTCCAGAAAATGTCCATTTCCAGTGAAAAACAATAATATTTCTGAATTGCCCAAATGTTGTAGCAGATTTGTCCATATATAAAGGAGGCAATGAACCATCACATTCCCAAATTTTGTGATACTAGGATTCTTACTTTTTTTTCTATGTAAGTTTGAAAAATACAATTACTAATGAAACAAAATTGTGTTACGTTCACTAGATATTATCATAAACATGAGAATAGTGAAAAAATATGATGACATATTTTAGTTATGAACTTATTTCACTAGATTAGGGCAAAAATGTGTCATTTCCTACCATGTAACAGGGTGCTGTACACTTTTTCCCTATTTTTAATTCCCCATTGTGATAGTTTGATAGCTAGAGTCAATTGAGGGCCAGTTGGTTTCTGTCTAAATCGAACCTATAATCTTTTTAAATAGGAAAAAGTACTAACATGGAAGAGTAGTAAACTAGCTGTGAAACCCAGATGAAAGTATACAAAGTGCTCTAACATATCTGAAGATATATTGGATTTTCTGCCATTCTATTGTGTTTATTTTACTATTCAGAGGTGTTCAGTGGGATCTAGTGAACGTAACATAGCAGAAAAAAAGAGGAATTATAATGAAAGATTAGTCAATAATAGCATTGTTTTCAGTTGGTTGTGGTATAATACCTATGCAAAAAAAGTCACAGCATGTCCCAGATATTTAATATAAGACAATTAGACGAAAATTCTGTTGTTTTCAATATATCTGGTGAACGTAACATCTAGTGAACGTAACACAAAAATTGAATAGTTTCTAGAATGAAATATGTTTATGATAAAATGATGGAAACAGGTCAGTGTCATTTGTAATGCTCAGATATACTTGGACAATTTGTGTTACGGCTATATTTTGATTATTTATGCATATTTCTGACTTTTTCATATATCTGGTGAACGTAACATTTCATAAAATAAAGGACATGTTGTTTTGATAGTTCTTAATATTACATAAATCATGCATTTATCCACATACATCCTTGCTCATAGGTTTGTCAAACAGAAATATATGCGGCCTATCAAAAGAAATAAACAAAAAAGGACATATTTTCATGACAATTTACTGTCTCCATGGAACCAAACATAATTCTAGTGAACGTAACATAATTCTAGTGAACGTAACATAATTCTAGTGAACGTAACATAATTCTAGTGAACGTAACATAAATTGATATCTTAATTTACAAAGACAAAGACATTGCACCGAGTTACGATTCTTATTGTATATGGTGCATGTACTATGTAGGCACCACATGGATATTTCCCTTCCTCCTTAGAGGACATTTAGGCTGATATTATTCAAAATGTTTAAATAAATCTAGTGAACGTAACATCAATCTGGTGAACGTAACATCCAGTGAAAACAATTGTTTTTGCTTGTTAAATGTAAAATAGAAAAAATCTATCAATATGGGAGTGTAGAGCTCACACATACGCTTTTCTAATGCAGGTAATATGTAATTTTATGCAGGATTTGTATAATTTATTACCTTTTCAAGAAATTTGGCTTAAACAGGTCATTTTTAATTCCTTCTTTGGGCTCTAATTTCACCAAGAAAATGATCAATTGTCTTAATTTTTATCATTCTGCCCAAGAGTATAGGTGTCCAGGATATGCCTAATGGCACAAAACATCCATCTAGTGTAATATTTTTCCGAAAAATTCAAGTGTTTAAAAAGATATATGAGATTATGAGAATAATTGCTATTTTTGTAAGTTAAACAAATATTTAAAAAAAAAAAAATTTAAAATATTGAAATAAATGGTGTTATAAAAAAGTATCATTTGAATGCAACACATATGAAGCAAAAAGTGTAAAACTAATATCATTGGGAGAAAATTTCTGTTAAAATCAGATTTTTTCCAGGGGACATCGATTTTTGGTCATTTTTTCCCTGAAAAGTAGCTAAAATCTGAAAAAAATCATGAAATTATAATTAATATGCATATTTTTTCTATTAGTACTCATTGGGCTTTTTGCAATTATGTAGTTATCCCAATACATTCTCATCATTTAAAATGATTATTTTTAAAAAATAACTAAATTTGTGAAATGGACATTTTCTGGACCCCCACCCATATATATATATATACACACAGACGACCAGCTGATATCGTTCACGGGTCTGGCCACGGGAAGCAGTACTGTGTACAGGGCGGGTGGAGGTAATTAGCAGCTCTCAGAGAGCTGCCTGTCCAAGGACCAAGGTGTGTTATTCGCCGTAATATACATTAAAGTGGCACACCTCAGTTGCCTGGTGAGTTCATGAGGGGAACAATCAGCTTTCTGAGCTCCATGCTTCAAATCTTCAAATAAGGTCTTATAAGGCGACATAGCGAGCTAACCCTTACACTGCCACAGTTGTCTGATTGCAAGCCGCTGTTTAGTGTGTGTGTATGGGGAGGGTAGAGGCGTGAACAACAGTGTACAGAGCTCTCAGAAAGCTGATAACGACACTGCCATACATACATCAACCAGACCGGGTGCCAGGTGAGAGACGTGTTAACAACATCCCACGCTCCACACAGGAAAGCTTATGTTCCCTTATATGGACACTGATGTATATGACGGCTTGTGAGTAGGACTAGCCTGCCGCAGTCTGTACTGTAAGTATGTGGAGGGGGGGGGGGGTGAACAACATAGAGCTCATTGGAAGTTCAGCAGACCGGAATGAGCAGTGCATTCTGGGTGGGAGACGTGTGAACAACATATAGGTTGATTGCAGGTAAGGTCCAATGCGTAAACGGAAAAGCGGACGACGCAGGGTTACGATCACTCTGGCGGAGTGCAGTGCTGAAGGGTGGAGGACTACAGGCCTTACGCAGCGGACAGCGGACGGAGTGAGAAGCACACCTTAGCGGATTGCAGTGCTGAGGGGTGGGAGACCATAGAGCCTGTGTATGTAGGGTGCAAAAAGCAAACGATCCAATGCTAATCCTATGGACGCGCAACTCCTGTTGAAACCTTACGGAAAAGTGAACTCCTTAACCATGGCCGGGGACTCCGTCGCCGGCCAATAACACATATATTAGAAAGACTTATCAGTGACAATCTCAGCCAGCCTTACAATAAATAATCAGCTAAATGCAACAGTCATACTGCCACAATATTAAAATGCAAAGTGCACACAATTGTGCCAAATAACAATACATTATTCTGTGAGAGAATAACATGTATTTATAAGCAACATTATGAAATCTAAGTAATGAAAATGTTTCTTTTTTCTTTGCTGCACGATATTCATGAGTATTTCAAAGTGTGCGTTGTACACGTATTAATACAATCTTTGTGTACCCGATACACATGCTTTATCGTGTCAATAATCATAACAGTGACTTCAGATGTACCCCATAAACCCTCTAACTAAACTAGCATATTTCCTAGCTGTGATCTAGTGCAACACTGTATACATATATTGATGCAGTATTAATACTTATCAGTGTTGACTCTTTACGGTGTTCACTACATCGTTCGATATTCCTCTGCATGCACATGTATTTACTTTTGTATTGCTCATACAATCATGTACATACGCAAGTTTAGAAATATGTAATAATCTCAAAGATCCTTACTTCCATGTAACATGTTGAAATGCACCAGAACACAAAACAAAGATTGTATCGTGATTACCCTGACATCAACATGTATGAACAGTAAATAAATAATTACCCAAAGGTAAATTATATTACAAAGCAGTGTACACATAATAGTCCAATTACATTTGGTATTGTATTGTAAGTCACGTGGCAACGTGCATGTGGTGAATAATTTGACGACCAGCTTGTAGAGTCCGACATGCACCTGATTCATCCCACATGCTGATACCGTGGATACCGATATCGGTTTATATGCTCCAGTAGTAGCTACCGTACAGTAGCAAAGAGTTAAATGATTCTCCTTCCATTCATTTTATTGATGCAGCCATGGATGGTAAACCTGATGATTAACCAGAAGCTATCAAACCATTCACATTGCATATGCCAGCATTTTTTCACAACTAATACCCTGCTCTCACACCTTATCACGTATATCTCACACCCTACAATCATGAACATATGTCTCACACCTTACTATTTTGTACCTTGGTCTCACACCTTCACCATTTTGTACCTTGGTCTCACACCTTTACCATTTTGTACCGTGGTCTCACACCTTTACCATTTTGTACCTTGGTCTGACACCTTTACCATCGTGTACTTCGGTATCAAACCAAGTCATGCTATTAATTCATCTTATGCCATGCTATTAATTCATCTTAAAACTTCGTCTCTTCTTCTGATGAAAAATACCAGAAGACATCAGTAATACCATCGCTTAACAATACAAACGCAAAGATATGACCGGTCGCGTAATGGCTAACCCACAGGTTCATGGCCCTGTCCACGTTCTATATTACTGACACAGTACTGGATTCTATCAGGCTGCCTTCACATTGACCAGTTTAACAGCTGATTAAATCGATTCATTATACGGTGCTATGTTACCATACCATTACCCCTTTATCAATATACTGCATCATTTCACCACCTACTATCAGACATTGCCATAGTCTATGAGCCTGCTGTCTGCATGGAACCTGTTGTCATAGTTGGCGCTGGGTGCATGACGACCGGTGCCCATCACCAGGCTGTAGCTTGGAGGGGGAGTCATGGGTTCAGTCGGCAGTGCAGCTTCCATGAGGCCAACCCTGGAGAGAGAGACAAACATAGTGCAAGTTCACATTATATGCTGACGATGTTGTAATATATATTTCATGCAAATCTCATGTAGAAGCCACTAGGCTGCTACAGGAGGATTTAATTAGAGTAGGTGATTGGTGTAACAGTAACTACCTCACTATAAATACCCGGAAGAGCATGGGCATGTATTTTGGCTCAGAAGGAAAGCTATGGAACATAGCTGACCTTCTCATCAGTATAAATGGAGTTACTCTACCAGCATGCAAGTCTTATCCCTATCTTGGTGTGGAACTGGACAGTAGGCTCAGCTTAACGCCCCATATGAATAAAGTAAAGAAATGTTTTAGAAATAAGTCATATAAGTTAAGAGATCTAAGCAAAAAGCTACCTTCTAAGACCAGCCTACAAGTATATAAAGTGATGATGCTGCCTAGCTTAGAGTACTGTTCGTTTTACACTGGTAGTAGTGCACACTCTGGAGAACTGTTAAAGATCTAGAGAATGCAGAACCATGCGCTACAGATTTGTTTAAAGAGAGGGATAATAAGCACTAGTGTTTTTGACTTACATAAGGAATGTGATGTGGAAATGCTAGAATGTCGCCACAAAATAAGCTTGTTACAGCTAATGTGGAAGAAAGCACATGGGGGAGAGGCACTTGAGCAAAGAAATGTTCTCACCAGAGGTGACTTAAAAATCCGTTTTGAAAAAAGGAGGGCAAAAACAAGTTTCTATCAGAAATCTCCCTACAGGGGTGTGAAATGCCGAAAACAATATCATCTGAAGACCATTATGTGTCTCCGGGCAGCATTACAATTAATGCTTTTCATTCAATAAGTTTTACAATTAAGGTTGTTAAATTACCTAAAACCTATCTTTCATTCACAGGTACATTCAAATTTTAGGTTTAGATACAGAAAGTTGAAGAATCTGTGAAAATTCAGAGAGCACAAAAATATCAGAGTCCATACCCCTACCCCATTATAAACGACTTTTCATTTTCTCAGCAGATTTAGATGAATCACAGGAATGATCCTCTGGGAGATAGAAAATGCGGAATTCCGCATATCTGCGAAGATTTCACACCCCTGCCCTACTACAGGGGGGTCACCTTATGGGACATACTGGCTGAAAAGGTTCAAAAGCTACCCACCTGTCGTCGCTTTAAGCATGCAATAGACCGTCTACCATTGATCCTGCCGAACTACATGTAGTTGATACTCGGTCTATTGTCGTGAATGGCTACTTTTTAGTATTTAAATCATATTGCCCACTCTTACATACTAAGAAAATGAATTGATTTGCTTCACATTTTACTCATCATAAGATACACCATATTAATGGAGGAATTCTGTTAAGCATCATAGGATGAAACACGGATTGCTTGTAATTTCACCTATGTGTGCGGCGAATAACGTTCTTTACAGAACGATTCCGTACAATAAACAAATTCAATTCAAGAGTTACTCACTGTGTCTGATCTCAATGTAACCTAGTATCAGAACATCAAGAGTTGCTTACTGTGTCTGGTCCCTATGTAACATAGGTCCGTAACATAGTATCAGAGTATCAAGAGTTGCTCACTGTGTCTGGTCCCTATGTAACATAGTATCAGAGTATCAAGAGTTGCTCACTGTGTCTGGTCTCCATGTAACCTAGTATCAGAGTACCAAGAGTTGCTCACTGTGTCTGGTCCCTATGTAACATAGTATCAGAGTATCAAGAGTTGCTCACTGTGTCTGGTCTCCATGTAACCTAGTATCAGAGTACCAAGAGTTACTCACTGTGACTGGTCCCTATGTAACATAGTATCAGAGTATCAAGAGTTGCTCACTGTGTCTGGTCTCCATGTAACCTAGTATCAGAGTACCAAGAGTTACTCACTGTGACTGGTCCCTATGTAACATAGTATCAGAGTATCAAGAGTTGCTCACTCTGTCTGGTCCCTATGTAACCTAGTATCAGAGTACCAAGAGTTACTCACTGTGTCTGGTCCCTATGGTGGCTGTCTGTTGCCCGGCCTGTGTGTTTGTGACTACGGTGTCCTCTTCTATGGTGGCCTGATGGTCGTGGTTGTGGTGGCTGGCTCACCGTTGGAGGGTGGGTTGGTAGTTGCACACCAGCCAGTACAGGTCTCCCATCGGAACCAGTGATAATCTATCATCAGAAACAGAAAGGAAATCATAGCATTTGGGGTTCAGGATACATTTATTCTATGTTATACATCAATAGGATTTTACTCCAGTTTAAACTGACTATTGTTGTGAAAAATGGGATAATCAATAATGGTATTTGATGTGGAAGAGTAACTATCATATACAATTGTAAGATCAGTCCAATCAATGAGCAATGGATTGGTCATTTCAAGTACATTTTTGTAATAGATATTTCTAATACCATATCTATAGACCGTGTTATATTATAATACTGGGTACTTGGACTGTATGATTCACTGAAATCATTTTGTTGTGCCCTAGAGCAATGAGCAGCATTCTTCTAAAATTACTATTGTTTTTACCTGACCCGGCCTTGGTTTGTGGATATCACCATATTTGACACACAGTATAATAAGGGAGCCAACAAACAGCAACAGTCCAAACCCCCCTAGGATGAAGGATGCAAAGTTTCCTGTCCTTGAGAAGAGGAGGGCTGACACCCCATTCAGGACGAAGAAGAGGATGAAAGGGATGACAAAGAGAAGCACGCATCCCGTTGTCATGTTCTCTCGGGCGATTCTCTGATTCTCCTGGCGTTGCCGCCTTCTCTCGTTCGCCTCCTCCATGTTGAATAAGGCCATGACTCAATCTGTAATTCAAGAGGGTCAAATGAGAAGGATACACTAGCATGGCGAAATGTAAAGATTTATTGAATGGCAATTATATAGACAACATTTAATATACATGTAGATAATCATTTTGTGCCTTCAAATAACTATAACAGTATTATAACAATGAAAATTTGTTTCCACTACATACGTTTGTTTTCTATCTCTATCTCTATCTCTATCTCTATCTCTATCTCTATCTCTATCTCTATCTCTATCTCTATCTCTATCTCTATCTCTATCTCTATCTCTATCTCTCTCTCTCTCTATATATATATATATATATATATATATATATATATATAAATAAATAGTGAATAGATATCCCTCTGCTCTAGATTAGAATCAGTGCAACCTGTATAACCCGCATATGGCTACACCATTCACCATTCAGTGTCAGTGAGTGACAGTGACACTATCTATACTACTCAGTGCATTAAGCACTCCTCCACGGCAGCAACAGTGGCCTGAGTGGGTCTACAGGCACTAGCTGTCACTCTGCAGTACCACACTGACAACACACTTCCACCTGTGTGGTTCTACATGCTTACATACCTGTGTAGTGGTCAGTAGTAAAGGAGGCAGGTTGTGGTCACACATTTCTTGTGGGTAGCAATGCCCTGTATACACACGTCCCTATCTTATATCTCATACTATCCTGATATATATGTTCAACCAGCGTCCTCTCTAACATGGCTTCCGTCGAGGCTGGAGTGACCTAGTTCTTTAATAGGTCACCGTGACCTACTTCCCTGGTTCTGTTATTCCCTATGGTGGTGGTTTCTGTAATACTTACCCTGTGCCTGGGTAAAATACCATACATGGTCCAATCGTGCATGCCATGATCACCATCATGTAATATGCACACATTTTCACAAACAATATTTGGGTTCTGTACATACTGTGTGTATTTTTCATATAAGGATTGTAATTATTTCCACCCAGAGTGTACAGGTCGTTTTTAGTACTGTTCTAGTCTTCTAACTGATAAAGCGTGAGTGGTTGTCATTATAGAAGGAAGCATGGATGTATAGGACATATGTTATAATAATTGTATATGATATATATAGGGATGATTTTAGACAACAATTTGATTTCCTGCAGCCCACTTTAATAAAACAAGTTTACTTTACAAGATTTTAATGCATGCATTCTCAATACAATAATTGAGCAAGTGTCTGAGGGTGAGGAGATGGGTGGTATATTGCAGTCTTGATATCGGCATAGAAACTTTGTGGATAAGCCAAAAGATGACACTGCAAATTGTAAACAATAACATATTAATTGAAATAAAGACAAATTCAAACTCAAACTCAACGGTACGGTACGGCAAGCGATATGTTCAGATACCAGAGATGAATCTCGATGTGATATCAAGGATGTTAATTCACATCAAAGTTTCTACAATTTATATCTGATTCGAGTAACTCCAATATAAAATATTTATTGATATAATTATATTGATTATCTAAACCTGCTATTGGTACTGGAATTGAAACAAGAAATAGCAGTTTTGTGATCTCGTTTATAGTTCTGAGCATATTAATGCACGAATGGATAAATGGACGAAGGAATGATGAACCAATTGATGGATCTAAATGAATACGTGGATGTTTGGTATGAACCATTTGTGCCTCGCATTTATTGTCAACAAGGAAGAATAAAAGCATAACTACAAGCGGATACAACATTTATAAATACATATACGTATACAAATGTATATGTATAGTACATTGATATGGGACCTACTTTATACTATGGGTGCGGCGTGGTATGAGAGAGACAGCCCGGGAGAGAAGTACAGAGAAGTACAGAGAGTGAAACTCTATCTATAATGATGTTACAAACTCCCGGATAGAAGTGATGGTGTGCCCATGATCATGTTTTAATATATAGCGGGACCGAGAGAAATCCAGAGAACCTCAGTCACTACACAAATCACACATAGGGACACGGATCTACATCTCATATCATCCCCAATGGAATACATTTTCTACGGTGGATGTACGTTTTAATTTATCAATTTTCTAAGGGCTTCATTGACTTTGTTGTACTGGGACTCAAGTTACTTCGGTGGGTTAACCTACTTGTGCTAAAAGACCATTTCATGGTCCCATGATGGACCGGTGTTCAGCGGGCCATTGTCTTAGCATCTGCCTCATTATTTTCTGTGGTAAGTACTCCCTCCCTTTTTTTGAAAACATCATTGACATCCATTACATCACGATGGGAGTATTTCAGACGTATTATCTGTAAATATATGTTGGGTATGAATGAGCGCTGGTCTTGTGTAAGCGCCGGTGGTACAAATGCCTCTAAATCAATGATCTTGCATGATCCTAAAAAGTAGTGTCCGGACAGTGGTGTCACCTCGTTTATCAAATCTTAAGTGTATAGTAAATATATCAGGGGCTGTGCCCTTATACCTTCTCTTTTCCATTTCCGTTTCTTCCTGTTCTTACGGGTGTCTAGGCACCTTGGTAAGTTTGTCCCGAAGGTTTCTACCTACAATCGTTTCACTTTGTTGAGTCATTAAAACAATGTGTATATCAAATTCTTTTAAATTTTTGATCGAGTATAATTATATTTTGTGTTTGTATAACTTCAGTGACGAAACTCCATGCGTGGGATTGGTCTGTTGTCCAGTCTAATCTAGGTAACTATGCGAATGTACATGGCATTGTCTACTTCCCTTTTCTTTTCTACAACACATTGCAGGTACACAGAGAAAAGAAACATATAGTCAACAGGGAGTCCAAGCTTGTCTCTAAAATGACTCTCTTTTATGACTCCCCGCCACAAACAGAGTCCAGTTTCATGCTGCAACTCCAAATGTAAAGGGAGTCATTGAACCACGACTCCTTTTGTAGCGAGGGTCATTGAAGGATGTCTCCTCTTGAATAGAGAGTCACATTGGTTATTTCTATCCCCTACCCCACTATATAACCATTCCGGTAGCTGTCTCCATATCTGCTCTTTCTACATTATATTTCTGCAATGCCTCACAAGGAGAAGGGATCTCAGAAAGATCCCCCAGTGAACATAAGTTATATAAATTATATTATATAAAGGAACATCTGAGCTTTTGTGGTTTTAACTTGTTCCTATAGAACAGTACAAAATTCACCATAATCAGATGACCAGTGCGGCTTGTAGGAACTATTTCACATAATGAAATAGTATTTTCTTTAGTTCATGTACTTATTATCAGACGTTCCTACTATTATCATGATTATTACTATGTTCTGTCTTGATCAGATAAAGAGGGCCATTTTAAAAGTTAAACCATTGTGACAGGCACTGTTCTGACTTAAACTCTACAAATTATATTGTAATGCTCTCTGGTGGAAGAGCTCAGAACTGGTGAGATATTGAAAGTTCAAGTTTCAGAGTCAAAAGGGAGTAAGCTACACATGACTCCCTATGGAGTTGGGACTCCCCCATATGGAGCCCTCCAGTTCATGAGTTCTTAAGACAGGAGTCAATGTAAGGTAAGGAGTCAATTAGCTATTACTCTCTTAGAACAGGAGTCATTGTATAGTTATTATAGAGTCCCACTAATATTAGGGAGTCACTTTAGAGTCCTGGACAGAGTTACCTCAGTGATCGGGGCTGGACTCCCATTTGAGTTACAATGATTCTACTTCTTCTCTCTGTGATGAGTGAGAGGGATCAAAACTGTTGACCCCTCTCGCTGGGTACCAAAAATATTCCAGCACACCAATGTGAAATTCCACCAACCCTCCCCCTGACCTAGTTAAATAACGGCCACTCCCTTAGTCTTTTCCTCATCAGATCAGAATATAGCGTGTCGGTTCCTTGTATATAGAAGGTTTTTCACCAATTCTTTGGGGTTTGAATTGCAGGTTGCGATAACTTACACAAACACAAAGACTATTTGTGTGCAGAAAGGGGAATATCAAGACAGGAATGTAAAGCAAAAGGATGTTGCTTCCATATAGGCCAAGGAAAAAAACAAGAACCTTGTTGCTATTACCCAGGTGAGAGGCACGTATTGGCACCCAATGTATTATCATTTCTGTATAGAGTGAAAATATCTGACATTTAATACGTGTCTTGACAGACAGACTCATTCCAATACACTGTTGCCATCCCCTCTATTCCAGATTATTTCCATTGGAGTATATACCACGGGCAGAACTTCCAATTTAGTAAGTACATTTACTTATTTTCTTATGATTTTGGGAATAACATCCAAGGGCACAATATCATGCTTGATTATATATAATATAGTGTAAAGCTAAACATTACATAAAACATGTTTAAACCTCTCACCACCAGCACCCCATGTTTAGTATCATGTTAAAGCTCATGACATCCCCTGTCACATCCATTATTCCAATCGTGTTCACAAAAAATTGTTCAAGGAGTAACCATGGCAACTATTTGCCATACATTTCCTGTATAAATTGCGTATACCTTTTGTACAATGGCTCTGTGGACGGTTACCATTAGCATGACCTCAGACTGCTTGACCCCTTGAGATTGGAGGGGGACCCGTGTGGGCAGTACGGAAGTTACAGACCTTGCAAAACAATGGCTTACGAATATGTGAGAGGATAAGAGACCCCAGGGGGGTGGACATAGCAGGCCTACACACAGGCCTCGGAGTCAGCACAGTAGCAACAACAAGGAACCGCCAACTACTCAGCCTCCTCCATAAAAGGTCCAAAGATGAGGAACATATCCTGCGTCGCCCGAGAGTACTGCGGGGCATGGACAAAGTGCAACTGAAAGTCCCGCGCATCAAAAAGGACATCTACGAAAGGTCCATACTCTGGCGGGGCCTGCCACTATGGAACAGACTGGAAGCTGCAACACAGACCTTGGAAGACCCAAGCAGGTTCCTAGACTCTCTGAAGAAACTGCCAGACGCCCCATGATCTGACTCACACTACTGTGGTATATCTTTCTAGGCTGAACCACCATACCGTGAACATAATCACTGACTTTACATGCCATATCATTAACTTCTCTATTGCATAAGCTATATTCATTATGAATATAAAATGAACACTGAGACTGTCACTCGAACATTGACTCCTGCTATTTATAAAGCAACCACATCTCTTTGGAGTAGTAGCTTTTATTACTTCTGGCATTTATTTGAAAATCGTCCTCTGTATACTACGAAATAAATGCCAATAAAAATTAACCAACAACAACAAACAATGGCTCTGTGGACGGTTACCATTAGCATGACCTCAGACTGCTTGACCCCTTGATATTAACCCTTTTAAGAAGTCAAACTGAATGAATTCCTATAAAATGTAATACTTTGGCCTCACGGCCACCACCTATTGGAGAGGATTGAGCCCATACATTTTCTATATATCGGTCGATGGGTGGTGGACATGAGATATGATAAGGCCCCTTGCTTGTGTTTGTTGTGCCAAATAAAGATGATTATTTAAAACCTTACTCAAGTTAATTGTATTTTCCATTTTAGCCCTCGATTGCACCCGGGGAGTAAAGTGAGTTATTTATCATCTAATCCAGTGGACTCAAAACATTGAATCCACATTGAAATCTATGGTTGTCAATGTTTATTCAATGTTTAACCAACGTTGATTCAACATTTAACTGCACTTTGTGCCCACTGGAAAGGAGCTTTCAAACACACAATGGATTGTGATGTATCATTGTTTATACCCAAAACCATATTACAATAAGTAGACATATTTCATCATTCGCCTTTGGTTGCGTGGGCCGATGATATCCGCACGAGGAGCTCGTGCGTATAACGGCCGTTATACACACGAGGAGCTCGTGTGTATAAGAGCCCTTATTCACACGAGGAAACGGGGAGATAGGCGACGGCGAGAGAGGGGACATGCACGAGGAACTGGCGAGAGAGGCGACCACACGAGGAAGTGACGAGAGAGGCGACCACACGAGGAAATGGCGAGAGAGGCGACCACACTAGGAAATGGCGAGAGAGGCGACCACACTAGGAAATGGCGAGAGAGGCGACCACACTAGGAAATGGCGAGAGAGGTGACCACACTACACTGATAAAATGAAGGGATCCAAACTTGTCAAAAGGTCTTATAAGAAGAGTTTAGGGTCTTTAAAGTGACGGTCATAAAATAAATGAGTTAAAGGTTGTCTATTTGATGAACTGTCCGGTTACCATCCCACAAGACAAGACTAGGGTCATCTAACTGACAATATTAGCCCAGGCAGTGGTCCACTCCAAGTGACAAGTCTAAGGTCGTCAAATTCACAACCCAGAATAGTTAACCCTTTGTTGGCTGCAAACTGCTTTAAATGTGCTTGAATCCCTTTGTCAGCATGATGCATGAATGTAGCCCTGGTGAGTCTATTCGCCAAGCCTGCATTCATGCACCTTTGGAAATGAATCAACAGTTGGGTGAGTATACTTGCCAAGGCTGAATTCATGTATTATGATCACATAGAGCATAGCACCTTAAAGCACTATGCACCCCTTAGAGGGTTAACCTGTGCACTATAACCTCTACTTCACTGCAGGTGGAGCTAACTGGGTTCTGCCTAGGCATAATTGTTGTCCATGTCTGTCTATATTTCTAAGGTTTATAATAGCTAATTCATACAAACATAGAAGTATGTAGGTTAGGGGAATTCCTGCCATATCCCCAAGTCTATATTGAGAGTATTTCTACCCTTTAGTTGGATGTCATACCAATGGGAGTTTCCTTGCAGCTATTGTACCATAGAAATAACCACAAAAGAGGTGTCTGTGCCCTACACATATTTGTTTTGTCTCAATTATATCAAAACATTGATTCCTTTACCTTTTCTAGCATCCCCAATAGATAAATCTCAGGATTCTCCATAACATGAATGTGTATTCCCATAAATATGATTAAAATCAACATAGAAATTATGCAATTCATTCCCCAACTTTATACAGAATGCATGTTATACTGATGCCACCTACAGGGAAAATCCTGAATCAGACCCTGGTTGACGAGTCTAGTGCTTGCATGAGTCAGGTTTTTGGCTGGCACATACCAAGTGTATCTTCTATCTGACAACTACAGCTAGAGGACCCACTCTCTTGTCACTTAGAAGAGTCTGCAGACGAGTTTACTTTTTGAGTGTAGGAATCACCCCCTCTCCGAAACCCAGCTAAAAAAACACGTTATTTTTCGTCAAAATAACGTTTTGAAACTTTATATAACGGTATGCCATAGTAAGGATCGAGCATTAGAGAAACGTTATATAACTACGGTGGCCGACAAGGCTCACGCCCAAAAAAACACTGTTATGAAAGAAAAAAAAAATTTCACCTGAAAAAACAGGCGAAAAAAAAAAATTTAATTTTTTTTCACAAATATTTTTTTTTTCATTTTTGAAAAACATGAAAAAAAGTTGCTGTCAACTGTCAACTACGAAAATTGGCGCTGTCAACTGTCAATTTCCGCCATACCGCCCTGCGGCAGAACAGCATGCCGCTGTGTCAAGAGAGCCGGCATTTCATTGGTTGTCGGCGGGGCGTAATGATATGATATACGCAGAACGTAGTTCGCAATTTCCTGCTGTTCGGATGCCCCTTCCCCCTTATTACCTTACTGCAACCTCGATTCATATGTCTTATAATACCGTGCACTTGATCTTACAATACAACTAATACACTTTCTCCAGCTATTTTTCAATTTATTTTGCCCGTGGGATGAAAGCGATGCGGGGCGTCCTGTTTATTATCAGCAGCGGCTGCACGGTCTCAGCTTAAACAAAGTATTCACTTCCGGCGTGAGTGGTGCGATTCCGCGTGGCGTGTACGAGGGACAAGCTTTTGGATCATAACTGCAATCCTTTTCTTGCTGTTCTACCAGCACCTGCAAGACTTTAAAGTAAGTTTCATACACTGTGTTTCACGTAACGTGTGCAGTACTTTATTTTGTATTGAACTATGTGGTAGCCTGTAGCATTTCATGCTAATCCACCCATTATCGCCCGTTATGAAATGAACACGCCTGCTGTTTTCACGCACGTGGTAGTAGTATACACAACTAACACACTGGCACCCCCGTCAGTATTTTCAACACACAGCTTTGTATGGTAATGTGTATTGTTTATTTTTTCTCGGTATATAGACATCATACATCCTGTTTATTTTTCCCATTTCATATACACGGCACATCCCTTTCACTCGCCAGCACATGGCGCATCCTGTTTATTATCGGCAGAATGTACCCGCGATAAAAAATATATCTTTTTGCCTTTCCAGTGGACCACGAGGGAGTGACACGGGGGAAGTGTGTGGAAAGTGGGTGCTTCTGTACTCAATTCTCCTCGCAAAAAGGCACACATTACTGCAACAACTGCGCCCCTCACATGGCCCGTCGCCATGTAAGTATCATACATCTTTCCTATGTTACAAACAGAATAAAGTTTCAGTAATGCAAGTTCATACTGTCATACAGCTGTGTTAACACCTCAATGTACCTTTCCACTGCCACCAAAATATTATCACAATTTTACTACATGTAGTCCTGTTTATTATCGTATATAGTACACACTCAACATCCCTCCCAACAGCCACACTTTTTCCTACTTCCTGTTTCTTCTGTTACGGTAGAAGAGATAAATTTGGCCCAGGTAGTACACACAGGATTCAGGAATATAGTCCATGTCATAGTACTGTATATCCCCTTCACCTACTTATACCATCTTATTTTGTAATATTTTTCGTATGTTGTTCTACTGTATTATTTGCCAGACATAATACGTGTATTTTTTTCTGCAGGAGAAAATGGGCCAGTGCAGTATGCCTGAATGTGAGTGCGGACTATTTACAGTTGTGGAAGGCTGTCACGACTGCATAGATTGTGGCCATGGTGCAGGTTTGCACAAGGTGCCCGATGTACCCAGTAAGTATACCGTATAACACATTATGACCTACATTATTTTCAGGCCTTTTGTCACCCCTCCTTTCCCCTTCTAACATGCCATTTGAAAATTTATTGTCCCATTCCTCTCCTTTTACCATCTGTTTGACACACGCAGTACAACAAAGTGAATCACATGTTACAGGAGCAAAATTGCTGAACGAGATGGAAAAGGTGGGGAAAAAAAGGAAAGTCCTATTGCGGAACATCCCTGCCACGCCTGTAGAGAAGAAGGTTCCGGTGCGCCGGGTTAGTATGAAGCCTACTTTGATACTATATAGGGCTATACAGTACCGTATATACATGCTTTTCATTTTTTCTGTATGTTATATGCCACTTCTATTTTCATGTTAGCATTCTGATACATGTAGACTATTTATAACCCATTTTTCGTATGTACTGTAACCAGGTCCTTTCTCTCATACTGCATTCTTCCATTCTTTCTTTCTCATTCTCTGACAGCTTTTCGAAATAACGCGGGGGGAAAGAGTCAAGGTCCGGGGTGTCTGGGGTAACCGTGCCAAAAAGGACAGGCGTGGAATCCAGACTGTCAGTGTAAGTGTAGCAAACATATTATGACTATTCCCTTTACCATATTTCACATAAACTCATTATAAATAATAAGCTGATGAAATAAACACAACCAGCAACGAACAAAAGTTTTGTAGAATGAACAGAACTGTTCACTCGACCTTTAGCCCGCATCACTTTTTTTCCATGTTCATCCTTGTGACGCCCGTCGCCAGTGCTGTATATGGGGACAGCAGTCCTGTTGGTCGTCAGCATTTCATACACACATGGCGCGTCCTGTTTATTATTTCTCTTTATTTAGACATTATACATCCTGTTTATTATTGGCATGTGATAGACACGGCACATCCTTTAGCCTGCCCAGCGCATGGCGCGTCCTGTTTATTATTTCTCGGTATATAGACATGATACATCCTGTTTATTATTGGCATGTGGTAGACACGGCACATCCTTTATCCTGCCCAGCGCATGGCGCGTCCTGTTTATTATTTCTAGGTATATAGACATGATACATCCTGTTTATTATTGGCATGTGGTAGACACGGCACATCCTTTATCCTGCCCAGCGCATGGCGCGTCCTGTTTATTATTTCTAGGTATATAGACATGATACATCCTGTTTATTATTGGCATGTGGTAGACACGGCACATCCTTTATCCTGCCCAGCGCATGGCGCGTCCTGTTTATTATTTCTAGGTATATAGACATGATACATCCTGTTTATTATTGGCATGTGGTAGACACGGCACATCCGTTATCCTGCCCAGCACATGGCGCGTCCTGTTTATTATCGGCCGAATGTACACGCGATACATCCCCTAATTAGCCGACTCAACGTAGCACAACAAGTTATGTCATGTAACATAATGCAATGCCTGGTGTAATGTAGTACCATCTCACGTTCTTTCTGTGTTTATATTGTACCTGATGGTCACACCGGTGTTCTTCCAGATCGAATTCCAACCGGACGAAGAAGTCACGTTCAAGGGACTTCGTGACCGCTGTGCCCGCGTCTTCGCTATGGTGTCCTACGACACGCTGAGCAAATCTCACTCGGCCTTGCTCCTGGGCGGACTAAAAGGGCCGGAGGTCAACAACGATCGGGAGGTCCAAACGTTATTAAAGAACGGAAAGGGGTACTTTGTCCCCACCAAGAAGAACGAGGTGTCCTCTGTAAGCCACTTCTCCCTTCTTCTAATACATACAGCGTACATGAACTGTTCTCTTCGGCCTTAGCACATAGTACATAGTGGAAATATAATACATTACATCCTTCAATTTTTTGGGTGCTTTTACCATCCAGTCTTCTTACTTTCATCAAAAGTACTACCTGTGCTTTTAATGTAGTAGGAACTGCATTTTAATTGAACTACCCAAAAAATTTTACAGGAGGAGGAGGACTCTCTGTTGAGTGAGGTAAGCAGGACACACGAGTCGGACACCGAGCGTAGCTTTGATTTACCCCCAGTCAACATTCCGTCTCGCCGAAAGAAAACTGCCACAACGGGAAGTGCTGGAAAAGAAGACACAGAACGCTCTGCCAAGAGAAACACCAAAGTCCCTTCTTCCGCAGCAGGAAGTTCCTCCACCCCACCTCCACCTGATCCCACTCACTCGTCTGAAGGGAAAAAAAGGCCAGCAGGAAGTTCCTCCCCACCACCTCCACCTGATTCCACTCACTCGTATGAAGGGAAAAAAAGGCCCAGAACACAGGAGGAGGAGAAGGTGAGTACCGGCAAAAATCCTGTTTCTTTGTACCCTGTAAAATAAAAACAAAACAAAAAATATGTCCTCTTTCCTCATTCTGTATGAAACATATGACGTACTTGGACAGCAAAAATGAGTGTTTTTTCTGTTCCCAATCTGTGCAGGATTTACCCCAAGCGCCAGAAGGTGAGGTGATATAATATTTGGTTGTGTTCATGTTTTGTCACGTTCAACTGATTTTCCCTGTTATTTGTTGCAAGTTCCTTTCTCATTCTTCTTTTAATTTGGTAAAGAAACCCGAAAAATATTACAAAGAGACACATGAAATAAATTGCTATGTGATAAACTTTACGTCCTTTTTTCTTGTTCAGGCAGAGATATTATAGTACTACATAGCTTTGACTTCCTTTCACGTACATTCCTTACAATGTTACATGAGACAATTTTTCCTGTGTATATTTTGTTCACCTTTCACTTTGTAGCGAGAAGGAAGATTAGCACGATGGCCCCTCCAGACAACTATGCACAGGAAGAGATCGGGACTGCCGTCACCGCCTTTGCTCTACAATATTTCACAGACACAGACGAAGTGGTCGGGCCCTACATCCCGTGGAAGTCGAGAAACCCGGATCACAACTACCTGCTGGCCAAGCTGGTGAAAGGTACCATAACTTTTATGTCTTTTTTTACCTTTTCCATGACATATCAAGGCCACTCCAAAAAAAAAGTCTGGTTTCTCATCCCAAAGCAGAGAAAAATTTCAGTAGGGCGTTTTTTTTTAAATTTTTAATTTTCTTAACGCAGGAGCCAAAATGTATAGGAAAAAAGTAGATTTTCTGCAACAAAATTTCACACTTAATTATTCAAGTGTCTATTTATTTGAAGCTGTTGGAAAATGTAAGATATTCCTGCTGTCATACAGCATAACAGAAGTTTTATTTTGTATCAGGGGAAACGGACATATATAAAATCGAGATGCACTTGGAAGATGGTGTTAGAGTCCCCCGGTCCGTCGCACAGGATAACGCGTGGCCGGATATGGCTGAGGACGAAGGTAGGAAGATTTACACCTCTACAGTGAAATCTCGATATGAGGAGGATGGTAATAAGGAGCAGACTGTTTTAAAGAGCAGATTTGCTATGCCAAGATTTTTTCTCTACATTTCTATAGTAATAATACCTGATTAGAAGGTGCTTTTTTACACAAAAATGGTTTAGAAGGAGCAGAATTTTTCGTACATGAATAACTTGTTCGGCTGTTCATTCATTTGATTGAGAAAAAAGTTCCCATTCCGATGAACTAGGTGATGGTGTGTGTGTAGAGGACCCCCACCCCCTGTATACACAGATGCAACCGGCATTGCTATCCTATGTTAAATACTTTATTTTACCCACAGCAACATGTGGGAATTCTCCCTTCTGTATGATGCCCTGTAACCCAGTGGGCACAGGAGGTTGAACAAAGATGGATAAATGTTTACCAATCTTTATTCGATGTTGATTCAACAATTATTCAAACTTGCTAATATTTTTAAATGGCCCCTCTTTCTGTTGTTGTAGCACAATTTCTATTATTTTATTGTAACAGGTATGACCCTGTTATGGCAGTCGCCATATCAGGTATACACAACATTAGAGACGACCTACATAGGGGTGGTGGCGTATCCCTTCCTGAGCAAGGACCTGGTATACGAATGGTTTGCGTTGGAGGAGGGGGAGGAGCGCTTCCTGGGTTTGACGGACCCGTTCATATTGGTCCCCCCCGGACGCTACACGTGTAAGCTCAGCTATATGGGGGAGGATGAAGTTGTGTTGCAGGGGTACATCAGCCGGGTGAACGTGCTGAAGTGCTCAAATCTCTTCCAAGGTGAGACGCTGTAAGGTGTTTACAATGTAGCATAGTACTGTGTTATATGATATACATTTTATTTTTACTTGATACTAGAAGGGTAAAGTTAATCTTTTCCTTCTTTCTTTTAGTGGCCAAAATTAAAATAATGAAACCAACATGGAGAGACAGTACACTTTATACCTATCATACAAGCTGTCTTCACTTTTTTTATTTTTCAGAGTCCGGACTCCAGTTCATAGAACCAAAAGACTACACGGTCCACTACGCGAGCAAAATTGGCGGAGGCAACTTTGGAGCGGTGTACCGAGGTGATTTTTTTGGACCAGTTGCTGTAAAAACCATTAAGACGAGTCACTCGGTCGACATATTCTTGGCAGAGATAAACATTGCAGGGTGAGTACGATAATAAACCACTTTGTTCACTGTTCTTTTCTCCCCGCTGTGTCATAGTAAACAAACTGAATAACAAATATATGCCCGTGCTTTCCATTGTGTTCCACCTTTAATACCATATGCATGTTACTAGTCCTTTAGAAAAATAACCCCTTTTCTTTACCATACAGAAAGATGCGTCACCGCAATCTTATTCGATTGCTGGCCGTATGCCAACTGGAAGATGAGATACATATCGTCATGGAATTGTGCAACGGCAGAAATCTGGCGCGCATCTACGAGAAAATGCGGAAAATGAAGACCATCAAGGCCAAAGTGAGTACCATATTTCAAGTGACACTGCACTTTCCGCACTGTCGCCATGATATGGGTTGTCCCGCGTTATATGGTTCATTGCGCGTCCTGTTTATTATTTGTCGGCAACATGTAGTCACGATACATCCCTGTACGTACTAAGTACATGGGTCGTCCTGTTTATTATTTGTCGGCAACATGTAGTCACGATACATCCCTGTACGTACTAAGTACATGGGTCGTCCTGTTTATTATTTGTCGGCAACATGTAGTCACGATACATCCCTGTACGTACTAAGTACATGGGTCGTCCTGTTTATTATTTGTCGGCAACATGTAGTCACGATACATCCCTGTACGTACTAAGTACATGGGTCGTCCTGTTTATTATTTGTCGGCAACATGTAGTCACGATACATCCCTGTACGTACTAAGTACATGGGTCGTCCTGTTTATTATTTGTCGGCAGCATGTAGTCACGATACATCCTTTGACGTACCAAGTACATGGCTCGTCCTGTTTATTATTTGTCGGCAGCATGTAGTCACGATACATCCTTTGACGTACCAAGTACATGGCTCGTCCTGTTTATTATTTGTCGGCAGCATGTGGAGACCGAATCAGCGGTGTGCCAATTACATTACAACTCGTCTTGATTTGCGGCTGGATGTAGTACTCTGTGTAACCCTTATGACAGGAGCTGATTGTCTCTCATTCTGACAGGAGGAAGTGCTGAAATTAGACGACAGCATGTTCGTAATGCAGCAGCTGTGCCTGGCTCTGAACTACCTGCACAGCATCCCCGTCGTTCACTCAGACGTCAAACCAGGGAATATTATGATATCGCCAAACTACGAGGTGAAGCTGCTAGATTTCAGTATCGCCCGCATAAAGGAGAGCGCTCGTGAGGAGCGCACCTATGCCACAAACTTCGGGGGCGGCCCGGGAGCGGGTACCTTCGCGTACATGGCCCCCGAAGTGTACAACGGGTCGAAACTGAAGAGGCAAACCTCTGTAGATGTGTACGCAACCGCCTTAATAATTGTAGAAAATGCGAACAACGGAGCACTGAACTATCCCATGAGGCAAGACGTGAAGAATGCCATGGCTGCTGAAGGCTTTCCGAAAGGAATTAAGAAGGTGGCCCCTGCCCTCCTACCCGTCACACAGATGGCTCTCAGCTGGAAGCCAGAGGAGCGGCCGGAAGCCAAGGAATTGGGGAAAGTAATAGGTTCTCTCTTCGACGAGGAGGCCTACTACGGGCAGAAGCCAGCGTGGTGAAGCGTAAGATAGACTAGTGTATTCAGTGAGGGCAGGAAAAATTATGTGCATTTGTCTACTGTTCCATGACACTTTATTAGTTACACACAGAAGTGAACCATTTCATAAAAATAATATAGTCAAATCATGATACAATTGGGAAATTTTTTTTGTACAATATCACATGCTCGGTCTACTTTTATTTACATTGCATCGACATGTGCTACATGTTATATGATTATACCATCTGAAACTTTTTTTTTCTATTTCACATGCTCTCTGTACTTTTATTTACATTGCATCGACATGTTCTACACATTATATTTAACGATCACACAAAGCTAGAAAAATAGCTTGGGCATTCTGCATGCACAACACCATGTTGTTCTGGTTCAGGAATTCGTCTGCCTCTGCCCTAAACTGTGCCGGTACAATGTCTTCAAAGTGGTCTGCTATCTCATGGTACTCTGCCGCGAATTCCATGTCATCTGCCGCCTCAACACCGTAATGATACCCACACTGCTCGCCCCCTGTCAAATTTTAAATAAGAAAAAAAATTACATATATCACATGTCCAATTATTTGGTGACAAACAGTTCAACGGCCGAGCACATACAGAGGTCAAATAGCTTAACAACATGGGAAGGGAAACAGAGAAATTCATGTATACGGGCTTACCGAAAAGATCAGGATGGTTATACATGTCGTCTGGACATCCTCCACATGGCAGACTCACGCCTTTCTGTTGGCGAATCTTGTGAAGGTTCCAGTCACGAATGTAGTCGTCCACCTGCCGCTTTACCAATGGGAGGTAGACGTAAATGAACGCGTCTCTGTGCAGGTGAAACAAAGCATGGGTGCGTTACACAAAATGAAATACATACACAAAGACACACTCATTTAAGTCTGTTGGCCGGGTTGTTTCACCATTTGACCTTGGGCCGTATTTCACGAGGCCATACGCCGAGCGAAATGTGGCACACCGGTCAACAGACTTGAAATGAGTGTGCCTTTGTGTTAATTTTTTATCATTTTCGATTTAAAATACGAAAATTGTGATGGGGGGAGGGCCTATGATAGCCTAATTATATCCCCTTCAAATGTAAATTAAGCACCATTTTGATGACGTCACAGGGCCGTATTACGGCCATTGGTTTTTTCACGGGTTCACGGGTGGGTGAAATACGGCGTTGTTTGGTTTAGTCAATGGGACTGCTGTTTTTCATTAAAAAATTAAACTCTTTTCTTTGATACATAAAAAACATGCTGTTTCATATTTTTTCGTGGTAATATACAAGTTTCATACCGGTTTTCTTGTACGTCGACAGGCAGCCCATCTCGCAACATTTGTGTGAACTGCTGGTGTAGGCCATACGTGACATGCCTGTACATGCCGGACCAAAAGCACTCGATTTTCTGTAGAAATAACACAAAAGAGGCACAGTATAATAGTTAGGAAGGAACATGTTGTAGACATTGATATTATTTTTTTTCCTGCCCTTACGCTATATAAAGTGGGAAAAACAATTTACTTGGTTCAATTTGGACTTGTCCACCACTGCCGGTCGCTCCGACGCTACGTCCGTCCCATTACGCCTCAGGAACATCTGCAATTCTATGCTGAGCGTGTTCTCCGTACCCGGGTCGAACCTTGCTCTGTTCGGCACAACTGTTTAAAAGAAGAAAAATAAAACCTTGCATTAGGTTTCATCCGGTTTCCCATGTTTCCCTGTGTTACAGTATAACATGTATTTTGTGTGTACGGGTCAAGTGTTATGGCGGACACACAGTGAACATAATATTGTAAGGAAAAGTATACATACCTTCCAACTTCTGTATGGTGTCCGCAAATAGTTTGACCACGAAGTTTGGATTTTTGTTAGTGGTATATGTTGTGCACCAGAGCACCCTCCGTGAAAAGCAGTCTATCGCTCCGTGTATATAAATCCCATACGTAGCCAGTTTGTCATGGCCATCGATTGACCAGCAGTCATTGGGCCCCTGTATAAAAGGGATGGAACTTTGTATTATAACGTACATTTACATGTCGTAGCAAATAATGGAACGTTCTATGTTATTCCCATGTCATATTATGTTAGCTATACTGTACATACCGGTGACTGAAAGATGCGCCGTACAAACTTCTTTCCCTTCCTCCTCTCCCCGGCTTCCGGGTCCAGCACCCTGGCCGCTGCCATGACATCGTCCCTATTTGGAAAGAATTTATTTTTTCACTCACTCTGTTATTTAGTATTCTGCGGTGTACAGTACACAGTATTGCACCAAGCATCCCGCGGTAGACACGATACAGTCCACCGATTTTATGATTCATACGGTATAACAAAGGGTTCTGGAGATGTAGGTTGGTATATGGACGAAAATAATATTTCGAAGCAGCACGCCAAAGTTGGGAGAAATACCTTTTTATTGCCACGTTGAATTTGTCTCTGATAATCCTTGTCACGCGTCTGTAGCCTGCTGTCTCCTGACACTTCTCCTGAGCATTCTATGGTTATACCGGAAACAATATTCATATACTTGGTTTAGTGTTAACAGTATTGATAAAACAGCATGACATAGTACTACATGACGTCATGACAAATTAATTTTGTGATATAAGTTTGCTCTGTTTATTTGTGCTATGCTCAGGTAGGAAAAGGATATGGATGAAAAGGAATACAGTTGACTGTAATGTTACACACCTGCACTAGATTTAGGACGGTTTCCGGCTCCAGCGGTACTGTCCTGGTGATGCCAAACTGTTTTAGCCGCCTTTTCAAAGTACTGAGGCTGGCAATTGGGAAAAAAAGAAATAAAGATTGACTGCTTGCCACTTGACTATTTTTCCTTCAATTTTTAAGAGAAATAAAGCTTGAATTGGTCACCAAATTGTTGAAAATATTGCCATCAATATGTCGTAATAGTAGATAATTCTGGAAATTATGTAAAGGCATAAGAGCATTTCTTTAGGTATAGGAGTATAAGCCTGCCCCGAGTATAAGCCTGCCCCGTGTATAAGCCGGGTCAGTTTGCCACTTAGTACTTGTAGAAGCCCGGGCTTATACACGGGGAAATACGGTACTTGGAAAAGTGTAGAGGTGTGCAGAAGCCAGCTGTACATTTAATGAAAATGAATGGAGCAGTGTTCTCCTAATGCTATACCTGAAGGACAGCCCAAACTGTCTGAGGTATCGTAGGATCATCTCGTTGCTTTTCCCCAGCAGCACCAATTTGGACAGTATGTCTGGCAGTAGCTCTGTGCAATAATGGAAGGAGAAACAGTTGTATTATTGCACAGTAATGTAGGAAGTATATTTCAGGAAGTCATATGATGAAAAGGCAGGATAGTAGGCGGTGTAACTGTGATATACTACCTTGTGTCGTGTTGTGCTCTGTGTCAAGGTGGCCACACTCTACGCACTGCATTATCCCCACCACTATCTCCAGCCTTTTACACGGGCATCTTTTGCAACTTCTGTGGAACAATTCCTCGTACTCCATTTTGCTGGTAGTTCTGAAAAGGGAAACAAAAGATATTTGATTGCACCCGATATATCGATACATATGCAGCACACGATAATAAACAGGATCCTGTTTATTATCGTCCAAGCGTATATGAAATCCCGTTTATTATCATCCGGACATACAATTGAACGGGACGATAATAAACAGGATTCGGTCTGGTTATGTTGCCGGAAAGACGAGCGCGGCGGTGGAAACTACACACTGTGACATAGCAATCGCTGTAGACACGACATAACCTCATCGAACAGTGTGCCCGGTAGACACGAGACATACTGCAAAGTGCTGCCATCTAGCGGAGTGCTTCCGAACGAAGGGATGGGAGCGACCTCTACATCGTATAGCAATAACTACGCAGGAGCGCCATTCGGTCAACAATACGTTTCACGGTAACATTATGCCTTTCTTACACTTATTACCGAAAACATGAATGAATCAGGTAGGAAAGATGCTGTACAATGTGTATACATATGTCAGGAAGCAGAAATCCGGCATGCCATGCTGTGTTGAACGTATAGGGGGCTGGGTATGAGGTATGTCGACGGGATTAGCCTAATGTGCTGGTGCTTCTCGTGTCTACATTATACGGCTGTCTCGTATCTAAAAAAGGTGGGATGTTTCTTGTCTACAGTGGGGGTCTCTCTTGTCTACCGCATCAGACCTATAATGTTATAAGGCTGTCTCGTATCTAAAAAAGGTGGGATGTTTCTTGTCTACTGTGGGGTCTCTCTTGTCTACCGCATCAGACCTATAATGTTATAAGGCTGTCTCGTATCTAAAAAAGGTGGGATGTTTCTTGTCTACTGTGGGGGTCTCTCTTGTCTACCGCATCAGACCTAGAAAGTAAACTATTATAAAACTGTCTGTCAGGGAGTGCTCATTTGGTATGGCCGGGGGGGGGGGAGCATGTGAGGGGGGGCATTTTTTTTAGGGGTATTGACAGGGGAGGGCCTTTTCTTTTTTACCCATTTTTTTTTGGGGGGGGGGGCCTTTTTTGCGGGGGTATTCCTACACACCAATATTGTTTCTCATGCACTACTTGGGGGGGGGGGGTGCACCGTATTTCATACAGGAAGGATAACATGGTGTCTTTTTTTTCTGTTTAACACAGATGCCCAGGAAAAACCCTCAGTTGGAAGAGGTGAAGCAGGCCAACCGGGCGGACCACAGGAAGTGGTTAGAAAAGAACAAGCAGGAGTGGCCAGAGTTGCACAAGGCCAACAGGGCGGCTGCAAATGCTGTGAGTATAAAGGGGCCGTGGAGGCGGATGGGGGGGGGGGGAGTGAGGGTGGAAATGGCAAGACAAGTATGGAATGTAGGGTAAATGTGGGTGACGTGCTGAATGTTGAAAAATCCCCCCCCCCCCCCCCGCGAAGGCACAACGTTTTCCTTGTTACACATTTTTCATTGGGTGTGCTGTATATATTTTTTTTTCTCTGATTATTTTTTAAACTTTTTTTTTTCAAACGCACACTAAGTAGTGGTAAAGGACAGAGCACTTGACATGTGAGGAACCTTTGGGTAACATGGTCGGTATGTCACCGATGTTACCCACGTTTACCATACTGGAAAGGGGGTGGGGGGAAAGTATGTTCAAAAAAAATAAACAGATGAGTGTATTGTATGATTTGTCTTTCTTTCTTAAGAAATACGAGGCTACACGCCCCTACTCAGAACTGAAGGGAGAGAAGAAAGCACGCGTGCTGCTCTCCAAAAAGCTGAGTGCGGCCAACGCAAGGGGGAAGCTCACCGAAGAAAAAGGTAAATTTCTTTGTTTTTCTCTATATATTTAGGGGCCGTGTACCCCTACACTGCATGTAAGGAGTGTGGTGTGCCCAAAAAAAAAGGATTTGTCCCATATGTGGGTTACACTGCCTTACGTCAGGATGAATGTTGTCTACAGTATGGGGTGGAGAAAGCATGTATCATGTGCTCCACTCACCGGGGAGTAAATGGCAGGAGTGGGGGACTGTATTAAATGAAGCCTCAAAAAAAAGTATCTGTGTCCTGTGGCGCAGGGCCGGTGTGATGTGAAGTTGGCATACAAAATTACACTGACTGGGTAAATGGGAAGATATATGTTGTTTCAGCTCGGGAGATGAAGGAACAGTTCCTGCGCGATTTCCCAGGGGCGGTGCTGAAAGGCTACAACGATGCAACGGAGGAACAGTCCGAGCAATCAACGGAACAGGAAGTCCAAGCAGAAGAGCTGACAGGAGAGGAACAGTCTGAGGAATCTACGGAAGTGGAAGTGCAAGCAGGAAACGTGACAGGACAGGAGGCTGTACCGGGTGCCACTGAGGCACAGAACACAGAGGGAGAGGAAGCAGAACAGCAGACAGGAGAGGGTTTGGGTCAGCGACACACCGAACAGGCCGTGAACTCTCCTCCCACTGTACCTCAGCCCGAGGAAGAGGATGCCCCAGCTTACCGTATGGGAAGCCAGGTCTCTAGTCGGTGAGTAATTGAACATTTAGCATACACCTATTGAAAAGTTTTAAAATTATTTTTTGGGCAAATCAATTTTCACACTACACACCGCTGAGCGCTGGTCTTTTATAATTGATACATAGTAATATGCGCCATACTATATACATGATATTCCCACCTAATGGCATTCCTTTTTTTGTTTTAAAACCCTATGTCAGGTACCAAAACTGTATAGGAAAGATATGTACGAAATGGCCCGTCTCGTGTCTACATGTATATATTAAAAGGAAATTTAACCTGAGCCAAAATGTGCTGTCTCATTCCCTGTACTTATGCTACAACTACAAAAAATATTTTTACACTATAGCAAATAAGTACCATCAGCCAGTTTCCTGGATTAAAATGGAGAATACATGAAATTTATTTCCCACAGAACCCGCAGCAACAAGAAAGAGAACAGCACTGGGTCCGCCTTCTGCACCCCCCCCCCCCCCGCACAGAAGATCAGACAGACTACAGAAGAAAAAATGTGTCAAATCCTTCCCCCTACCACTTAGTACAATGGCCCAAGTAGAGGAAAGAAATGCTGCAACACTGAAGAAGGCACCACGTTCACCCTCGCCCACTAAAAGCCCTGCCGCACGGTTCGCAAAAGGTCTCAAACTGTCCAAAATTTGAAGAAAGGGATTTTTTTTTTCTCTACCTTATGTAGATAAATACATAAAAGAGAGAGAGAGACAAGTTAAGAAATAAAACGCCTTACTTTTTTATTTGACAGCATTGTGATGATAAACAATCCGTTCAAGTCATGCGGCCTTATTTCAACGTTATACGGGTTAGGTATAAAATAATATACCGTGATGCCAAATTAAAAGACCAACTATGTCATAGCGTGAAGAATATGTTACTGTCCAAAACATTACCATGGTATCATACATTTGTTATAGCATAAAAACTAAGTACCGGTATCCTGTGTCCTGTTTATTACCCCTGTTCATTAAACTCGTATATGATGAAAACTAAGATCTTTCCTACTGTATGAAAACATACATGAACACACAATGATGTAAATACCATGCAAAAAGATAATACAAATAACAAGAATACACTTAACATCTAGGAAACTATATAGTACTCATTGCCAGTATACATATATGAGTGCATTTTTATGTAAAAGGGGGACCTAATGTGAAGACATTCGTACCATTCTTGGCGGGCTGACACTCAAGCGAAAAGGCTTTGTAGATAGGTCACTTTAGCATTTTTATGTATAATATTATACTCACAGCTATAGTACCAGATGTCCTAACTTTAAATAGTCACAGCGAGTGAAATACCCAGTAGAACACTACATGAGAATGGGAATGCATCACCCAAATACTGATGATATCATAGAAAATCACAAACATGCTGTATATATTACCGCATTCAGACGCACAACATTAAAAAATATGACATATAGCCTCAAAGAGACCGCCTGTGTAGTGGTTACCCAAGCCCGTTGCTGCAGCTCCCGGTGGGTGAGGGTCAGTGAGGCCCCCCCCCCCTGTGTTCTCTGCACCCCTGCGCCTTTTTGTACATGACACACCTGGGATAAAACCAAACCCCTCTGAAATACCACATAAAGTTCCCAATCGTATCTGAATTGTCATTGTCATTACTGTATATGCATGTCTGAATGATATTCTTTCATCAAAATCAATAATATATGGATATACAAAATGTTAGGTTTTTGGGCCGAGCTACTTAATAAAAGCGAACGCAATAAATTAACAAATTCTTCTATTTCCCCTCATTCTGCCTCTGTATCTTCATCATGACCGTCAGTGCTGCTGTGCGCAGCATTTCCTCCTCCGCGTTCCGCGTTCTGTAAAGAAAATACACAAACGGTTTGCACTAAAAATAAATAGAAATGAAAGGACAGGAAGATACTAAAGGAAAAGGATGACATTACATGGAAACAGGACTTGGTACAGGACACCACTTGACATGTGCATCACGAATTACACTACATGTCTGCTACATTACATACTACATTTTCGGTATAGCAAAGCGTTAAAACAATACATACCGTGTGCCCACTGCCCCCTCCTCCTCAGAGCTGGTTGAGTCCTGTTGACTTGGCACAAAGTCAGGGTCCGGGGTCCCCGGCTCTGAAACACAGGAAGAGGAGGACCCAGGACTGCTGGCTGTCATGGGGGTGTCGCGTTCCTCCTGCTCCGTGTCCCCCTCTTGCTGGTCGGTGTGACCCTGGCTCACAGGGCTGGTGGCAGTGGCCTGGGACCCGCCCCCCTCCTGCTCGCTGTCCTCCTGTTCCTCCTGACTGTCACCCTCCGTGACAGGGCTGGTGGCAGTGACCGGGGACCCGCCCACCTCCTGCTCGCTCTGCTCCTCGTCCTCCTGACAGTCACGCTGGGTGACAGGGCTGGTGGCAGTTGCCGGGGACCCGACCCCCTCCTGCTCGCTGTCCGGCTCTCCCTCTGTTTTGAAAAAGGAAAGATCAAAAGTGTTTAGCGGATAATAAACAGGACACTGGATACCGGTACTGAAGGATGTCTCCTGTCTACATTAAGCCCATTATATACCGTACAACTTGTACAGTTTGTGATGGGAGGCATCTGTTGTGTGTAACTAGCATCAATAATAAACAGGACGGGCCATGCTCCTGGTATTTTGAAGGATTACTCTGGTCTACATACTACCGACAATAAACAGGACTACTGCTATACTGGGTGGAAAGAGGAATATATCGTGTCTATGCTTCCCCGAAAATAAACAGGACACGCCATGCCGACGGTACAGGGAAGGATACCTGCTGTATTATTCCCGCCAAAAATTAACAGGACTACGCTAAACAGCATGGCCAACAGTGATATGGTAGTACTAGTGAGTAGTGTACGTACCTTCAGCGCACTCCTGGCTAAAGAAGGTAGACAGGTCGGGACAGGGCCCGGGAAGAGGGGTGGAGTGAACAGCGGGGGAGTGCTGTTGTGCCACGTGTACCTCGGCTATAGATAAAATAAATTACATTGTAATGAGGGAAAGAAAAATTTTTTTGCTTTGTGAACAGGATGTGGGAGGTAGGGATTATATCTCATACACCATTCCTTTATCCAAAGCTGTTTCCCACCCCGTATGTAGAGCGTGCAGAGAATTTTTTATATGATACTGATATATATAGGGAATTTTGATTTTGTTCTGCCGTACTTACAGTGCAATGTCTGGAAAACCCCACCGTGTGAAGCTGATGGGATATCGTTGAAGGTGGGAGGGTTCTCCAGTGACCACCGAGTGACAGGGCTGGTGGCAGTGGCCGGGGACCCGCCCCCCTCCTGCTCGCTCTGCTGCTCGTCCTCCTGACAGTCACGCTGGGTGACAGGGCTGGTGGCAGTTGCCGTCGACCCGCCCCCCTCCTGCTCGCTGTCCGGCTCTCCCTCTGTTTTGAAAAAGGAAAGATAAAAAGTGTTACATATGTGGTGTACATTTAGCCGATAATAAACAGGACACTGGATACCGGTACTGAAGGATGTCTCCTGTCTACATTAAGCCCATTATATACCGTAATACTTGTACAGTTTGTGATGGGAGGCATCTGTTGGGGGGACAACTGAACCATGTGATAAAGGTATAGCCCACCCGTGTTTAAATATGTATGCCTCCCTTGTTTACTCCTACCGTAAATCTACCGGTATGTCTCCTGTGTACAACGAAGTACATGGGTAAAGGATGCGTTACATGTGTACTGTATGATTTACTTTTCCCAACGTAGCGTGCACAGCGTAATGACTGGAATATAGTAGAAACAATAAGGCTTACCTTGCTCAAGATCTGACGGGGTGGAGGGTCCTGCAATGCTCTGGACTTGCTGCGCCGCAGCCTCTGCCCGGTACTGCGTATGAAGCCTGTTGTTCAGATCCTGGGCGTGAGCCCACTCATCGGTCCCTGGTAGCGGCCGGTATTTCTGTGGATAAATAATGTACCAAAAAATAGGGTTAAATTGAATATATTGTAAAGGGAGTTAATTTCTTCCACTGGCATGAAACAAAAAATTATATGTATGCATTTGAAGTTGTTTCTTTCCCAGTTTAAAAAATGCTATAGCTTAAAAGGTTCCCCAAAGCGGGGTGTGTTTGGCACGTTTTAAACCTTTTGAATTTCTTCGTTGGCACACATTTTTTCATTTAATATCCCTCCATTCTCAAAATATGTTAAAAAATCATTATGATAAAGGATTGATATTAATAAAATTTGATTATAACAATCTGTGTTATTCAAGTGTAATAGAAAGTTGCAGGGTATGTTGCAGCACATTTTTATATATCAGATAAAGTTGTCCACATTTTAAAACGAAAAGCCCCAAATAACAGATACAAACGCATTATAATAAGCATATATTTTTTTCTTCTTTCTTTAATATATTCCAAAAAGGAGTGTAAATATCTTTAATTTTGTCGGAACATATTTTCCTCATATATTATGTTACTGAAATGCCCACATGGAAATTGCCATAATGGTTGTACGTACTGCTGCCTGCTTTCTGTGGTATTCTCTGGCTTCTGCCGCTGCCGCCGGACCCTTTTTGAACTTCTTTGAGTAATATCTTTTTGAATTGGCCCTGTGCCTTGTATCATCATATATGATGCGGTCTGCGGGCAGAAGGTGCTGTGAGTGAGGTTTGACTCTGGCAACCCAGTCGTCCAGCTCTTGCTGGGTGCAGCCAGACTGCGGGGCAATCAACGGGGTTTCATATGGAAGAGACATCTGCAATATGAAAATATTTGCGTCACATTGTGGAATATTCACATGATTCGTATGAGTGTCCTGTTTAATATTGCCATCCTGTTTATTATCACCATCCTGTTTATTGTCGACGTCCTGTTTATTATCCACCAAGGCGTGCGCTCGGAAAGTGGCCACACGATTAATTTAGAGCTAAGACATGCTTTGTACTTAATACAGTAGATAGTAACGATGTAGTTGAGCCATATTCTACACTTTATCCGTTTTATTCTAGCTTATTTCATCTGTAATACAATAAAACAATGCAGAAAGACCGTACGTGAAGACTTACCTTGTTTTGACCGGAAGTAGAATAGGGATGTGTCGCCGCCTAGCGTGAAACGTTATGGTACGGAAATATACCGCCAGATGGCAGCAGGTCGGCGCGGTATCGGGCGGTATGCGTTATTGCACGTATAATGCCTGCTCACTATACCGTCATGTATATTCAACGTGACAGAACACCGTACAATACAGTAAACATGAGACATTTCACATAGTATTGTATTACATAGCGTACAGTACAAGAAGGAGTATGAACAAATTGTGACTTACCGCGTGCTCTACTGCAGAAGGAATGGCATACCCTGGGTATTGTTTAACTTGAGGACAGTGCGTTCGTTTAATATGAAGAAAAAGTAGTACCGCCCCCGGACCAATGGGAGTGTAACGGGTTGACTATAAAGTCTAACTGTTATTGTTGTATATCTATTGTATGTTGTATGATGTAAGACAACACGGTTCTATTGTGTTTAATAACTGTTTTATTCATCTAACTAGTGTCGTCGGTTCGTTACATATACCGACTCCTCTAGTTCGGTTATCTATACGGTAGTGTACCGGTACCACCTTCGGTTACCGTCGGTAGTTGTTACATAATCATTTTTACATAACTAAACCTAACAGGTGGCGCTGCTAGTACGGTCACGTGGCTACGCAGCGCTGTATATAAGACGGCTGCTTCCCCATTGGAAGTCAGTCAGGTTTGGGACTGTCGTGACATGACCACCCTGTGCTCACGGGCTTAACTCTATGCTATAGGGTTGCCCACTGTATTATATATCTGTTCTGATCTCGTATATCCGCTGGTTATACTTGTACTATAATACCCAAGAGTTACCTTTACAATAAAGTCGCCGTATATTAAAGTCTAATTTACCTTGTCTGGTTTTTGTACTCAAGTGTTACATACGTAGTAAGAGACCAACTACATTGGTGCCGTGACCACTTGACGAACCGACCATTGATAGGGTATTAAATAGACTTACAGTATATGGATTACCTATACGATTTTGTCAGCTCGTTCAGCGGCAGGACTAAAACCCCTGCTGAGGAACGTGAAGAAGCCGTACAGAATGTACGCTTCTTCACAGGCAAATCTAATAGGCGGGAGAGCCGGGCAGCCTCGGAGGTACCCGGTGACGACCTCTCCCAAGAAGCAATAGGTGATCCTATTGTGGAAGCCTTTACCAAAGGAGAGGATGGGGAGCAATCTCCAATCCCGGGACCCTTTGATATAAGCTCCAGGAGATCGTTGGACTCCCTTTCCACGAATCTTTTCTGTCCTGAGGGTCAGAAAATACCGGGTAGAGAGCCTAAAACTCTCGGCCCAGCTGCCTTCGGTTCTACACCGACGGTAGCAGATCCTTCATTGGATCCAGACACGTCGGTTTTCACTGATGGTGCCACTCCTACACCGAACGGTATGGGGGGTGGCGGGCTGTCAAAGAAAACTAACGCGGCAACAGAAGCTCCTGGGAAGGGGTACCCGCCAGCAGTAGATGAGCCATCCAGTTTACCACTGGATGGGGACCTACTGGCTGCCATGGGGATCCCCACCAGGAAAACTGAGTTGCATGAGCTCGCTGAAGCCCGGAGGGAACTTGCTTCCATCAATCAAACTAGGAAGTTATTCCTAAGGGAGGTTGATGAGAAGAAAAAGTTCCTACTGGAACTCCAGAACGAGATGGCTTCCCACAAGGTGGAGGTTGACAAACTTTTGCACCAGAGGGTGTCCGGCGAATGTGAGGTTGCAAGCTTAACTTCCTTGGGAAAGGATTTGAGCACGCAGCTCCACTTAGCCAGACAGGACCTCGCAAGCTTAAGGCAAGTCAATCAGGACCTGAAGACGAAGTCGGAGAAAGTACCACCACCTTCCACGGTGGTACCTCCAGTCATACCCATACCCAGTGTATACACGACAGTGACACCTTCAAGTGTCCCGCCGCTAGTACACACCACGGTAACAGGTATGACACCTCAGATGGGGGCTAGCTATCTACAGACTCCGGTCTGTGGTGGCGCCTTTGGAGGCACGGCAACACCTCCAGGGTACACCCACCCATCTACTGGTTCAACGATGTTGAACCAGCAGCAGACCATGGTCTCAGTTCCAGTACCGAAACCCAGAGCTAGACAAGGCTTAACGCCTGTCCAGCGGGCTAAGTACGACCGGAACCCGGCTATTGAGAAGCTGGGGACAGACATCGTCCCGCGGGACATCGATGAACTGGATGAACGGTATGCTCCTTTCAACTTTGGGGACATCAAACATCCTGATGCAGCCCGTCAAAAGGCCATCGATATTCCGCCTTTCACAGGGTCGCCACCCTGGAGAAAGTACAAAGTTCGGTTCAAGGCTATTGTGGAGAGCAATCGCTGGAACAATCAGCAAGCGCTGGTTGCTCTGAAGCAAGCACTCTGCAACGGGCCAGGTGAACCAGCCCTTTTGGCGTTCGAGAGAGTGAAGATCAAGACATTGAGCTCACTTGAAGAAACAGCTGAATGGGCGATTGGGAAGATTGGTGAGCATGACCCAAGGACTCAGCTGCTCAAACGTGTCCAACGCAAGGACGAGCATCTGAGATCCTACGGATTTGCTCTACAAGAACTGATATCCGAGTGTTATCAGGGATGTAGACCTGACACCCCCACTGTCATCCAGGAGTTAACCTCCAGGTTTGTCAATGGAGTCAGGGACACCAATCTCCAGGCATATCTGCGGGAGAAATGGCAGCCGGACTTATCTCTAGCTGACCTTTTTGACCATGCTGATGTGTATGACACCAAACAGGCTGTTTTTCCTAGTGGAGGAGTGTCGGCAGCTCCATCTGTAGCCCCGAAAGGAGCTCAGGTGGTAGAGGCCGCCACAAAACCACCTAAGAAAAAACAGCCCGCCTCTGAGGAGGTGGCGGCAGTAATGCCTGACAGGGACATGGAGAAGATGATTGAGGGTTTGTTGCGGAAGCACTTGGAAAAGAGCTCTGCGTCCACTTCTGATTCTGGATCTGGAAAGAGAAGGAAAAAGAAGAAAAAGGACACGAAACCTCAGCCATGTAGACGCTGTCAGAAGATGGGTCATTGGGCTAGCGAATGCAAAGCCCCTGCACCCATCGCTGCTAAAACCGAAAAGGAGACGGAAAACTGAATGGGGCCCATCCTCTTGGCAAGGATGGCGCCCCCACAGTTAGCCATGCCTGTAAGGGATTAGTAGACGGTGTTAACTCTTCCATGAACCAAGGCCGCGCAGAGGCAGAAGGGTCTGTACAACCTGTAAGCGTCTGGCAAGGCGGGGCTGGCAAGGACGAACGGAATCCGGAGGATTCTGTAGTCGCTGGCTTAGAGGAGTCTTGGTTAGAATCAATTGCCCAGAGCAGTGTGATTCAGGACTCCCCGAGCGACCCATGTTGGGATTATCTCCTGACAAAAGGGGTTGCTATGGATGGAGGGGGAAGCCCGATGCTGACCTCTGAGTGTGTCCCTTTACGGGGACAGCGTTGGTACCTGAGTCTGGTTATTTCCGGGACGCGTGGTGAATTTTTGGTCGACACGGGTGCATCTCACACCTTGGTCGATCGTAAATTCATGGCCCGTCTTTGCAACCAGCCCGAAGCTCCGCTACTAGGAGTAAAGGCTCGGACTGCTACGGGAGATAGTATGCAGACTTATGGCAGAACTGTAAAACCTATGTTGGTTGATGGCAAGACATACTGGATATGTCCAACCATCACCGACATCACTGATGATGGCATACTGGGGATGGACTTTGCTGCTCTTTACGGGGTAACAATGAACACCGCAACGGGCCGACTTCAGATTAAACATCCTTATAAACAATCTGTACAGTGCGTTTTAAGGAATGGTTCTTCTGTGGCGTCAGTGGCACAAGACACAAAGTTGGCAGCAGGACATGTATCTGATGTCCTAGTCAGCTGCGTGGGAGTGCAGGCCAAACGGCCGGGAATGTTTGAACCAGAAGATCAAAAGCTCTCTGAGTTAGGTCTTGCTGGCTATCATACTTACCTGGCCAACGCTCGTTGGGGGGTGATACCGATTTGTAACTCGAGTAGTAGAGAAATCACTCTACGAAAGGGGACGCCTATTGGTAACACCACGCGAGCATATGGGGTAGACTCACTAACTACGGACTTTGTGGAAGTAGGTGTGGTGGCGGGAGACTCTTCCCACGAAGAGGCTCTAGCTAAATCCAACCTACCGAAACATTTAAGGTCCCTGTTGTGTGAGTCCCACCTCACAACCCTAGAGAGCGAAATGGTGGCAAATGAGCTGTCGGAGTTATCTGACGCCTTTGCGCAACCAGGAGATCCTCTAGGGCGTACCAATACGGTACAACACCGGGTTGACACTGGGGACGCGCTTCCCAGTAGAATCCCCTACCGTCGGTTACCCATGGCTAAAAAAAGTGCTATGGAGTCTGAGGTAGAAAAGATGTTGGATGAAGATGTGATTCAACCTAGTGAGAGTCCATGGTCAAGTCCTGTGGTGATGGTCACCAAGAAGGATGGTTCCTGTCGATTTTGCATCGACTATAGGAAGTTGAACGGACTCACTAGGAAGAATGCATATCCTCTACCTCGGATAGATGAATGTGTGGAATCTCTGGGTGGGGCAAAATGGTTCTGTACACTAGATTTACAATCTGGTTATTGGCAGATCGGCATGGACCCCCGGGACCGAGAAAAAACCGCATTTTCTACCCATATGGGACTATTTGAGTTCAACGTCATGCCATTCGGGCTATGCAATGCCCCGGCAACCTTCGAGGCAATGATGGAAACCATGTTACGGGGTTTACTTTGGAAAAAGTGCCTAGTATACTTGGATGACATCATCGTCTTCGGTGGTTCTGTGGAGGAAACTCTACAGAACCTCCAAGCTGTGCTGAAACGCATCTTATCATATGGTCTGAAATTGAAACCTTCAAAGTGCAAGCTTTTTAGGAAGTCAGTTGAATACCTAGGTAGAATTGTTTCTGAACATGGCATCATGGCTGATCCTCATAAGATCGAAGTGGTACAGAACTGGCCTCGTCCGATGGACACGAAGGAGATACGCTCTTTCATCGGGTTTTGTTCATACTACAGAGATTTTATACCTGGATTCTCGAGAGTCGCAGCTCCCTTACAAGAGCTGATGATTGGAGAGAAGAAGGCTAAGGCTAAAATAGTCTGGTCTCCAGCCGCAGAACAGTCTTTCAGTGAGTTAAAGAGACTCTTCTTAGAAACACCTGTTTTGCACTACCCTGCACCTGTTGGTAAGTTCATCTTGGACACTGATGCTTCTAATACAAGTATTGGTGCTGCCTTGTCGCAGATCCAGGATGGGCGAGAAGTGCCGCTGGCATTTTCGTCCAACAGTCTAAGCAAAACACAACGTAACTACTGCACAACCAAGCGTGAACTCTTGGCAGTGGTGGTTTACACAAAAAAGTACAGACATTTCCTATATGGTGGGAATTATCTCGTACGGACGGATCATTCATCTCTGCAGTGGCTCCTTAACTTCAAGGACGCTGAGGGGATGATGGGTAGATGGTTGAACCACCTCTCTGAGTTTGGCATGACGAATGAGCATATCATACACAGGAGTGGAGTAGATCATGTGAATGCGGACAGCTTGTCCCGCTATCCTATCCGGAACTGTCACCGTGTAGACTGCCGAGACTGTGGGTCTCACAATGCAGTGATTGCGTCTGTGGGTGCGAAAGTTCCTAACTGGACGTTAAATCACTTGAAGGATGAGCAGCTTGCAGATCCGGCTATTTCGAGGGTGTACTCCTTGAAGTTGTTGGGCCTGTCCAAGCCTGTTCGCCCCGCACTTTCGCTGGAATGTAAAGAAGTTAGACAACTGTTAGCTCAGTGGGATAATCTTTTTATACGGAACAGTGTATTGTGCCGCTGGAGAGTGCAACCTGGCAGGAAGAGAACAGCTCAGTCTGTAGTGCCTTTGTCACTCAGACTACAGTTGCTCAATTACTGTCATGGCCACCGAACTTCAGCACACTTTGGCAGACAACGAACTGAGGCAAAGATTAAGAGTAGATATTACTGGCCTGGTATGACTTTGGACATACGGCGTTGGGTGAAGCAATGCCCCCAATGCTGTTTATCAAAGCCTGGGCCTGGTATCGGTAAACTACCTCTAAGTCAAGAGCTATTCGGTGTTCGGTTTGCCCGGATCGCTGTTGATATCATTAGTGGTTTCAACACGACCCCCCGTGGGAATACCTGTATGATGGTGGTACAGGACTACTATACCAAGTACGTCCAAGTATATCCGTTGGTAAATCATACAGCTGTTACCTGCGCTGAAGCACTTTTCGAGAATTGGATCCTCACGTGGGGAGGTCCTTTAATGCTTCACTCCGACCAGGGTCGTGAGTTTGAATCTCGACTGTGGGCAGAACTTTGTAGTAAAATACACATCTGCAAGACGCATACGAACCCCTACCGACCTCAATCGGATGGTATGGTGGAACGTTTTAATCGGACGTTGATCCAATGTCTCACGACAATGGTTAATGAGCACCGGGATGATTGGGATGAGCACGCTCGCTATATCTCCCATGCTTACAATGCTACCGAACATGCGTCGACGGGCTGTACGCCTAATATGCTCGTAATGGGTGAAGACATAGTCATGCCTAGCGACATGGTCTATGGAGTGCAGGGACACCAGCTCGAGCAACCCTGCACAGTGATGTTTGTTGAGTCACTTCGACAATCATTACGCGAGTCCTATGGAGTAGTAAGGGACAACTTGGAAAAATCTGCTAGTTTGCAGAAGGTGGGCTATGACACGGGCCTTAAACTCCGCCAATTCAAGGTGGGGGATAAGGTCGCGAGATTTAGCACACCAAATTCCAAAGTCAAGACCCTGTACTCCTGGGATGGTCCGCATACGGTTACTATGGTGGTTAGTGAAACTACTGTAGTAATACGGTTGCAAAAAGGGACTCTCACTAAATCACATGTGGCTAGACTCCGACCTTGGTATGGAGTCCCATATATAGATGACGGTGAAGATTCCCTCGGTGCTGGTCGAGTACCAGCACCAACCGACCCTGCGCTACCGAAGATACCGAAGGCAGGACCAACGGTCATACCGTCGGTACCGACGGTAGCGCGCCGAAGGGGTCGTCCTAGGAAATTACCGATTGAACCACAGTCGTGTGTTACCAAGCCCAAGCGCGGTAGGCCTCGTAAAAAAGGGTCAGCTGTGCGTAAAGGACTAACCGTAGGCACCGGTAAACAAAGCAAGGTGATACCTCCGGTGTCACCATTGCTGGACATACCGGTACAAGGTCTACGGAGGAGCACACGTGTCAGAGAGCGAGATAAAATTGTGTAAACATTTTTTTCTTACCTTGTTGACGACATTTAGCTGCTGGCTTGATTAAATTTCCCTGGACAGTTCCGTACTGGGCCGGTGGTCATTGGCCCGGTACTCGATCACCAAAACACAACGAGAAGAGACGGGTTATCCGGTGTGGTTATCCGTTGGAGGTAGAAAAGCACGTGTTCAGGGCGGGTGGCTGGCTTTGCCGATTAGTTCTAAGTATGGGACTAGTTTTGACCACATATTGCTTAGCAACACGCTGCTGTGTATATCCTCTAATGCCGGTATATCATTCCCGGGTTATCCGGTGGCTCCGCCACGAAAATTGTAAACAACAGTGAGAGTTCCCACAGTCGGATATGCCAGGCGTGGGAAGGGCGCTGCCCGCGTCACCTGATCGATTTCTCCCGCCAAATGAGCCGTGGGAAATTGGGTCACCTCGGCGCGCCTTCGGGGCGCGACCTCTGATTGGCTGAGAAGCCGGTCAAGGGGCGGGGTCACGGGGGACGGGTGGGGTATATAAGCCCCACAGGCAGCCAGGCTTCTTCAGATCAACACGTTTGCCCGTAGGGTAGCGTGTTGATCAGTGGTGCCTAGGTCTGCCCGGCAGTACCTACACTATTGTTTACCAGCTGTGCTACTAAATGCTCGGGTGAGTGAACCGTGAGGTTCACCTACGCCTGAGCTAACAGTATGGCAGCCCGTGTAGATGGCAGATGCACGGCCCCGGAGAAGGCTGAGGCCTCCGATGGGGATGACCGAGTTCTCGAGTCTGACACGGAAATGGACACTACCGGTGCTCCAACCGTCGGTCAAGGCTCGGCTTCGGTACCAACTGAACCTAACCCTGAGGGGTCGGGTGATGTTGTTCCGAAGACAGAACCTGGTCTGGGTGGTAGCAATACCAACCAGGAGGAGAACCCTGCAGGGGGATCTTCTCCGAAACCCGCCGGTGTATTGGCACAAGAACCGACGGTCCCTGATGGTGATTCATCAGACGGGTCCACGGTCCGTGCTAAGACCAAACGGAAGCGGAAGCATAAGAGGAGGATTGCATCTTCCCCTGAGACTCCTGCTACCGAAGAGGTCGCACCGACGGAGGCAGATAGACTCAAAGCTGTTGCCGACAAACTGTCCAAGGCGGAAGCCGAGGGATGGTCTGTGGCAGAGAGCAGAGCCAATCGACGCCTCCGCGCCAAGGCAGCGCATGTCCGTCTAAACCTGTGTCTCCGTGATGATGACCGGGAGAACCTGAGCCTCACTGATTTAATTCAGGAGAATGGCAAAATGGCTCTTCCTGCACCTCACACGACCGATGGTTCAGACGACGAAGACTGGTTGACAGGTGATTCCCATCCCATTGACTGGTACCTCGTGTACCTCAGGGCAGTGTTAGACGGGAAGAAACCTAACATCCATAGGTCATGCCGCCCCAAGCTGAAATATGCTTGGAAGAACTACGTGCCAGGGGATCCCTGCCCGTACGTTCGCTGTCAGCGCCTGAAAGGGACTGCGACAGCAGCAAAACGGTGGCCAAACCTTTTCAAGTTTGCCCGTCATTTGGTAGAGAAGCACATGAATGTGCGTCCCTACTTGTACTGTGTGAGTGGAAGTACGAGTACTTCCTGCCCTGAGTACAGTGACGGGGAACTATTCCGTAGCCAACGGAGATCTGGTTTGGTTAGGCATCTTTGCGACAATAAGGGCGTGCACAAGCGCACTATTAGTCGTGGAGTTGAGGCTGCACTGAAGGTTTGGGGGAGTCACAAACGTGTAGGAAATCTACAGTTTAAGTGGCGAACCAACAAACTTAAACAGTGGAACTACCTCACGGAGGCTGACTGGGAGAGGTTGTGTAAGGGCGCCAAGTGCGAACAAACCGACCTGGGACCAGCTACAGAAGCTCCGATGCCCACTGTAAAGAAGGATACCCCTCCTAAGAAGAAAAATCTAAAAAGGGGCCGCCAGTCATCCAAAGATGATACCAAAGGTGGACGTGACCGTTCCCGCAGTGAACCTGCGAAGAAACGTGTCGCCACCGCCACGGTAACATCTGAGGTCGACCGTAGCCAAACCGTCGGTACCGTCACGGTATCTTCGGTTGCATTGCCCCCGGTTGCTGATCAACTGCCCAGGCAGGAGAGACAGAAACTGGGTAATGCACTGGCTATTGTTCAGAACTCTTTGGGTGACGAGCAGGCGGAACAAGTCGCTGCTGACTATGTCAAGCAGTACAAGTGGAGTCAGAAGCAAAAGAAAGCTTCAGCCCCACAGGAGAGTGTCTCACCTGTCAGTGACGCTGAACAGGTAGAGGTACAACAGCCGGATGGGGCGTCAGCCCAGCCGACTGCTCCACCCCAGCACGGAGCAACCTCTGACCCCGCAAGGGATGACGAGGTGACTCCAGACCCTGAGCACAGGGCTGTTGACGAAGGGCTAGCAGGGTTACCTGTGTTGCCTGGAGACGGTCCTGCCTTTGACACTGGATTCTCTGACACTCTAGTCCCCGGATTTGAGTGCTACAGAGCTAAGATGGCTGAAAACGCAAGTAAGCTACTCCAGTTTCAGGTTTCCTTCTTGGAGAAGTCGTACTTTGAGCAGTATAAGTTGCTCAGAGAACAGGCTATCCGGGAAGGGAAAGCTTGGGTTGCTGAACGCACCAGAGTCCTTGCCGAGCGCGAGGCGAGTCTGGAGCAGGATCATGCCTTCTGGAGGGCTACGATCGACCAGCTCGAATCAAGGTTGACAACTTGTGACGCCAAGTTCTTCCGGCAGTTCGGGTTTAAGCTGACAGAGTGGGAGAGATCTGGTTTTCCAGATCTCCAGTCCAGGTTGGGGCTTGCCGCAAGGCCTGCTCCTCCTGTGACCCCGGTACTGTCAGTACACCCACCTAGGTATGAGATGCCATTTTCTTTCATGGCACAATCTACCCGGGTGGTCAGTGGCGGGGAGCCTACTGCGGCGCTGAGTACCCTCTCGGTAGCCCCAGGTGGAGCCCTTCCTCTCCAGGTGGAGGCTGCTGTGGTTTACACCACGGAGGCCCCTCCTGGAGGAAGTCCTGATGGGGAAGGAAAGCCATCCGGCGGTGTCCCTATGGACACCTAAGGTTGGTCCCCCGTCAGGCCCTCTGGGGTGCACTGTTCCGCCCCTCGGAGGTAAAACTAAACCATCGACGCAGCTACACGCCCCTGGACAACCGAAAGCAGACCGACGGTGCTGTCGTGACTTAACTGAGTCTCTACTGCCACCACACTGGAAGCAGCCTGATGTCTTCAACCGTGGTTTACTACTAAGCCACAACCGTCGGTGCTCTACTACTGTCCAGGGCTCCTGATCCTGTGGTCACATTCTACTATGGTGACCTATGAACTATTATATGGATCATCCTCCTGTGATAATTATTTATAGGGAGGCACGGACCTACCTTTTTATATTTATATTTCACAAGAGATGGAAGTACTATACCGGTACTGGACTCTATCCATCTCTACCACCATAAACTGCTAGGTACTGGAGTACCGCCCCTAATAAGGATGACGATCTATCCCACCTTATTTAGGATACGCTAATATGGATTTTTATATATAAACTTTTCTACGCCAAAGGAAGTGGGAACTGCTATAGTTCCAATTATAAAACTTTTCTTCGCCAAAGGAAGTGAGAGCTATTATAGTTCTATTATTTATATATAAGGACACTAACTCCACAAGGATTGGCACCATTGCTGAATGAAGTAGGTGATGTGTTGAGTTTCCAAGGTGGTTATTTGGTGCCTTTACTATTAACTGATACTAGTCTAGGACTATCAGTTGGACAGTTTTTTATATCATGTGCCTACGGGACTATGGTTTTACAAAGACTATATTGTTGATATAAACTGTTATGTGCATGTTAACTTGTATGTTCATGTATGTATGCCTGTTGTTACTATGAGTAGAAATGTTACTTGTTGATAAATAGATATACGTGGTATATAATGTATCCAAGAGGTATTATTATTATAAAACCAACCCTTCCTACATTCTAAAGGGGGGTAGTGTAACGGGTTGACTATAAAGTCTAACTGTTATTGTTGTATATCTATTGTATGTTGTATGATGTAAGACAACACGGTTCTATTGTGTTTAATAACTGTTTTATTCATCTAACTAGTGTCGTCGGTTCGTTACATATACCGACTCCTCTAGTTCGGTTATCTATACGGTAGTGTACCGGTACCACCTTCGGTTACCGTCGGTAGTTGTTACATAATCATTTTTACATAACTAAACCTAACAGGTGGCGCTGCTAGTACGGTCACGTGGCTACGCAGCGCTGTATATAAGACGGCTGCTTCCCCATTGGAAGTCAGTCAGGTTTGGGACTGTCGTGACATGACCACCCTGTGCTCACGGGCTTAACTCTATGCTATAGGGTTGCCCACTGTATTATATATCTGTTCTGATCTCGTATATCCGCTGGTTATACTTGTACTATAATACCCAAGAGTTACCTTTACAATAAAGTCGCCGTATATTAAAGTCTAATTTACCTTGTCTGGTTTTTGTACTCAAGTGTTACATACGTAGTAAGAGACCAACTACAGGAGGCTGTATAACAAAGTATACATGGCGCAGGGCGGTATGGCGGAAATTGACAGTTGACAGCGCCAATTTTCGTAGTTGACAGTTGACAGCAACTTTTTTTCATGTTTTTCAAAAATGAAAAAAAAAATATTTGTGAAAAAAAATTAAATTTTTTTTTTTCGCCTGTTTTTTCAGGTGAAATTTTTTTTTTTTTTCATAACAGTGTTTTTTTGGGCGTGAGCCTTGTCGGCCACCGTATATAACGTTATAAAATGTTGTACAACGTTTTTTGTTTACTGGGAAGTGATTTTTTTCCTGAGTGACATTGGTTGGGTGAGGTGGTGTCGCCTCTCTCATCGTCACGTCGCCTCTCTCATCGTCACGTCGCCTCTCTCATCGTCACGTCGCCTCTCTCATCGTCACGTCGCCTCTCTCATCGTCACGTCGCCTCTCTCATCGTCACGTCGCCTCTCTCATCGCCACGTTGGTAATAGGATCATAAAAATAAGTCCCCCCCCCTGGAATTGAACCCTGGTCCCCCGCACGAGAGGCAGACTTGCTCACCACTATACTACACAATCACTTGCTGACATGTATAAAGAAATATGCATTATATTCTTGCGCATGTCCGCTCTCTCGCCATGTCCCCTCTCTCGCCATGTCCCCTCTCTCGCCATGTCCTCGTGCATGTCCCTTCTCTCGCCATGTCCTCACGCATGTCACCTCTCTCGCTATGTCCCCTCTCTCGCCGTAACCATGTCCCATATCTCGTTGGTCACCTATCTACCCGTTTCCTCGTGCAAATAGCGGCCCTTATACGCACGAGTTCCTCGTGCGAATATCGCTGGCGGGTTGGGCGTCGTTTGTTGATCATTAATTCTAACCCTCGGCATGGACATAATTATGATAAGTCATATACTCGAGGGCTAATATTACTCATTAAAACTCATGACAGAATGATGATTTAGTAATAGCATGCACTGCTAGGTATATATAGCAACAGTCGTTTATTCTTTCTATCGCTTTCAATTGTCTAGACATAAGGATGAACACCCCTGCGGGAATACAACGCGTCTTATTAAAATCAAGAGACGTTCTGATCATGATGAATCCCATGTAAGTAATTATCCATAAGCATAATTTTACACTTAAAATCACATACCATGTACCCATGCATAGTAAGCATATTACTAATGAAGCGAAAAAAACATCTTCATGAAAGGGGGGGGGGCTTGTCCTTTCACATTCCTAGATCTGCAGCTAATCATTATGTCAAACTGCCAAAATATAGTGTATTATATTACTATATTTTTTCATAATACACACACACACACTGAGTAGCATTTACGTTGATTCAGCTATAACATCTATGGGCACCGAGACAGACGATAGATATAACGATAGGTGTATTTGGTTTTACAGTTACTGGGGTTAATGTATGACAGAAGCTACACTTGTACACTGGGAGAAAACAGCATTGCACAAAGTACGAACGCGACATGCTACAAGCTGAGGAGGTAAGACTAAATACCACACTTGGATGGAAAGACAAAAGAAACTGCCTGCTCGTATAGTACGTATAGTGTGGTATCCATTCAGTCACAAACATGTCCATGTCTATTATTTATTGTAGTATCCTATATTGATACCTATACTTCAAGAGTATATAATACCTAACTAAGCATAATAAGACCTAACTAAGCACCAATACACGACAAGGATAATAGGAACTTTGATTTTTTGGCGCATTTCTTATTTTTTATTATCATTAATTTAGTTATTAATTGATTTGGCATTTCTCATCATATGCATTTAGGTCGGGTCATTTCTGTGGTATAGATGAAGATATTGGCAAGGTAAGTGTGTGTCAACCCAGATAACGTACACTTGAAAGTATTAAAAATATCTCAATAAACACCTTCAATACCTCCCGTAGTGAAAGTATTAAAAACATTTCAAAAAACATTTTCAAAACCTCCCATAGTGAATGGAATTTGCGCACCTTATTTTCCGAATTTCTTTCTTGAATGTTTGTTAATGGATTTCGGTGGCTATATTTTTGTGTTGTGTCTACTGGTGTGTCACGAATTCACTACTGGCTCATTTCAGCTATGTTCTCGTAGTGCATTAATGAAGTGCGCACAGCAGGTTTGTAAACACTGTATCTGACTATCTTTAATTGGGATTACTATATAAATCATTTGCTATCATAAATATAGCATATATTGTAATATTGAACTATAATTATTATAATGGAGAAGGCTTAATGTACCAAGATGGGCACCATCATCTATGACTACACATGTATATATATTTCCAAGTCTCCTGACTTTATTCCCACGGCCTTCACCAGTGTTAACCAACTGAGATCTTCAAGCTCATGGGGCTTTTCTTAATTATGATCTGCTTCATCCCTCGAATGACCCCTCCACTATCCCTATATAGTTATTCATGGCATGGTGCTTGCAAATTGGGTGAGAAGACGGGGAGAAAATATCAGATGAATGTACGCTGCCTTTTCTCTTATTGCAGAAGAAGATGAAGAATGTTAAGGAGTATATTGAGCACCACAACTGTACTTGTTCCAAAATACCTTCAAGATATATTGTTGGTGCAGGAATAAACCGATGTCTACATATGTTAACGCTAAAGAAAGAAGACCTCAAACTAGTTTCAGGCCTCGGGCGAGGAAACGCCAAAAGTCGGAGTGTGGAAAAACTCAATGCGCGACTTATGGCGGTCATTAATGTAAGTCGTTTACCTTCATTTGATGTGACTTTCCTTGAATATAACTATTGAGGTCATATGCTATTGGCAGAGATTAACCGGGTGGGGTGCTTGATATATGGGACTGGACGGCTAAATCCGACATGCGACATGGAGCATATAGTGACACGAGCGAAAAAAGTAAGTGACATTACGGTATTTCTTAAATTCAATATGGGACATGACCCATGTAGGCATACCACAATTGACTCCAAACCATGTATATGGTATGTCAGTGGAGGAATACCATCATCTTTTAACAAGAGATAACCACACTGCCCCATGTGTTTGGCCATATAAAGGTTGCCCCATCTTGATTTAAAGATGAATCTCAGTGGCGGATTTAGAGGGGGGCGCGGGGGCGCGCGCCCCCTCCTTTCTCCCTGTAGTTAAGAGTTTAATTGTTATTTTTAGACCCCAATTTAGCCCAAAAATAGGGGGCACGCCCCCTCCTTTTGACAAGAAAAGGGGGCGCGCCCCTACCTTTTGCAAATCCTGGATCCGCCACTGAATGTCAAAACACATGGAACAATGGGGCCATCTAATGTTGAAAGATAATGAGAATAGTTGTATTGAATTGCCACACTAATGGTTCCCTTTGCCCTAATTCAGGAATACCATGGCCCTGTGCAGGACCTGCTGGAGTTGAAGCCCTTTGCTAAGATATTGCCGAGGAACAGAATGGTCAATCTCACAATTGCTGACATAGACCGAAACTCATCACTGATATTTGTTACATTGCCAGTTGCAAAGGTAACATCTCTAGAACTATGGAATTCATAAAGAAATTAACACAAGTTGTGTCTTTCCCATGAATGTTATTTCATCTTTGATTCTGAAGGTTGAATTTGGTCATATACTTAGATTAGATGTAGCCTGACACTGAATCAATGAAATGATTTCTTCATGATCCTTCCAGAAATTAGTCCTGACACGACAAACCTTGAGTCCATTGTCCTTCCAACAAAAGTCAACAGAAATAGCTGATATCTTTTCCAGGTAATTATTTGAATTCAATGAGCATTGTGTTGTTATTTTGAAAATGTTCATAAGTTCCAACTATTATGTTTCCATATGTATATACACTCTCCCAGCAGAGGCATGCGACGTACCGAGCTAGCCTCTGCCCATTTTCGCAAGGTTTTCTGGGTACGTTGCCATGGCAACGTGGTTCATACGTGTAGCGCCCTGACGCTAAAAATGGCAGAATTCAGGCAGAGTCTAGCTCATTTTGACGTCACATGGCTCTGCTGGGAGAGTGGGGATACGCATATATACATTATGTTTCAATGTTTCAGTAAGGGTTGTGGCTTTGTGAGCAGTATTGATGTGGACACCTTATCTGAGCCAGGACTCATCAGTATTAACCTTGCTGTAGATATGTGTGCATGCAGTGAGCAGGATGAACTTGCCATTCCAATCAAGGTTAGACTATTTTTAAGATTTGCTGTGTACAAACCACCCATGTTTTAGTCAACTAACAAGGGACGTGTGGCCAAGGAAAGGAGACTTTGTGAGAGACTTTGTGTACAGGCTCAATGTAAACAAGAGTTTCAGGAGGTTTTTACAAGATGCATGTCTCCTGACACATGTTTGAAGCACATTCCTGAGCTCTGGGTCAATTAGATATGCATTATCAATGATTTATAGCGGATTACATTGGACAATATGTCTATGCATGTTTCATTTCAAATCCTTTGGCTTTGCAATCAAATTTAACATGAATGAGGGAACTGTTTTCAAATTGTCATAGATATAAACACTATCTATCTAATTCAATTCAATTTTCACCCTTCATAGTGGAAGATTATTGCTTATAACCATGAAAATGTGATACATTCTTTTTACAGATGAGGATCTTGTGTGAAATTATTGAAGCAGCCACAAGAAGCTTTGAGGAATTCATTAAACTAGCCAACAACTTGTGTCCAATATGCTTTGCATACATGCTAAGGCAACGGTGAGAAGCCTGTCAACAATCCAGAAGCAATCAGAGTACCAGGCATGTTTTCCTTGACCTGAGTTCATCATAGCAAACCCTGTACTGACTTAAAAATTCAGCTAGGTTTCGGCTCAACTGATAGTTGACTCTGCATTAAGGCTGAAATCTCCCAGAAATGCACAGATATCATCCATCAGTTTTATGTTATGTAGTGTGGTAAAGTTGCAGTATGGGTATACACATATTAACATACATGCACATCATACTTCACGAGTTGAAGCTGGGTCATATCACACAATGCAGAAGGCTGAGTGTGATATGACCCAGCTTCAATGAGTGATGCATGATGTGCATTTATGTTAATCAGTGGGGTTTTGTGTTTATTACATGGTCCTACTGTCTTGAAATGAAGAAATTCAACAAATTCGGAGGCCTTGGAGTATGGTTACACCATACTTCATGGGGGCATGGAGTACGGAGGTCCCTTTGGCTAAGCATAGAGAAGGGCATACCGCCATGTAATAAAAATATTATTATTTATATAGCCCAATCACCATACTCATGATACTGTCATACTTACATGTCTATTTCATAGCATCCCCAATATAAATATAATGGATGCTATGTACATTTCTTGGTGACTCTAGTCTAAAGCAGAATAATTGCTAGTTTGAAGTGGAGGACTCCAGCAAACTGAGGTGAAGCTAGGGCATGCCAGTGCCAGCTTGGGTGAACTAGTTTTATGCCTAGCACAGTGGGTGAGGTTGGATGAGCTTTGGGTGAGCTGTTCTAACCCTGCCACATGCCGACATGTGTAAGCTTTGGGTAGCCTTCCCAATTAAAGGTTAAAACATTCCAATGTGCAAGATATAAAAGCTACTTATATATCAATTCTAATGTTAGGCTCATAAAAATAGACAATTGAAGATAAAATAGTTGGAAGGTTGACATGACCTAGGCTTTTGTTAGTGTGTGTTAAATGTATGGTTGTCGACAACGATAAATACACGAGGCCACATCAAAAAGAACTGCTACCAAATCACGTAAGAGATTATTCTAATGTCGGGATCTCTCTTTTTGCATTCCAGCTCAGAGTGGCAGGCCAAGATTCTGGGAAATAGAACCATGAAAGGTTGGGCCTGTGACAAAGTCGGAAGTAGTTTTATCCTTACACCTCCTGTACTCACACAATGGGCGAACATCTGCACTAAACCTTCCAGTCAACATGTAAGATGTTTATTTCGTGACCAGGGCCATAATGTCTAGAATGATGCCTACCTTGATGGTAAAATCATGCACAATTGAATGTGTATTATATATGATTAAAATATACAATATCATGGCACATTTTAAACGCTCTTTGACCTTTTTATAGCACATGCCACTCTTTATATGACCTTAAAGCATGACATGGAACGTAAATGTAAACTACCCTTTGTCAGCCTGATGAATGCAGCCCTGGAGTAACTCAAAATGGTCTAGACCTGCTCCATGTATTGTATTTTGCTGGGACCATCTAGGGGTCTATTCAAAACTTGCTTTCTGTATGTGTTGAGAGAATTGTATAGAATAATTTGGTTACTGTAGCATGTTACTTTCGTGGCTCAATACTAATCAGACCCCCTTGTGAGGCTCACATGATATTCCCAAAGTCTAGATGTGGCTAATGCGCGAGCTAGGCTTATACCTGAGGTTTTACAATATACCTGTACTATAATATTTTCTTTTTATTTCTGTAAAGTACATTTTTGTAGATGTAAGTTTGATCTCATGGTGAGAATCTGGTGAGTATTTAGGTTTACATGTCATTTTGACATTATTATGTATTCAGCTTGGAGAGTGTAGAAGTTTGCGTCCATCCTTGATGGCCTACCAAGCATCTCCACCATCCCCAACTGACCTGGCCATCTGCAAGGAAGTCTTCTGTACAAGGCTCTGTCATCTAACACAAGATGAAGTTGGTGTCCTAAGTCGTACTCTTCACAATAGTCAGTAAGTGTTTCCACTGTGCTTTCCCTTTATATGATGTTTATCAGCTGACTATCTGTGGTGACTTCATTTGCATTTCATCAATGTGGGCTTTATTCCTAAAATATTCCCATGTTGGTAAGCAGTGGTCGGAAGGCAGTAGCACTTGTGGTCACTCTGAGTCTCAGCATGTGTATCTGATGAATGTCCTATGTATATGATGAATGATCTTTTACATTGTTTTCTAGGACATTGATCAACATGACATAATAAGTTTAATCAACTTTACAAGTGTATTAAAACTTAAGAAGTCATCACACTTCAATTATCTATATGATTATAAACGTAGGGTAAATTATCGCGTATAAGCTTAAGTTTAGGCCATTATTCAAATACCCAATAGCTAGTAGAACCATATATCGATACCTTGATTTATAATGCTTCCACTTGCCATCACTTCTCATCTTGATTCATACTTTCTTTCCAGACACAAAGATTTAGGATGCATTGCTTACTTGGATGGCGTTAGTTGGCAACAGGTATTTTGTAAAACAATAAACAAGAAAGATATTCTTTTGAGGAAATGTTTGGGGAAGGTTCAATCTTGATATAGATTACAGTACATGCAAAATATGAATTTGCATGCTCAAAATATATAAATTGATACACAATGTATACATAATTCTGCTATACTCTTTTTTTCGTCTATTTAGGGTATAATTGAATCAACAGTAAATGGATCCTCAATCCCAGGATCATGTCCACTGAGGAGTAGGATGATCCAAAGGGAGAAGATGGAAATGAATAAACAACAAATGACATGTAACTAAATTATTATAATCTGTGTACAGAAAAGGAAATTGACAATGCTATAATTATGTCTGTAAGAGGTAAGATAGCAGTGGAAATTTAAATTGTATTACATTAAAATGTGCTCTTCTTGATTATGTATAAAACAAGCCATATCATGGCTTTATAAATCAAATGGATATTGGGTTGCTCTCAAACGTTTCCTCCCTATATGACATTTCCTCATTTGAGGGAATTTACTATCCTTTTTTTAATATAATTTTCAGCCTGCAGTGTGACCTGTGCAGATATAGAAGAAGACATCTCACTGGGAATCAGCCCTCCACATGTACTTAGTGTGCCACAGATTCAGACCTGTCTGGATCCTCAGGATTTCTCAAATTGCACTGTGGAACATCAGCTCGGAGACTACCAATGGGATGTCGAACAGGCAAAGGCTTTGTTTAATGTCCTTCATCAGGTAGGTGTGGAGGTTTCTGAAATAGTATCTTCAGCTGGGCTTCATGATATACCTGTCCCATTATCTATGCTCTGAGTTTCAATATTCCTTTTTTACAAGAGTAATGTGATAAGACCTGCAAATAGGGATATCAATTCAGGTTTCTCAGTAGATATATATCATTTACTGTTGCATTCTATATTGTTCCTTTTAATAATATAACTTCAATGGTTGATATACAAGATACTGTCATAATATGGTAGCCATTTCCCAGTGGACAAAAACATTTCTTAACATTTCCTTGTAAAAGGGTTGCAAGAAAAAAAAGTTATTTTTACCAGAGGAAATTGATATTTTAATGTTTATAAATATTATTTATTATATGAATAACATTGTTCATCCAAACACTTGGGTATACCCTTAATACACATATATCTTTACGTTAGAATAAAATATTATTTAAGATTGTTTGCCACACCTCCAGGAACCTCTAAGTTGTTTTTTTAGTCAGCTGGGTTACGAAGATGTTTTTCCATGACATGCCCGATGCATCAACAAAACCTTTTCTTTAGGTCCTGAAATGTTCTACTACACCTGCTGTTATCACCAGGGATTACCACTATAATTATCGGTTACATTATCATTATTATTTAAAACAATTTGTGACTTTGCAGAGGATATCCTTGAACAGAACAATGTTCTTAACTGGCACTGATCTGGATATGCTCGGGTTTATTGGCTTTGGCTTCACACCTGAAGAATTGAGGACAATAGGTGGTGTTGATGATGAGGTATATGCAGCGTTTGGTGCAGCGTATGGCTGGTCTCCTGAACAGGCAAGTGGTATTCAATACATTTATTGGTGGCCCATGGAAGGCCTTGTTCAATTGAAGTGCAAATCTCATTTAGCGGTTAAGAGTAAATAGTCAGTGTACCTAGCTGAAATAGCTTACGGCAACAGTAATCAACATTTCTTGAATGGCAAACAGTCATATGAAAATATGGAGATGAAAATGACTGAAAGCATACCAGAATATCATATTTAGGCGGCAGGTTTTGCATAGGGGCATGTTTTGAATATGGTCAGAAGTAAGAAGTTTTGAAATGATAGGCACCAGCCATTGAATAGGCGTACAGATAACTACCTGCAAAGAAGTATCATTAACAAATCTACCAAAATGATTATAATGTAGATAGATGACAAAAGCCTAGAGGAGCATGAAGAAAGTAAATTAATGTTTGGTCTCCTAACAGCTCAAGGCATTGGCTCAACGTTATCTCACAGATAAAAATCTGGAGCCTTATCAGCTCAACAATGTTCACCTGGCAAGACTTAATCACCTTGTGTGTGGGCTCTCAAGGGAACAGGTTAGCAAGATTACCATCCGAGCAATTGAGTGAGTAACCCTTCTACAAACTTCTAAAATACATAGGATTTCTGAGACATATTCCCCTCTCACAACTCTCATTTGAGGCACCAGTGGCTCAATATTTTTGACATCCTTATAATGATAAGGAGTGGTATCCTTAGAATTACTTTATTGAATGTCTACCCTGAATAAGTTTCAATAATTTTATGTTGCAAAAGATTGCAACATGAAGGGCACCAAATTAGATCAAGTGAGCATGGTCACATGCAATAGTTCAAAAAGATATAGAATGAATAGTGTTCAGCCCCTAACTTCATTTTTTTCATGTTACACCCTCTAACTACACTGCAGGAACTCAACGCCCATCCTGGGTGCCATGGAGAGGTGTGAAGTGGAGGTGCTGGAGGTGCTAGCTCGACGTCTGGTCACCTATCATGGACCTGTACACTCCTGGACGGAAGATGACTTAAGCGAGTATGGAATAATACTGGGTAAGTCAACCTGTAGAATCACACTGCATATACATTTGTAAATATTATGTGATGCAATAATAGTCAAAGTTGGACGTTAGTAAAGCAATGTCATCTTAAGATACTGCATAAGAATGGAAATACACGTCCCATGTTATGCAGTGGACTGATCACTGCTTTGTTTTATCAGCCGGCCTGAAGGGTGAAGAGCTCAGAAGTATAGGAGCCAGATTATCTGATCACATGACCGTGGCCATCATCAATCACATACCTCCCATAGAATTTAGGGTGAGTCACATTTTAAATTCTAAATGTCTTACGCTTACCAACATAATTATAGAAAACCCAACTGGCACAATGATTTGGTCCTTAATAATGTCTGCAATAACATTATGATATATGCATGCAGAGCTCAATTATTCAACCTGCATTTATTATTCATAATCAATATATTATATCAGCTCCTGTATCAGTTCCTATGCATGATATGCCATTGCTGCATATACAAATAAAAACACTATTTACAAAAAGTACAATGTTGCCAATAATTACCAAAGACGGTCTGAGCTTACTGTTTGAGGATTATTGCTGTTCTTGGTCGATGTTTTTGTATGAAATCTTTCATGTGATCTGTTACCCAGAAGCTGAGTCCAGAGCAGACCTCCATGTTTAGTTACGATGTGTCTCTGGCCCTCAGTCGTCGTGGGTTGTGTGCATGGTTAACTGACCGACACAAACAGGGATATCTGGAGCACCTTTGCAGTGGTATGGAAATAACCAAGCACATAACTATTATCACGAGGCTCAAATTGTTTCATTATATGCATCATAGGCATTATCATTTCAATTTTTATTATAATATTTATTCCACATTTTACTAGTATATACTCATATAATATGTGATCGCACATCGTTATTTTGATACTGGACATAGTTAAAACTAGACTTTCTTTTTCAAAGGCATTGACACTGAGATGACATTGTTTTCTATAATCATGTCATGTTCTTGTTGCAGGGGTGTCTTCTGTAATATTGTCCTGCCTGGTTCTCATTTCTGTCATGGTCATCAATACGGTTACCCATTACAATTGCCTCATCAGATTCTAGCAAGACTACAGACATCTTATACATTGTCGCCAATTGCCTCATTTGATTGTCAAAAACATTAGACTTTGAGACATACTAGGCAATTTTGCTAATTGCCTCTTTCATCTGTAGCCCACATTAGATTATAAGACATAATATTATGCGCTGTCATCAATCTCAACATTAGATTATAGGTAGGAAAAGTATCTTATGATGTAACACTTTGTCTACTCTAGTGTGTCATTCTCTATGCAACGAAAAGCAGTGAAATGTACTGCCTTCTCTTACAAAATGTATAATTCATTAATCTTGTGTCACAGTAGGTATGCACACTCAGATGCCCTAGTTATGGTGTTCACTCTATGATGCATGGTTGACAATGTTAACAATAGATATAAATTGAAAAAAGGTTTCCTCAAGTGCTTGTTGTTGATATTCATTCTTTAGATATTTACTGCCCTAAGAATAGAAATGTTACAATGTCCAACGACTGACAATGCTAAATGTTTATAATGATATTCTCCAAAAGAAAAGACTGAATAGCTAATGCAGATAGCTTAATAAAAAGAAAAATGTAATGGGAAATCTATGTCTGTTATTGTCAATGGAATTAGTGACTCTCATCACAGTTGCATAGGATACCACCTAATGGGGAAAGCAACCCTACTTGGTACCAGTGGGAACCACAGGCCAGAGCCACTATTGAGACATTAGTTATTAATTTGTTATTTGCCGTAAGGTTTACCTTGTTTATAGAACAGTCCACTATGTCTTAATGGTGCTGTTAAGGGATGTCAATAGAAAAGATTCCACAGTTGAGCTTACCTGACTTTAATGTGATGGTAAATTTAACAATACGTTCTAATTACATCAACAATAGAGCTTGGTCACTATTATGTGTGGGTCAGTTAAAGAAACATAAGGCTGGGAACATACTGTCTGCGATATAATGTATGGCACTGATTACTCCTGCATATAGACCTACATTGTATATTAAAATGTCCACTTACAAGAAGCAGCTGAAACATAATTATACATGCAGCCACATAATTATAGACCCACGCTATTAGCAAACGTTAATATGTGGGCATCCGAGGAGAAAGCGAGATTTATAGTACTGGTTTTGGCAACAAGGGGGCCACAATGGCAAAAAAAATGCGAAAAAATGACAACCTTAAAAACGTACCAGGGTACCTTTTTTTAAAGACAAAGCACAACGATTTTCTCAAACCTATTTGATCTTCGCTTCATGCTTAATGGTCCCTTATAAAGAAAAGGAAAATGAGATGCTTCTATATTTTATTAGAATATCAGAATCTTTACAAACCTCCTTCAGATTTAGTAAGTGGGACTTTTTAGTAAGTGGGACTATTTGGAATACCAAAGATGATACTAAAACACTATAACTCTCCCACATTGGAAAAGGTGAGGGCCGAGGGGCTCGGATGCCAAATCAGAGCTAATTAAGGCTCAAACGTTACTTTTCTATATAATTTCTATATATTGTTATGTGTATTATGTGTAAATACGCGATCATTCATTTTAGCTGATGGTTAGCCCCATAACGATTTCTTCCTACGCCTCTGTATTAAAAATCAAGTGGTATAAATCAATCCCTTAACATTCAAAGGTAAAAATGTTTTGGTGATTTCAAGTCTCCGATGAGCAGAATCACAATCTTGGTGGCCATATCTAGATATAACTCCGGTGTTCGTGATTTCCTGTGGTACTAGTATTCATCGTTTCCCAGTTTTAACCGAGGCCCTACGTCACGTCAGGGAGTATGATCTTCCAAACCACAAACTGTCGGTGCTATAAATGTGGCTGGGTTCATGTCATGGGTTGATGACATTCTGCTACAGAGGTCGCCGGAGGAATCTAACCTGTGAAAGGTTAAAATCGGATCACTCCCTAACGTCACAATTGGAACACATTCTAGGTCGAGACTCGAACACATTTGCATCCCGATCATCATACATCCACCACCCGTGATTAAATCCCCAACCGCTTTATATAAGGCCAGCGAAACCTTTTTCCTCAAACATGGTGTCGAAGTTACAGAGTGAACATGCAGCTAGTGAGTTATTGGGTTGGTGAGTGAGTAATCATGTAAGTGAGGATGTGAGTAAGTAAGTGAGTGAGTTATTTAGTGAGTGAGTGAGTGAGTGAGTGAGTGAATGAATGATTAAATGGGTGAGTGAGTGAGTGAGTGAGTGAGCGAGTGAGTGAATGAATGATTGAATGGGTGAGTGATTGAGTGAGTGAAAGAATGATTGAATGGATGAGTCAGTGAGCCAGTGAGTGAATGATTGAATGGGTGAGTGAGTGGGTGAGTGAGTGAGTGAGTGAGTGAGTGAGTGAGTGAGTGAGTGAGTGAGTGAGTGAGTGAGTGAGTGAGTGAATGAGTGAGTAAGTGAGCGAGTGAGCGAGTGAGTGAGTGAGTGAGTGAGTGAAATTCATCCAAGGACTTTTGGTTTCGTTAGGATTGATTATGAGTTTACACATGTCAGTGGCAATGACCATAGGACAATATTTACCCCTTTTACATAAATAGCATTGTGTAAATGTAAATCATAGTCAGAGGAATAGTATGTAGATCAGACATTGTTTGTTTATATACCGTCCCCTATCCCAGGTCCGGTATTAATCTAGAACATGGTGGCACATATTTCCGGAGACAGACATAGGGTATGCTGATTACCACAACCCTTTAAGGGCCGCATAGCTATGTCCTTTGTCGGCATGATGCATGAATACAAAATTTACTCCTCAGAGCCTTATTCACAATTCCGCCATTCGAGAGTGTCTCAACTCCGTAGAGTCAGCCTGATGCATGCATGCATTCATGGTGAGTAGGCATTCATGGCACCAGGGTTGCATTCATGCATCACGCATGACAAAGGGCATATATCACATTAAAACGGTATGCGGTCCTCATAGAGTGAGCACACCTAGCAGAGAAAGAGCGACTCAGTCACAATAGATCTATGCTCTCTGATACTCAGATGGTACGTGCAGACTTCGAGAGGAAAACGGTCCTGGTGTTGAAAAGTAAACACTTCTTTTATAATTTTCTATTCAGCAATTACTGAAGGATTACGTCAACGGGCTTCTACTACGGCACTATAGGAGTTCCATTGGACTACACACCAAGAACGTTATCAAACACGTTTAATATAAAGACTAGTTCATGGTATGAGCTTACACAAAGATGGGTCGGCGTTCAGTTGGGCATTATCTCGGTATCTGTCTTCTTATCTTCTGTGGTAAGTTGAGACTTTTTTCTTTTCATTTGTATTACTTCAATTATTTCATTTTTTTCTTTCACGTTCATTATTTTTTCAAAGATATTGTACATAATTATACTCAGCCAATTGCAACCCATACCAAGCACACGATTCAGTGCCAGTGCATACACCATTGGGTCACATTCATTCCCAGTGATTCCCAAAAAGTATACTTTAAGGGATAAGTCCGGGAACAAGTTTGGTTTTATAATGTGCCACTTTTATTTTCTTAACTGTATTTATCCCAGTATATATCCTTGCTAATGTTGTTTGAAGTAATACCATAAACCTGAATACACGTTACATTTAGATCCATGTTAAATTTGTGGTAAAAAGTGGTACAGATTGGGCATAACCTAAAATAATAAGTTTAGGTTCACGCTATAGCCCTACACTGTAAAAGGTGTTTAGATCCTAAACACTTATTGTGTCCGTTCTTCTTAACACTTCTATAATAAGGTGTATAAAATTGTTTAGGTGAAATTATTATCTATAAACACTTATCTATGAATCTAAACACCTAAACACTAAGTGGCAATAAGTCTTATTGAACGTGTTAGCTAATAAGTGTTTACAATCTAAACACTTTTGAGTAAGTATTTAGAATTTAAACACTTATCAAAACACTTTTCTCAAAATAGTTTTTAGATAAGTGTTTAGAACCTAAACACTTTTCAAAATAGTGTTTAAAACCTAAACACTTATACCGGTAGTTGAAAAGTGTTTAGAATCTAAGCACTTTTAATAAGTGTTTAAAATAACGGACACAATACGTCTTTAAATTCTATCTGCTATCGGCAGGTAGAGCGTGCTTTCGACAGATAAACTCACAACAAGCCATTATGACTGTGTATACTGTCGTTATGTTGTGGCTACCTGCCGATTGGACGCTCTACCTGTCGATTTCATGTCCGAATCGGCTGGTGGAAAATGGGCCTTAATTAGACTTTATATCAACTAGATTCAAATGTAACAGTAAGTATACTCGTCTAACTGCAGTGACCCAACTTCGTGTGGAGCCTAGGTCTGTACCAGATGCTAAACTTACACCGGTACCTGCAGCTGGAGACGAAGGTAATCATACCAATCTTTTTTTTTTATTTCAACACCAACTAGCGCGGAAGTATTCCAGCCCCCTTGCCGTATGTCCGCATAGCCATTTACCCAAATGGACACCTATAGATATGGCCTATTCTCAGAACGGGAGGATCTGGCGAGTCCTCATGCTGGGAGGAATTAATCCTCCATTGCAGGTCCTATTTCATTAATATGAGATACCATCATATCATGCCATGTCCACAACCCCCTCAAACTGTCGTTAAGGAGCAACTCACCCTATTCTGTCCTAACACTTAAATTCAGAGAGCAAAGGTTTATGGTGGGCTTTTATGGTGGGTAGAAGGCCCTGCATGTGATGTGAAATGACCATAGGGGTGCTCTACTGCTATAAGTTGCATATTGCTAATCATCACCTGAAGTTTTATCAATTAGCCTTGCCTGCAAAATATTTAGCATGCACAACTTCCGAGAATAGGGTTCATGATATTGTTGTGTTTGTTCAGTGTATCATCAAAAATGAGCTGAGATAAACCCTGCATTCATGTTTTTCTTTCCCTTTATCTCAGAACGGCTCCTTTGCAACAAAACCCAAGGTAATAAACTTAGCTTTTTTTAGCATTATTTTCTGGACATGCACACAATCCAGGTGTAACTAGAGCGGCGCGCACCATTCTTCTGTGCAAACTACAGTGAATACTGTAACATGAATTCACAAGTGCACAACTGGTTGCAAAAACAAGCTATACTAGTTAGCTTTCACAAATCAATTTATAACATAATATATACTCATCGAACGAAGAACGAATTGTCATTTTCTTGCAATCCACTGATAATTCTGAAATTATGTTAATCCTGTAACTATAAAAATGCTTCTGCATGAGGTACTAATACAAACTGATACTTCCATTCTAGACCTGGAATGCAGCGACGAAGAAATGTGAGTGAAAAACTATCAATCTTTCATCTGATTAATTGTCAATCTATCATTAAAACCCATTTGGCGGATTGTCCTACATGTAGGACGTTTTTGACATATTTTAATGGATTTTTAAGGCACCAAATTACAGTGACAAAGTCATAAAAATTCAAAATTATTATTTTTAGCTTGATCTGTGGAACTTGGTCTTTGGGTTAGTCCAAGTTGTCTGTCTCTATAATTTTTTCCCTTGAAGATACAGCAATGGCAAATAAAAAGATGTTTAATGAAGGTTTTACTATATTTAAAGCAATATTTAAGGTCAAAATCATCAAAAATATCAAATGATACCACTATTTTTGGTCAATTTTTGGAAATGACAGAAACAAAGATTTGATGATTTTTGATGCATTTCTGTGGAAAATCCTTGTTTCCATGGCAACCAAATTTCCCAAAATAGTGACTTTTGTTGATTTTGTTTGCCATGGTAACAAAAAACACCACTTTGGCTGTGGCCACTCAACATAAAAATTTTAATTAAATTTACCTATCATCATCATATAAAATTGGTTTCAAGTCATTACAATGCTCCAAATTTGTGATATTGCAGTTTAAAGGGAAGGGGAATTTACCCAATTTTGACGTCAGGACGTCATATTTATGACGTCATATCTTTATAGATAATGTATTCATGCAAATTCGGGTTATTTCATTTTCAGAAGTCTTGATATACTTTGACCCTTAATGGTTTCACTAATAATTGGACTATTTGCAAAACTCTTTCAGTTCTGGAAAGCCCAGACAATTCTCTACAAGAGAAAATGGTCAAAAAAGAGCTCCGCCCTAAATGGGTTAATTGATAGTGTCTCATTAGGATACATTAGCTTGTCTATATTGACAAACCTTCCTATAACTGCCATCTTGCTTGCCCCTTTCAGAGCTTTCTGGATGTTGAACCATTACAAAGTGAATGCATCCCTCTTCATCTCAAAAGAGGTCATCTTGAAGCAACTGGAGAAACTTGAGGATCCAATTGACTGGTCTCTTCTGGCAAACCTCACAGCTCTATGTGTCTTACCAGGGAAATACTGCGAGGAAGGGAATCTCAAAAACAGGATTGAGGAGCTAATGGTCTTTATGTTTGCATACGTAATTGCTTAATGAATGTATGGTGTGCGTTGTCCTCAGAGTTTGGTCAATATGTTGAATATAATTTATTATAGTCATTATCATTCAAATTTGTACATTCATCTGTATATGTATATAATCTAGTATGCTGTTATTTTTCCCGATACTCGTTCTTAATATAAGATACAGTCCCTTTAACAATAAATTTGATTTAAATCCATACAATAAGAACTTGTGTGTGCAAAATAAATTGGAATAGAGTCGACTATGACATTGTGTCGTCGTAATAAAAGAAAATAGAGCTGATTACCTATATACTATCTGAGTTCCATCATGGTTATGACATATGGTTTAATGAGTTCTGCGTGGCTGCAGGGTATAGACATAACCCCTCTCCGGGCAAGATTCAAAAATAACAACCTCAGCAATACGCCAACAACAAATACAATCAACACCGATGGGAATGATGAAGATGACGATGATGATGATGTTTGCGGCTTACTTGATGGTAAGTGATTATTAATCTCTTAGTGACTGAAAGTATTCGGAAACCGTTAATTTGCCATGTTAACAGAATACTAATGAACACGGACTGTTATTAATATGGTACTTTATTGAAGAGAATATCTTTAAGTTGGCTAATATGTCAGAGTTCCCACGATATAGTCTAGTTGATAGAGCATCAATGATGGCAGGAGGCACGAACCTTCGTTTGCATAGGGGTTTTTCAATGTGGTGAATCCATTTCTTGTCAATGCATATATTTTCAGGGGGTGGGCTTCGAACAGCAGGTTCTAAATTCATATAGAAGACCCCTTTCCTATGTCTGTCGTATCGGAATTATATTATGTTGCAATCCCACCAATGAAATTCCCTTTTTTCCAGATGACAACTGTCAATTAGAGTGTGGATGCCGTTCAGTCCTACAGAGGATTGCTAAAGACAAATGCGAATTAACCAGGTATACATTCAATATGGGGTTGACTGTGTCTGTATTCGGTGTCCCTCTATCTATTACAGTAATGAGATAATTAAGCAGTCAAAGCAGCTTTAGACTTCCTATGTGTCCATCCAAATTAGCAAGAGGTAAAGTGTAGGTTTGTTCTCTATGTTTTATTGGAAAAAAAATGGGACGTTCTGCTCTTCTTCATTATATGGGTGCATGAAAAGACTTTTTTGGATCTTCTGTTGGTTCCCCCAGCAAAGTTCTAGTGATCTGATAATATTCATTATTTACATTATATTGGTTGGTGATCTCAACATCACGTATCGGAAACTGGATAACTAATACTTGTATTTTGTTTTGTTTTTCTTTAATTCACTTCAGTGTGGACGATTGCAGGCAGAATGGCCCACACATTGGAAAAGGGTAAGATAAAACACCAGGATTTAAATCGTTTAATGGTTATTCCTGCCTGACACCAATTTCGTATCTATCAATTATGGTCACCCTATGATATAAATTTATGTGTACCATCAAGCTTTCTAAGTGTGATATGAAATACTTATTGAGAACAATTCTCGGTGTTTATACCGGCGCTATAATGTTCTGCCGACGGAGGTCATTTGATTTTGCTTTACATAACTGATATTATATAAATGCAGATCTGGTCCTCGCTGTGGAATAACTACAGACCGTGCCGAGGTAAGTGTGTTTGTTAGGGTTCAACTTCTAAGTAACATGCAAAAAGACCATATGTAATGTTGGTCAATACACATTTTGTATCTCACAATCCCTCGTAGCGCTTTGAACAAGTCATGTACACATGTAGACGAGACGCTTTGCTTTGTACGTTCTACTGTAAAGCAAAGTCACACCTGTAAATAATATTATGTTTTATTCCAGCCATGTAATCCCGTTGCATTTGAAACATGTGCACAGAAGGTTGGTAAACAAAGCATCTAAATATTTTGTCGGAAACTATGCGGCATAAATGAATCCATGACGCCATTTTCACACATCACGCTTTCCCCCACACATATATCATTGGGATTCAGACGAAGACATCCCGGGGCGTACACTAAGCAATTGACATGTGTATGTCATACTTCACGAAGTGAAGTATGGTGTAAAGGTATGTCAATAAGTGGGGTTGTACTTTATGACATGTCCTAACTGTCTAAAATTGTCTGAAAATCAACAAGCTTGTAGGCCGAGAGGTATGGCTACACCGTATGCTACTTCATGGGGGCATGGGGTACGGTGTATACATAGAGGGTGCAGTATGCGCCATATAATAATAATAATAAAATAATATAATTTAGTTGAACTGAAATGTAATCTGGTTTTACAGAAAATGAAGCATCTCAAGGAGTACATTGAGTATCACAAATGTGATTGCTCAACCATCAAAGATTATATTCTGGATGCAAAAATACACCGATGTTGGTCTAAAGAGGACCTCGAACAAGTTGTAGATATCGAACGAGGAAACGCCCTTGGCATTGGAGATACAGACCGAGGGCGTGATAATAAAGATAAGGAAAAGGGGAAAGAAAGAGGTCATGGTCAAGGCAAAGGTCGTAGCTACGCAAAATTCAACGCCCGTCGTACGGTAGTCATTAATGTAAGTTACTTACCTGGTTTCCTTGCTCTAGAACCTTTCAACGCTATATAATTGATATTATAATGATATTTCAGTGGCACTGTCAAAGCAGAACTGGTAAGGAGGCTGCTTAATCGAAGCCAAGAATCACCCCTCACTATGATAAATATTCGGGATACCTATGCAGCTATATTGATGATATGAAGAGTTTCGTTCCAAAACGCAACAAATCTATTCCAGAATTAAAGCATGTACTAGTAGTAATTTATGTAAGGCTACCACAGTACCAATTATGGTGCTTCAGACGTAATACGTATACCAGAGATGACCTGAAGAAATGAAAAATTGCATTTACCTATTCATGCCCTATACTTTAGTCAGAATTTGATGTCATTTTTGGCGCATATTGTATTTTGGAACCAAACTCTTCATATAGTATTCGAACCTGTGTCCAATTTTCCAGATGATATATTAAAACAGTCCCTTGAACCCAATGTACAATTACTATGATTGAACCACTATAGACGATAAGTCAATGGTTTAGGTCAATACACTCTTCCTTTATATTTTGTAGACAAATAATTTGGTCCTTGGAGAGTGTATTGACCTAAATGACCTAAATCTTTGAGGTTCTTAATGTAGAGTAGTAGCAGTAGGCATTATTGTCATTATTAGGCGTGCTATCTACACTGACACCAAACCAGATAATTGTTCCCTTCATTCTTAAAATTCAGGAATACCGTGGCCCTGTGCAGGACCTGCTGGAGTTGAAGCCCTATGCTAAAATATTGCCGCGGGACAGGATGGTCAATCTCACAATTGCTGATGTGGACCAGAATGCATCGATGGTCTTTGTTACACTGCCTGTTCCTAAGGTAAATCTCTAGAGCTATGGAACTTTTGGGAAAATTTCTATAGCTGAATTTGATTGTCATTCAATTATATTTGATGTAATTTGAAATTGAATAGCTCTCAGAATGAGCCAATCCGTCATTTTATTTTCAGAAACTTGCCTTGACACGACAGACGTTGAATCTATTTCCCTACCAACAGAAAACAAAAGAAATAGGTGACATCTTTGCCATGTAATTATAATGCATCTACTACAAGCATGGTTTTATCTTAAAGTGACATGGTCCGATGATTAGGGCTCAAAAATCAATTTTGTTAAAAGTGAACTAAAATGTTCCCTATGGTAATACTGTCTTCATGTGCTAGCTACTTTATTTAATCTCATTCCCTAGGATTCAGCTTAGAATTCACCTAATTATCAGATTATGGCTCAATTTACTAATTTTGGAGTGCACGCTATAATTCCCCCATTGAAAATACACTGTAAAATGCTATACTTTAGCCACCTCTGAACCTCTAATTGGGCTCTTATTGCACTTAGATGGTATTGTATTGTGTCCTATCCTCCAAATGTGATATAGTACTAACATTTGAAACACATTTAAGCAGGATTTAAAATATGGAAAAAATCGGACCAATTAAATGCTTTCACAATGTCTTACGTCACTTATCCATATTGATGCCAGGAGACAGTCTTTACCTTAACGCATGTTAGATTTTCATATAATCAATACAAATTTAAATTTGGATACTGAAATGACTGTTTCAGTAAGGGTTGTGGCTTTGTGAGCAGTATTGATGTGGACACCTTATCTGAGCCAGGACTCATTGGTCTTGACCTTGCTGTAGATATGTGTGCATGCGGTGAGCAGGATGAACCGGCCATTCCAACTAAGGTTAGATTTTATGTAAAAAGCACCAATGGTACTTGGTAGGATCTTTCCAGTCAACTAATAAGAGACACATTCCTGATGAAAGGGCAGATCCGTTGATCTCCTTCCTATAGTGCTGACTACACAATGCCGCACATTCAATATTGATGGAATCCCTAAAGGGTTTAGGGAGTACTCTCTAGAGATCATGTGAATCTGTCTCATTAATGGATTATAGTGGATTACAAACAATTGTTCCTCACATAGTTTGTATCAAAACATTTGGCTTTGATATCCGATTTTTAAACACATTTTTGAATATGTCAAATTAAATTAATTTTGATCCTCACCTCTTAGAGTGTTAATTTAGTACAACTACTTGAATGTGCTCATTATTTTTACAGATGAGGATCCTGTGTGAGATTATTGAGACATCCATGACAAGCTTTGAAAACTTCATTAAACTCGTCAACAACTTGTGTCCAATATGCTTTGTATACATGCTGAGGCAACGGTGAGAAGCAAAACATATCATATCAATAATGTAAAGTGTATACCAATTCAACTGATTATAGACATATCATATGACCTGTAATCATAAGAGTAAACAATTATTACATTCATAACTAGGCCTATATAACTGTTGATTAAATTCATTGGAAATTTGACTTTTCATTATTACCAGATTTATACAGAGGAAGGACTTGATACCTTTCTCAGCATACTAAAAGTATTGTTGACAAGGTTGAATGTACAAGACCATATCAAAAGCTATCAAATCACACATGAGATCATAATTTAAGCATACAATTATAAATACTGATTACAATGTACAGGGAGTGTCCATGCTGTATTGAAAGTTTATAATGGTATATAGTATTCATTAAAGAATAGAAAAAGATGTTCCTCGCGTCTTGTCTCGCACATTAGAAAGCCTTGACACCATTGTGCATTATAGAGCAACAGAGAGTCGAGATATGAAGACAGAGTGTTCTATTGTCTCTATAAAACGTATTTCACAATTTCCATGGATTTTTTAAGGGTTTTCGTGGGCTTTTTAAAAAAGATTGTGGGTTTGTTTACTATTATATTCACTGCTGTAGCCCTGCGCTCAGCGTGCACTGTTACCCTATAATTAACGATCACGTGACTTCTCTGAGGCTAAAATGCATGGCCAACCGTTTTATAATATGAGATATAACAACTTCAGTTGTGGTCTATGCTTCATTGTTAGGGGCATGAGATAAATTAAGAGACATGTTCATAATGTCAGCATCTCTCTTAATACATTTCAGTCCAGACTGGCAGGCAAAGGTTCTGGCCAACAAAACCATGAAAGATTCAGCTTGTGATAAAGTTGGAAGTAGCTTTATCCTGCCACCTCCTGTTCTCACACAATGGGCAAACATTTGCACAGAACCTTCCAGTCAACATGTAAGATATTTTTCTTGTGAATTAATGTTGATGATTTATACCTTGGTGCTGCACAAGTTAAACATTTACAATATTATTGTATGTCTATTATAAAGTTGTTGTTGATATCATAAAACATTTCCACCGTTTACTTTATGCATATCACATGTGGCCGCACTCAGTAAAATCTTGCTACGGATCAGTAAAGTATCAGTAAAGCATCAGTATAGTGAGATATCTTAGAAACAAGCTTGGCATTTTCTTGAAACTACAAGTGAGTTCGGCCTTATGGTGAAAATATAGTGATAGTGTAGTTACTTATCCTATACTTTATCCTATGGGAGCTACCCATCTTAGCCTGGTATTTTGTCATATATGTGTGCAGGTTGGTGGTTGTAGAAAGCTGCGTCCATCCCTGATGGCCTACCAGCAGCCGCCACCATCACCTGGTGACCTGGCTACCTGTAAGGATGTCTTCTGTACAAGGCTCTGTAGTCTAACACAAGATGAAGTTGATGTCATACGTCACACTCTACAGAAGAGTCAGTAAGTGATGTTTTTTATACAACAATATATTATAGCCTGATTAATAGATTTTATCTGAATGAAGTCTATATTGACAGCTGTGAGACTAGGCAAACACCTTTCATAATGTGTTTATCAGCTGCCTATAATTATGTGGTGACTTCCTTTGCATCAGTGGGTGCATTATGGATAGACTATGGATGTGTGGTTAGCAGTGGTCTGCAGGGAGGCGTTTCAACAATAAAATGTAACTTCTCAATGATATCAAACTATATAATAACATTTTACAAATTAACCCTCAATTATTCAAAAAGAAATCCATTTCAATATACCTTACTTCATGTCTCAGCTAATCCTGAATTTGCATTTATTCTTATTTACTTTCTTTCCAGACGTGATGATCTAGGATGTCTTGCCTACTTGGATGGTGTGGGTTTGCAAAAGGTAGTTTGTCCATTTGATTATAATAAAGATATTCTGTTGCGGTTGTGTTTTGGGGAGTTTTAAAACACATCACAAAACATGCTAAACCTGGACAGGGTACACTCAAAAAATGTACAAAAATGTACAAAATTCTCTCATACAACTTGGCATTATGTGATTTGATTGTTCATTCCCCCAGGACACAATCAAATCTATGGTAAATGGATCCTCAATCACAGGATCTTGTCCACTGAGGAGCAGGCTGCTTAAAAGGGTGCGAAAAGAGGATCATCAACGGCAAAAGAGATGTAACTATGATAACCAAATTACTACTGTCATACTCTCCATGCAGAAAATACAGCAGACAAAACTGTTCAAAATGTTACCTCATTTCACTGATCACTGCATAATAGGCATTAATTATGATGCGAAGTAACCTAATTAATCAAGGTATCTGATGTGTATCCTACATATGACATGATCGTTATTTAAAGACAATATCTATCTGCAGCCTGCAGTCTCACCTGTGCGGAGATAAGAGGAGACATCTCACTGGGAATCAACCCTCCTGATGTAATTAGTGTGGCACAGATTCAGACCTGTCTTGATCCTCAGGACTTCTCAAATTGCACTGTAGAACATCAGCTGGGAGACTACCAATGGGATGTTGAACAAGCAAAGGCTTTGTTTGCGGTTCTTCGTCAGGTGGGTGTCAAGCTTTCTGAAAATAGGATCTTCAGATGATCTTCAATATTATATATGATATTTATTTAGCAGCAGGATGAGGCAGCTTTCTCGGGGGGGGGGGAGGGGAAGAAGTAATGGATTAGACCTCTGTTGGGGGGGGGCACGGTGGTACTATTTACATAATGTGCTGGCTTGATCGATTTATCCTTGTCAGTGTCTGTCCTCTATGCACATACAGGCCTGATCTATCAGTAAAATATGCTTCATTTCCAATGCTCAATATTGATTCTTGCCAAGTGTATTCTTAGTGACTTGATCTGCTGAGGCAAAAGGAATTTTACTTATACTTTTGTAAATTGCAGAATGAAAACCATGCAAATTAACTTGAGCTTGAAAGGGACCTTAGTGTAGTGTACGCAAGGGTCCCTTTGTCTGAGTATATGGACATGCCATTTTTATTGTTGAATTCTGGTCAACTCTGATGATGACTGAATACTCCTGGCCCATGTGCAAGATACTGACATAAGCTCATTTACAATCCCAGAGTTACCTTGGCCAAAGACATAAACAAAAATTCTATCGTTTATAGGTCCTGAAGGAAATTATATTTATCACCAGGTTACATGATTAAAAGTAAAGGTTTGTTTGCACATTTCAGAGGGACTCTTTGAACGCGATGACATTCTTTAATGGTTCTAATTTGGATATTCTGGGATTTATTGGTGTTGGGTTCACACCCGAAGAGCTGAATACAATAGCTGGTGTCAATAATGAAGTATATGCAGCCTTTGGTGCTGCATATGGCTGGTCTCTGGAACAGGTAAGTGGTACCCAAAGGCAACATGAGAGTCTCATGTAAATAGGATGGTCAAATCTCATTTAAAGTATATTTACCCTCCACTTCCTTACACATCTGTGAAAAAGGCCCCTAGTGCATGGTGCACTAAGGGCCCTTTTACCAGTACATGTCACATATATATTAAATTGTAACAACATATCCACCTTATCTTTGACAAAAGCCTAAAGAAAATTAATCCATGTATTGCCTCCTGATAGCTAAAAGCATTAGCTCAACGCTATCTCCGAGACAACAACAATTTGAAGCCTTATCAGCTCAACAATGTTCACCTGGCAAGACTCAATCATCTTGTGTGTGGGCTCTCAAGGGAACAAGCTATAGGGATTCCCCTCCAGGCAATCAAGTAAGTCACTAGCTTTTCCACAAATTGATATATAACAGATATTACCCAATCACAATTTTCACTGGGGTGGGGCTTTTTTGTGTGTGCCATGTCCTCTTTTGCTGAAGTCCTACCCTTGCCTTGTATTGCCTTAGCTATTACCATACCTTCTAACTGCACTGCAGGAGCTCCACCCCAATCCTTGGTGCCATGGAGAGGTGTGAGGTGGAGGTGCTGGAGGTGCTGGCCCAACGTCTGGTCACCTATTATGGACCTGTGCGATATTGGCATGAGGATGACTTCAGCGAGTATGGAATTATACTAGGTGAGCAAACTTGCAGATCAGTATTGTATTTATTCATTATAATATTGTCAAGGTGAAAATAGAGATAACTATGATATAGGTGAAATATAAATAAATGTCATACAGTGGGCATGTACCCAGTAAACACAACTACGTTGGACAGACGTAGATCTACGTTGATTTTTGGTCTGAACTACGTAATTTCAGTAGGTTTATCAACGTCAAAACGTTAAGATTTATTTACCAATCTCAGACGTAAATCTACCTTTAACACATTACATCTAATTCTACATAGTGGGATTCAAACAAAGACTTGTAATATATTGCTGACAAATTTACATTAACAAACAATATTCATACAAAATAAGTACTATAATTTTCAATCTCATTTCATTCTACATGGTATGTTCTTGTTGTTCAATTGAACAGCCTGACAGTATAGATATGTTGAATAGTTTTGGCTGCAGAGAGGCTTTGTATTTTTTCCATTACCACCAATGTGGTGTCCTCACAGTAAAGTGCAGCAAAGCACCTATTCATGCACAATGCTTTAATCACCCGTCCTTTGTATATAAATATTCTATTGAATATGGTTTATTTGCATGATGTTGAATTCATAATTAATGAGAATTTACTGCTTGGATGTGGTAGATTTGTTAAAGTGCTGTAAAATTCTCTCCATAATTGATAGTGCTGCCACCTAGTGTGACACGGAAAAGTCATCTACCCAATTGAAGTTGAAAAGTTGCGTATTCTAACGTAGATCTACGTAGATTTTTTACGTAATTTTACGTCTGAATGAGGTAGATCAACGTAAATCGGACGTCTACGTCTGTTGAACGTAAATAAACCTTAATGTTTTGACGTCTACAAACCTTCCAAAATTACCAATCTCAAACCTTTTGGTTGGACATCTACCTAGAGAAACCTCTGAGCTACGTTGGAACTACGTAGGGTGTTTACTGGGTACTGACTGCTACCTTTGATATTACAGCCGGTCTGCCAGGTGAAGACCTAAAAGCAGTTGGAGACAGGTTGTCTGATCACATGACCGTGGCTATCATCAATCACATACCTCCCATAGAGTTTTGGGTGAGTCCCTCTTTGAATTCCTGAGGCATTCTTTATTACACTTTTAGATTACCCCCCCCCCCCCCCAATTAGCTGCTCCATGATAATCCTGGTCTGCAATGATATTATGGTTCATGCATGCATGCATAACTGAACTATTCAAATTGTATGACAGTCCACAATCAATATGTAAGATCAGCTCATTTATCAGTTACTACATTTAATATGTAATTTTACAAATGTACAATAGTATGATCTATATCTGTGTCTATATCTATTATGAAAGGAGTAGTCAACATTAGCATACGTTGTTATACAATTCACAAACATGGAAGACCTGGAGATCCTGTTTTAGGATTATTAGATAGTGTAGGCCCATCTTAAGATGTTCTTTGTCATCATGATGTATGGATGTAGTACTGGCAAGTATCTTGCCCATGCTCCATTCATGTATCATGCATTCATGGATCCATAAGAGCATGATGTACCGAAGCAGTGCTTGTGAGTTACTTGTTAGTACTACATTGGTCCATCAGGATGACAAATATTGCTTTTAGGCATCATGCCATTTTTAACAGGTTAATTGGGTTTTATATGTCATCTCTTACACAGAAACTGAGTCCAGAGCAGACCTCCATGTTTAGTTACGATGTGTCTCTGGCTGTCAGTCGTCGTGGGTTGTGTGCATGGTTAACTGACCGACACAAACAGGGATATTTGGAGCACCTCTGCAGTGGTAAGGGCATGGCCAAACACATATCATCATAACGTTTATATTAAATCTTATAATCATGCATTATAAGCGCTGGTATTTGAAAATTAATCAAGCAATGTGCGCTTCAAGGATTTTATTCATAGTCCACATTTCAATGGATTTATATAGAATGTTATCTCCTTTGTTACATTCTCTCGGTGTTCTTATAATGGGCATTGCTAATTTCCCTTTATTGAACTGTAAGCTATGACATCCTCATGTTTTCAATGAGTGTTACATGTTCTTGTTGCAGGGGAGTCTTCTGTACTGTTGTCAAGCCTGGTTTTCATTTCTGCTGTGGCCATCAGCACTGTCACCAATAATTACCGCATCATACTCTAGCCAATATTAGACTACAGAACATCTTATGCACTTTCACCAATCCCATAATTGAATTGTGGTCATCATTAGACAATAGGTACTCTATGATGTAACACTTTTTTCAGACGAAACTAACCTATCAAATTATTTTAGATACTCGTGTCCATGTTTCAGTGTATATCAGATATACAATGGTGTGTACAGAAGCCAATATAGCTGTCCATATTTATTGAATAAACCGACAAATAATATCTTAATGTATAAATTTGTCATGCAAAACATACCCGAGTACACTGAAAATCCATAGGTTGAAAGGGTTAGTCAGTACAGACTAACCTAGGTTGGTCATATGAGTGTTAGTCACAATGGCAAAGTTATATTAAAATTACCGAGGGGTCAGTCAATAGTGGCCAACCTAGGTCCATCATTGGTGTGTTGTATTTGTATACCCCTAGTTAGTGCCACCTGTGATGACCACTCAGTGGCTCCCCTGGAAATAAAAAGACTAAGGTGGGTTGGTCAGTAGTGACCAACTTGACAATAATAACTAATCTAGGTTGGTCGTATAGGGAGCCAAAAAATGACTAACTAGGTTAGGCACTAGTGACTAAGAGATTGGTTGTATAGGGAGCCCAGGAATATCAGTGTACCAGTCATAATTCTAAACTGTTATGTCTACTGCTTTGTATATATTTATCCTATGGAATAAGATTGTATTTCCTACTCTATGCAATAAATAAAACTTAATGCACTGCCATCTCTTACACAAGTGTACATGTATCTGATTACTATTTTGAAGGTACTATACACACTTTAGATCGACCTGGTTATATTGTTCACCTTTCACCACCAGGAAGTCTTCACTCGATGATGCGGGTGTTATAAAGACACTAACAATGTAAGGGTATAATGTGAACGGCCAAGCAGAACGGGTGATCTAGCTGAGTCCCCCCAGACGGAGCATCATTTCTGGTGCTCACATAACTTGAAATATATGTACTGACCCAGTAACAAACCAAGCAGAGGTTTGGATCTCAAATAGTAAGACGTGAATACACCCCCGTCCTCTTTCTCCGTTGAATGGTATTTTTTGTATGATCATATGAATAGTGTGTTGCCAAAGGATTTAAGTTAGAATTATTATGTTATATGAGAATGTTTACCATCTAAACAATGATAATGTTACGATGACCAAGAACTGACAGTGTCAAACTAACCTTCTCCAGGGAAAATAAACTAACACAGTTTGATATATTATATATAATAAAGGTTTCCTGCAAAATCACATTATGTTGTTCTGTATTTGTCTTTATAAAATAAGAATTATAGATCATAAACTTCACAAGAACATCAGCTTAATTCTTAAACCCCTATCGCCCTTACATCAAGGGCAGAGTAACCGTCTATAAGATCCACTCGGACTGTCACTGTAGGGGTACCGAGATTTCAGCCTTTAAACTGTCATATGTAATGCATGCGTGTGGTAAAGATGATGATATCACTATCAGTCATGATTGGCGGGCCGGATATCCTTTACTTTGAATAGCACCCTTGTATTACCCTGGGCGTATTACCCATAATATATCTTTATGTCCCATCTATTCAGTTCAAGGTTCTAACCCACTTTACCCGGTTAGACACAGCAGTATAACAAGTTTAACAAAATAAAGCTTGGACTGTGTCGTGATAACCAAGAGAGGTTTCGGGGACCATGAGCAGTCATGCACGACCAACACCCACCGGCCATTGGTGATACATTGGTTGGGCAAATTCCTAAATCCCTTTGTCTATTGTTAAACTGTATTTAGGAGCTAACAATACAGAGAAAGGGTGAAACTTTTGGTAGATGCGAGTACACTTCCTCATAGATCGATGGTTGTGTTGATCCAAAATATACATCTACTGTCCCACTAGCAATGTAACGGGTTGTACTTGTTTTGTATCCTTTATTATTATTGGGTACTGCACTGATTAGGTCATATCCACAACCTGTGAACCCGAGGAGGATGTCCATCTTCCACAAACATAGTATACGTGTATACTAGATGACTGAATCCACCCACACGCCCACCAGCCTAGATACATACACATGTTGGGAAAACACTAGGATCTAATACATATAGAAAGGTACTACAGAGGCATATCTTACACCTTATACCTGAGTCATCTACACCATTGTTAAGGTGATTTGGAGTTGGAGCTATACACTTCACTACACACAATGGGTGGGATAAACCATCTTTATCCAGCTTACATACTTCTGGTCGGTAAGTTCTACATTTTTCTATATTTCACCACACTATAGTAGTTCACGCTTGTATACTCCCACGTATTCAGCGATATGGAGATGCAGTTTGCTAGAATTAGCACGGTCATTGTGTTAGATATAATGTGTAACCTATATCGAAATTAAGAAACGCCCAACGGATTATTTTAGACCTGTTAGAAATAAACTATCTGACCAGAGTGACTTCCAGTCAAATACACGTCTGACCAACACAGAAATGATCTAGGTAAATCATTATTCCTCACTCTACTACTATACATCTTACCCTCCCAGTAAACACAACAACGTTAGTCAAACGTAAATCTACGTTGATTTTTGATCTGAACTACGTAATTTTAGAAGGTTTATGAATGTCAAAACATTAATGTTTACTTACCACTTTCAAAACTGCAGGCCTGATTTAAGTAGCTCAGACGTAAATCTATGTTCAACTGGGATCTAAACACATTACATATAATTCTACATAGTGGGATTCAGACAAAGACTTGTATTATACTGCAGACAAGTGTACATTAACAAACTATATTCATACAAAATAACCACTATAATTTTCAATCTCCTTTCATTTTATATAGCATATTCTCGTAGTTCAGCCTTACAGTATAGATCTGTTGAATAGTTTTGACTGCAGAGGGGCTTTGTATTTCTTCCGTTACCACCAATGTGATGTCTGCTCAGTAAAGTGCCGCGCAAAGCACATATATATGCACAATACTTCAATCTACTTTCCTTTATATCTAAATATTCTATTGAATACTGTTTATTTTCATAATTAATGAGAATTTACTGCTTAACTGTGGTAGGTTAAAGAGCTGTAACATTTTCTCCATAATTGATAGTGCTGCCACCTAGTGTGACTGAGAAGTCATCTACCCACTTAAAGTTGAAAAGTTACGTCTTTTAACATAGATCTACATCAATTTATTACATATATTTATGTCTGAATGAGGTAGATAAGCGTAAATCAGACGTCTACGTCTGTTGAACCTAAATAAACCTTAACCCTTTAACTGCTGGCCTTGAAAAATGTCATTTGGGACTTAAACCCGCAGTTCTTACTGCACGTCCAGTAACAGTCAGAGTGCAGTCGGGACAGGTACTCAGCTCTATATATAGGGGCGCTGGGCCTTTAACCACCGGCCTTATGCCATGGGATTATGCAATTTTGCAAGTATGTACTCCCTAGGATAGTGGGTAAGAAGTGGAATAAGTTGTATTAGAGACAGAACTTACATCTTTCTGACAAGGGGACGTAGTAGTCATGTTAAATATTTTTGGATTGATTCAAAAATAATTTTTCTTTGTTCCATAGCAGGAGCTGTAATTTAGTGGTATTGCTACCCTAGGGTAGCAATTTTGCTGCCCTATGGCAGCAGCGGTTTTTCAAGGGTATTTTAGATGCTGCCCAGAGGCAGCAGCGGCCCTTAAAGGTTATGTTCTAACATCTACAAACCTTCCAAAATTACCAATCTCAAACCTTTTGGTTGGACAACTACTTAGAGAAACCTCTGAGCTACGTTGAAACTACATAGTACAGTACGTGTGTTTACTGGGATGATACTGTGATGGCCGTAACCGTATCAGCAGGTTATGCGCCCTGTGTACAGGCAATATATCATCAATAGTTCTTTTTGATTTAACATGTACTGTGTTTGAAATTTCTAGCCTCCAACCTTTTTGGACCGGGATGTTCACAGAATCCAGGTAAGGGATGCATTAGATCTAAATAGGATAATAATATGGTACATTATATTGGGACCTCTACGATTCTGTTAATAATGGAGGTTTACGCAGCCTACATTTTATATTCTTGTTATTGTAATAATCGTTCCTGTTAATTAGTTATATGAGTAATGCATTATCTACCCCTTTAGCAGAATGCAGTGTTTCGCCACATGACAGAATGGATTGTGGTACGACGGGTATTTTTATAAGTAGGTCGTACTGTTTGAGAAATGGATGCTGCTATGATGACACGATAGGGGATGTCAAATGGTGTTTTCAAAAAGGTAGGGGATCTATTATGTATTATGGCGATATATTTCTGAGTACGGCGTGTTCATTATTTCAATGATTTTAATTAAATATGTATTAAATCAAATGAGTTATGAATACCAATAATTGACCAATTTCTATAGATTATCTACTTAAACAGCTGCCAAAGTCGTGTATATAGTACTATAATATAGATGATAAGATATTCCACTGTTGACCAGAAAAATGCCACATTGCTGTGGATCAGAGAGTACCATGTGGCGCACCATCAAACCAAGAATGTATAAAGACGGGATGCTGTTTAGACCATCGGTACGGTCCCTACTGTTATAAAGCTGGTAAGAAACAATTGTAATACATGTAGATACATACTGTAAACGTAGATATTTTCGCGCAGCTAAATTTTCGCGCAGCTGGCACATATAGGCATTTTCGCGCAATCATATTTTCGCGCAGCTGCAATCAGGGGCTCCTTAGCTACATGTCAGTTTTTACGGTTTTTCAATCGGACAATTATTAAGGGTTTTAGAGACAAAATTATTGTTCAAATATTTTGCCCCCATGCCCCTTCCAAGACAAAAAAGTTTTGCAGCAAAACATTTGTCTTGACTCCCCACAACAATAGGGCCCCATACAGGTAAATTTGACAATTCGACATGACCCTAGTGACAAGGGACAAGACCTATTCCTTAGAATCGACAAATGACATAGGCATTCCTTAAATCAACAAGTGACATGAGGGCTAGTGACAATTTTACAGTGTCAGTGACAAAGGACAAGCCCCCTTTCTTAAAATCGACAAGGGACATTGGCATTTCTTAAAATCCACAAGTGACACAGCACCCCCCTGTCTGGGGCCCTAACAATTGTCTTAATTTGGCATTATTAAACATTTGTTTTGGATTTTCACGACCAGTGTGACCGGGCCTTAATTATAGTCTATGGTCACATTGGGGCCACATAAGATCCACGTTATCATATAGGCATCATATAAGCCTACTAGGTTTTTCCAACATGTTAGAGTTGGTATTTGAGTCTCTTCTGCAGTGCAATATAGAATGCCAGATATCATTGGAAAGCTATTTCTTTGTGCAATATTTTCGCGCACATCATATTTTTGCGCACATCATATTTTCGCGCACATCCCTATGTGTGCGAAATGCGCGAAAATATGTACTGAGCGAAAATTAATACGTTTACAGTATAATATATCAGGCCTGTTACTAGCCTTCGTCACAAGTGATTCGTTCCTTTTTCTTTAAAGTGGAACTTGGAATTTCATCAAAAAATGGATGCAAACAATGACTTGATTTCTAGACAAAATTATTATATATGGGGCATATTATACAAAATATCAATTATTTAGTTTTTTCTCTATAGACATTGATTATTGTCCGATTTACAAGTAGTTTAATATTATATTCACATCAGTATGTGAAATAATCATTTAGCATTAGTCTGAATTCAATAAGAGAGTGGTATCAAGATATATCTGAATAGCATGCAGTAGATATAGGTCCACGCTAATTTACCAGGTGGAATGGTCATGCACTGCAGTCAGTTTTCACAAGTTATAGAAACGATGATACAGAAGTCTATACCTATAACAATACACTTGTAAATGGAGATCATAAAAGAGGAACATATTAAGAGCTCACTGATGGTTGCTCTAGTCTTTCCCATTTGTTTCTCAGTAGATGCAATGAGGGGCCCAAGAACGCGCCCAGAGAAATTAGGAAGAAGGGGCCGCGGACTGAGCAACGCCAGGTTCTATTCTGATGCCGTAACCAATATATTGGTAAGCGATATAATAATTAATGATTTAATAAATAATCAAGTACACATTTCTCGTCAGCTGTCGTATTAATGAATGTTCTACTACTTACACAGTTACATTGTGGTTTGTCATAGCGGTGATTGGATTTGTTTATTACTTAAGAATATAGCGTAGGTCTACGTTCTATGTCTATTAATATGTCAGTCTAAAGTAGTATATACATGTAACTTTGCCAGAACAAGTGTCTTTCTCTTCCGTCGCTGTAGTGTAGGTAACAAGTTATCTCTAACGCCATTTTTGGGTTAAAATAAAGTCATATTTGCACCAGGCTCACCACCAAAGTGTAGTGCGCAACAACCCATTAACAAGGCAAAAGGGTCCATTCATTATCTCATTATTTGGGCTTTTTTTGATTTTGCAGTGTGTATTTATTTCATAAATGATATTTCAAAATACATCAACAATCAAAAAATAGCGAGCGATCTTCATGGAATAAATCCAATTTTATCACAGCACGTTTTAGGGTCTCATGCCCGTGCACATTTTAGTGATACGATTGATGTATAATAACAGGTAATTTGTATGCAGCAATCCTAGACAATATATCGTACGTATAACACTATTAACCCATAACCAGTGACTGTATCCGACAGTCTTCAATAAATGTGGTGTATTATATACGTAGAAAACTTAAAGTAGTTTCAATGTTTTCCTTGACACTCAACCATGGCAATTTTAATCTATCCTCCGGAATAGGGAGAGAGAGATACATTATGTCTTTGTGTCATGCAGAGTTTCCAAGGCCCAGTGGGGAACTTGCTTCAGGAGGAATTCTTTGCGTATCTGCTGCCAAGGAAAACGATTGCAAATCTAACCCTTTCTGACGTGGGCATGTCTATATTTGGTAACCTTACTGACACAAAGGTAAAGAGCTAAATAATTTTGTATTTATATTAAAATCAATATTAAGGTCTTCCATTATCGATTAAACACACGTTATTTTCTGGATCCAAGACCTACGTTGTTCCAGAATGTGATTTTGAATTTAATTTGAAACGTATTATTGTACCTAACACTCCTTATACTTATGCTGATACGGGTGATATTGAGAAGAAGCAGGGATGAAGATGAATTATCGTGTCATCATTTTCAGAAACTTACTCTGACTCGCCAAACATTAGAGGTTGCAACAGATGCTCAGCTTGACACAACAATGGCCCAATACTTTAAAAGGTAATCACACTTTGTAAACTAACTATAAAAATTGACACAGAGAAGCTTTATTGTTTTGAATGTAAGGCAGTGGGGCATGATACATATCTTTAGAGGGGTCAACTCTTCTAGATTTACCCAAATACACCCCTGCTATTAATATCACAATGATCACTCCCTAACAGTCATGTCTGCCTTTGTAGATTTGCATGTTCCCTTTTGCCGGGTATCCCAGTGTACATTCTGGCAGTACCTGGTTCTGTAGGTCTGGACCTAGCCATGGATCTTTGTTCCTGTAATAAAGAGGAATCATCAAATACACCAGCCAAGGTAAATAGCCAGGTGAAATAGCAGTATACATTATGTGTTGTCTTTGTATTTCTCTCAATATGTTTATCCCGCATTCCCTTCTGAAACACAGAATCAAAACCATGTTACTGGATACGATACACTATATATCATTTTTCATTTCTTACTATCAAATAATATGACTGATTCTGTGGATCTGGTAGACAGCTCTAGTATTGTGAATTATAATGGATAGTTTGCTACAGTCATCAAAACAAAGCAATTCTATTAGGTCAGACATCACAACGGTGAAACAATCTCTCATAGCATAATTTTGTACTTCTAGTGCTACATGTGATAATGAAGTATTTCTACAAACGGTTCATAATTACACCATACATAATGTGTATATCCATTATTCATTGCAACAGGTTAAAGAACTGTGCATTGCTATCCACCTCAAGATTCAAAGTCTTGAGCACTTTCAAGACCTTGCTCAAAGGATGTGCCCCGAATGTTTTGTATACTTATTGGAGCAAAGGTATGTATGTTCTGATCAATACTATTCTATTTGATGAAACAGAAAGCCATTCTGTCTAAAAATATTTTAAACAATCTCCAAGAGTCAATGTTTACCCACCTCTTTAAGTATGTGTAAAATCACCATACATGTATGTGTTACTTAGTCATATGATGCATAGGCCTAAAAATAGATTGTAATATCCCCACGAAGTGGATGACATGCATATGTTAAAATCTCATAGTGAAGTCAACCTCTTACAGGTCTGAATGGGAAGATGAGGTACAAAGTAACCCGGACCTGAAGAGTTTAGCCTGTAATAAAATTGGCAACAGTTTTAGCTTACCTCCAGCCACCCTCTCTAAGTGGGCACAGGTCTGCACACTGCCTGCCAATGTGAGTGTAACTTTGCATCATTATTATAGTGGCTAATTAAAAGGGCACCTATAAGCAAATATATAGAGTTGGGTCGGGGGGGGGGAGGTGAGAGGCCAAATTAGCCCACACACAACCTCTGTTTAATTAAATTACCATTCACTCCCTTGCATTCCTAGTTATTTGTTAATAATAGAACTGTATTGAGATTTAGCAGATCGTAAATAGTTATTTATGATTATCATCTAAAAGCAATTTTTATAAAGTGTACTGTAATATCATTCTTACTACGATGAGAGATTTGTCTCCTCTTTATATTCTGTCCTCTTTCCATAATCACAGGACAGTGATTGTGAGGGACTGTGGCCATCACTGATGGCGTATCAGCCAACCTTACCATCCCCTGCTCACCTGGCCAAGTGTAAGGAGGTATTCTGTAGACGTCTGTGCCATCTTACCCAAGACGAGATAGAGCGTATGCAAAGTGTACTCCGCTCAGATCAGTAAGTTGTACCATAGTAAGATGGATACAGTAAAGGTAATGAATAATGAATAGCGCTGCGGGAAGGTTTTAGTATCATTTGTAAAAGAAGATAGAATTTGCATTTGAGGCTAAATGGCAAACATCCCTTTAAAATAGTTCATAATCATATTATAATCTGTAATATACATGTATTGTAAATGTCTACGACTGAAGAAGAATATAGAAAATGAATTTACTCTGCAGCAATGAAGACATGGGGTGCATGGCCTATCTAGATTATACGAATCCATTACAGGTATGTACATACGTATCTGATTGGTGTCTAGCCAGCTATCTCTTGCATCTGTCTGTGAAAGAATATAAAGATGACAGAGTGGCTATATATATATATATATATATATATATATATATATATATATATATATATATATATATATATATATATATATTGTAAGGAAATCAGAAGCATAGCATAGAAGACACGACAGCCATCCATAAAGGGTTACCAAGTGATCCTTTATTCATGAAGTCCAATCTCTATCTGATGAGTACAGAGTCAGTCCCGACTTATATACCCCCCTCCAGCGTCTCCATTCTCGTACGAGAATGTGCCGATTCCCGTACGAGAATGTGCCGATTCTCGTACGAGAATGTGCCGATTCTCGTACGAGAATGTGCCGACTCTCGTACGATGTGCATTCCCGTACAATGTGCATTCTCGGCCGAGATTGTGCCGATTCTCGTGCGAGGCCACCCCCGTGCCCGCTACACTCTCCACACCCTATTTCTAAGCCCCCTCTAATACAACAAGCAACTAAGCCCAACCAGAGGGCTGTACAGGAAGTTTCTATTAGTTGCCTACATTTTACTTTTATCTTATTATTACATGGCACCAAGGGAGGGCTGAGTCCACTACTCCCTAGTCCATCTATCCATGATTCCGATGGGTTTCCTCTTGCCGCCCGGCGCCCTGGTCCATCAACCCGGGATTCCGATGGTTTTCCTCTCGCCGCCCGGCGCCCTGGTCCATCAACCCGGGATCCCGATGGTTTTCCTCTCGCCGCCCAGCGCCCTGGTCCATCAACCCGGGATTCCGATGGTTTTCCTCTCGCTGTCCGGCGCCCTGGTCCATCAACCAGTGATCCTGATGGTTTTCCTTTCGCCGCCCGGCGCCCTGGTCCATCAACCCGGGATCCCGATGGTTTTCCTCTCGCCGCCCAGCGCCCTGGTCCATCAACCCGGGATCCCGATGGTTTTCCTCTCGCCGCCCAGCGCCCTGGTCCATCAACCCGGGATTCCGATGGTTTTCCTCTCACTGTCCGGCGCCCTGGTCCATCAACCAGTGATCCTGATGGTTTTCCTTTCGCCGCCCGGCGCCCTGGTCCATAAACCCGGGATCCCGATGGTTTTCCTTTCGCCGCCCGGCGCCCTGGTCCATCAACCCGGGATTCCGATGGTTTTCCTCTCGCCGCCCGGCGCCCTGGTCCATCAACCCGGGATCCTGATGGTTTTCCTCTCGCCGCCCAGCGCCCTGGTCCATCAACCTGGGATTCCGATGGTTTTCCTCTCGCTGTCCGGCGCCCTGGTCCATCAACCAGTAATCCTGATGGTTTTCCTTTCGCCGCCCGGCGCCCTGGTCCATCAACCCGGGATCCCGATGGTTTTCCTCTCGCCGCACAGCGCCCTGGTCCATCTACCAGTGATTCAAATGGATTTTGTCCCCCTAGAAGTTCCAACTCCTCTTGGTGAATCCCTACCACATCCTGGTGCATCCCCACCATGTCCCAGTGCATCTCCGCCATGCCTGGGTGCCTCTCCGACCCCTCTCGGTGCGTCTCCACAGCATCCCGGTTCAACACCGACCCCTCTTGGTGCGTCTCCACCGCGTCTCGGTGCATCCCCGACACCTCTTGGTGCATCTCCACTGTGTCCCGGTGCATCTCCGACCCCTCTTGGTGTGTCTCCACTGTGTCCTGGTTCATCTCTGGCCCCTCTCGGCGCATCTTTGACCCCTCTCGGTGCATCTCTGACCCCTCTCGGTGCATCTCCGACCCCTCTCGGTGCATCTGCACCACGTCCCGGTGCACGTCTGACCTCTCTCGGTGCATCCCCACCATGTCCTGCTGCATCTCCGACCCTTCTCGGTGCATCTCCACCATGTCCCGCTGTATCTCCGACCCCTCTCGGTGCATCACCACATCCTGCTGCATCTCTGACCCCTTTCGGTGCATCTCCATCATGTCCCGGTGCATCTCTGACCCCTTTCGGTGTGTCTCCACCGCGTCCCGGTACATCTCCGACCCCTCTCGGCGCATCTCCGACCCCTCTCGGTGCGTCTCCACCGCATCCCGGTGCATCTCCGACCCCTCTAGGTGCATCACCAGTGCATCCCGGTGCATCTCTGACCCCTCTTGCTGCATCTCCACTGTGTCCTGGTGCATCTCCGACCCCTCTCGGTGCGTCGCCACCGCATCCCAGTTCATCTCCGACCCCTCTCGGTGCGTCGCCACCGCCTCCCAGTTCACCTCCGACCCCTTTCGGTGCATCTCTACTGCGTCCCGGTGCATCTCCGACCCCTCCCGGTGCATCTCCGATCCCTCTCGGTGCCTCTCCACTGCATCCCGCTGCATCTCCGAACCCTCTCGCTGCATCTCCACTGTGTCCCTGTGCATCTCCGACCCCTCTCGGTGCATCTCCACCATGTCCCGCTGTATCTCCGACCCCTCTCGGTGCATCACCACATCCTGCTGCATCTCTGACCCCTTTCGGTGCATCTCCATCATGTCCCGGTGCATCTCTGACCCCTTTCGGTGTGTCTCCACCGCGTCCCGGTACATCTCCGACCCCTCTCGGCGCATCTCCGACCCCTCTCGGTGCGTCTCCACCGCATCCCGGTGCATCTCCGACCCCTCTAGGTGCATCACCAGTGCATCCCGGTGCATCTCTGACCCCTCTTGCTGCATCTCCACTGTGTCCTGGTGCATCTCCGACCCCTCTCGGTGCGTCGCCACCGCATCCCAGTTCACCTCCGACCCCTTTCGGTGCATCTCTACTGCGTCCCGGTGCATCTCCGACCCCTCTCGGTGCGTCTCCGACCCCTCTCGGTGCCTCTCCACTGCATCCCGCTGCATCTCCGAACCCTCTCGCTGCATCTCCACCGTGTCCCTGTGCATCTCCGACCCCTCTTGCTGCATCTCCACCATGTCCTGGTGCATCTCCGACCCCTCTAGGTGCGTCTCCACTGCGTCCTGGTGCATCTCCGACCCCTCTCGGTGCGCTGCCACCGCATCCCAGTTCATCTCTGACCTCTCTCGGTGCATCCCCACCACATCCTGCTGCATCTCCGACCCCTCTTGCTGCATCTCCACCATGTCCCGCTGTATCTCCGACCCCTCTTGGTGCATCACCACATCCTGCTGCATCTCCGACCCCTCTCGGTGCGTCGCCACCGCATCCCAGTTCACCTCCGACCCCTTTCGGTGCATCTCTACTGCGTCCCGGTGCATCTCCGACCCCTCTCGGTGCGTCTCCGACCCCTCTCGGTGCCTCTCCACTGCATCCCGCTGCATCTCCGAACCCTCTCGCTGCATCTCCACCGTGTCCCTGTGCATCTCCGACCCCTCTTGCTGCATCTCCACCATGTCCTGGTGCATCTCCGACCCCTCTAGGTGCGTCTCCACTGCGTCCTGGTGCATCTCCGACCCCTCTCGGTGCGCTGCCACCGCATCCCAGTTCATCTCTGACCTCTCTCGGTGCATCCCCACCACATCCTGCTGCATCTCCGACCCCTCTTGCTGCATCTCCACCATGTCCCGCTGTATCTCCGACCCCTCTTGGTGCATCACCACATCCTGCTGCATCTCCGACCCCTCTCGGTGCATCTGCACCACGTCCCTGTGCATCTCTGACCCCTTTCGGTGTGTCTCCACCGCGTCCCGGTACATCTGCGACCCCTCTTGGTGCATCTCCGACCCCTCTTGGTGCATCTCCGACCCCTCTCGGTGCCTCTCCACCGTGTCCTGCTGCATCTCCGACCCCTCTCGCTGCATCTCCACCGTGTCCCGGTGCATCTCCGACCCCTCTTGCTGCATCTCCACCATGTCCTGGTGCATCTCCGACCCCTCTAGGTGCGTCTCCACTGTGTCCTGGTGCATCTCCGACCCCTCTCGGTGCGTCTCCACCGCGTCCCGGTGCATCTCCGACCCCTCTAGGTGCGTCTCCACTGTGTCCTGGTGCATCTCCGACCCCTCTCGGTGCGTCGCCACCGCATCCCAGTTCACCTCCGACCCCTTTCGGTGCATCTCCACTGTGTCCCGGTGCATCTCCGACCCCTCTCGGTCCGTCTCCACCGCGTCCCGGTGCATCTCCGACCCCTCTCGGTGCATTGCCACCACATCCCAGTTCACCTCCGACCCCTTTCGGTGCATCTCCACTGTGTCCAGGTGCATCTCCGACCCCTCTCGGTGCGTGTCCACCGCGTCCCGGTGCATCTCCGACCCCTCTCGGTGCATCGCCACCGCATCCCAGTTCACCTCCGACCCCTTTCGGTGCATCTCCACTGCGTCCCGGTGCATCTCCGACCCCTCTCGGTGCATCTGCACCAGGTCCCGGTGCATCTCCACTGCATCCCGATGTATCTCCGACCCCTCTCGGTGCATCTCCACCATGTCCTGGTGCATCTCTGAGCTGTCATTATCGTCCGACGGCCAGTCTCGTCCTACCTCATCCAGTACGATCTCCAACCTGCTAGAATCGTCAAACGGCCGCCAGTCTCGTCCTACATGATCTAGTACGATCCCCAACCTGCTAGAATCGTCCGCTGACCGCCAGTCTCGTCCTACATGATCTAGTACGATCCCCGACCTGCTAGAATCGTCCGCCGGCCGCCAGTCTCGTCCTACATGACCTAGTACGATCCCCAACCTGCTAGAATCGTCCGCCGGCCGCCACTCTCGTCCTACATGATTTAGTACGATCCCCAACCTGCTAGAATCGTCCGCCGACCGCCAGTCTCGTCCTACATGATCTAGTACGATCCCCAACCTGCTAGAATCGTCCGCCGGCCGCCAGTCTCGTCCTACATTACCTAGTACGATCCCCAACCTGCTAGAATCGTCTGCCGACCGCCAGTCTCGTCCTACATGATTTAGTACGATCCTCGACCTGCCAGAATCGTCCGACGACCGCCAGTCCCGTCCTACACCATCTAGTACGATCCTCGACCTGCCAGAATCGTCCGACGACCGCCAGTCTCGTCCTACATCATCTAGTACAATCCCCAACCTGCCAGAATCGTCCGACGACCGCCAGTCCTGTCCTACATCATCTAGTACGATCCCCGACCTGCCAGAATCGTCCGTCGACCGCCAGTCTCGTCCGACTTCCTCCAGTACTAGCCCCGACCTTGCAGCATCGTCCGACGGCCGCCAGCATCGTCCTAGATCCTTCCGTACGATCTCCGACCTTGCAGCATCGTCGGAGGGCCGCCAGCATCGTCCTAGATCCTCCCGTACGATCCCCGACCTTGCAGCATCGTCCGACGGCCGCCAGCATCGTCCTAGATCCTTCCGTACGATCCCCGACCTTGCAGCATCGTCCGACGGCCGCCAGCATCGTCCTAGATCCTCCCGTACGATCCCCGACCTTGCAGCATCGTCCGACGGCCGCCAGCATCGTCCTAGATCCTCCCGTACGATCCCCGACCTTGCAGCATCGTCCAACGGCCGCCAGCCTCCTCCTAGATCATCCAGTATGATCCCCGACCTGCTAGAATCGTCCGACAGCCGCCAGCATCGACTGAAATCCTCCTGTTCCATCCCCGACCTGCTTATCTCTCCTGCCATCATCGGCATTGCCCACCTGCCGCCCTCATCTGCCGCCGCTAGCCTTTATCTGTCTGCCCGTTCTGCTTCCAATGTCCGTGAGTCCGTTTGTCCTTTGAATCATCGCTGTCACCATTGTAAGGAAATCAGAAGCATAGCATAGAAGACACGACAGCCATCCATAAAGGGTTACCAAGTGATCCTTTATTCATGAAGTCCAATCTCTATCTGATGAGTACAGAGTCAGTCCCGACTTATATACCCCCCTCCAGCGTCTCCATTCTCGTACGAGAATGTGCCGATTCCCGTACGAGAATGTGCCGATTCTCGTACGAGAATGTGCCGATTCTCGTACGAGAATGTGCCGACTCTCGTACGATGTGCATTCCCGTACAATGTGCATTCTCGGCCGAGATTGTGCCGATTCTCGTGCGAGGCCACCCCCGTGCCCGCTACAATATATATATATATATATTGTAGCGGGCAGGAGGGTGCTGTCGGCCGAGAATGGACACATTCTCGGCCGAGAATGCAGGTCGGCCGAGAATGGGCGTCGGCCGAGAATGGACACATTCTCGGCCGAGAATGGGCGTCGGCCGAGAATGGGCGTCGGCCGAGAATGAGCACATTCTCGGCCGAGAATGGAGACGCTGGGGGGTATATAAGTCGGGGCTGACTCTGTACTCATCAGAATAGATATTGGACTTCATGAATAAAGGATCACTTGGAATACCCACAGGGCTGGCTGTCGTGTCTTCTATGCTATGCTTCTACTTTCCTTACATTGGTGACAGCGGTGAACTCAAGGATATACGGACCCATTGCAGGATGAATGGATCTATAAGATGCTGTGAGGTCTTGGATCGTACAGGAGGATCTCGGACGATGCTGGCGGCCGTCGGACGAAGCTGTGAGGTCGGAGATGCTACTGGAGGAAGTCGGACGAGAATGGTCACATTCTCGGCCGAGAATGGGCGCATTCTCGGCCGAGAATGCATGTCGGATGAGAATGCACATCGGACGGGGGTGGGCCCGTTCTCGGCCGAGAATGGAGAAGCTGGGGGAGGAAATCGGACAAGATTGGTGGCCGTCAGATGATGCAGCCAGCTCAAGAACGGTGCAGGAGGGTACAGGACAACATGGACAGGCCGTGGGCGATGCAGGCAGGTCAGGGATCGTACAGGAGAATCTCGGACGATGCTGGCTGCCGTCGGACGATGCTACACAGCAGGATCTCAGAATATGCTGGCAGCCGATGGAAGATGTTGAGAGGTCAGGGACTAGGTCTAGCACACCAGTGGAGGGCGTTGGACTATCCTGCCACGCTGCGGACGATCTGGGCAGGCCAGTGTTTACACGGGAAGGGGTAGGACGATCCTGGAAGACTGCAGGTGACGTGGGAGAGCTGGGGTCGGCCGAGAAAGGTGTCGAACGATGTTGGCAGACCACAGATGTTCTGGCCGAGCTAGGAATGAAACAGGGAGGTGGGGAACGACGTTGGTGGGTGTCAGACTATGCAGACAGGTCTGGAGTGGTACTGGAGGAAGTCGGACGAGTCTGGCGGCCGTCGGACAATGCAGACAGGTCGGGAGAGGTACAGGAAGATGTCGGACGATTCTGGTGGCAATCGGACGATGCTGTGATGTCGGGGATCGTACAGGAGGGTGTTGGACAATCTCGGCCGAGATTGGGGCTACAACTCGGCCGGGTTTGGGGCTACGTCTCGGCCGAGATTGGGGCTACATCTCGGCCGAGTTTGGGGCTGCATCTCGGCCGAGTTTGGGGCTGCATCTCAGGGATCGTACAGGAGGGTGTGGTGGAGATGCACCAAGAGGGGTCGGAGAGGCACCGGGACATGGTGGAGATGCACCAAGAGGGGTCGGAGATGCAGCAGGACATGGTGCAGATGCACCAAGAAGGGTCGGAGATGCACCAAGAGGGGTCGGCAATGCAACGCGATGTGGTGGAGATGCACCGAGAGGGGTCGGAGATGCAGCGGGACGTGATGGAGATGCATCAAGAAGGGTCGGAGATGCACCAGGACGTGGTGGAGATGCACCGAGAGGGGTCAGAGATGCACCGAGAGGGGTTGGAGATGCATCGAGAGGGGTTGGAGATGCACCGGGACGTGAAGGAGATGCACCAAGAGGGGTCGGAGATGCAGTGGGACGTGATATGGATGCATCGAGAAGGGTCGGAGATGCACCAGGATGTGGTGGAGATGCACCGTGAGCGGTCAGAGATGCAGCGAGACATGGTGGAGATGCACCGAGAGGGGTCGGAGATGCACCGAGAGGGGCCAGAGATGTACCGGGATGTGATGGAGATGCACCGAGAGGGGTCAGAGATGCACCGAGACATGGGGGAAATGCACCGAGAGGGGTCGGGGATGCACCGGGACGTGGTGGAGATGCACCAAGAGGGGTCAGAGATGGACCAGGACGTGGTGGAGATGCACCAGGACGTTGTGAAGATGCACCCAGACATGGTGGAGATGCACCGAGAGGGGTCCGAGATGCAGCGGGACATGGTGGGGAAGCACCACAAGAGATCGGAGATGCACTGGGACGTGGTGGGCCCTAGTAGCAAGCCCGCACGGGGCCAATTTGGTTTTAGCTCGGATTGGCTGTTTGAAGTCGGGCAAAACTGAGCTTGGTTTCATGTTGGGCAGATGGCTGGGCTGAAGTGTGGCCCCGATCGGGCTGCCCATTTTGGGCTCAGATCAGTTTCAAAGCGGGCTGCCCGATTTGGGCTCAGATCAGTTTCAAAGAGGGCTACCCGCTTTGGGTTCATGTTGGCCAGATGACAGGAAACCCGTCCAAAACCCGTTCTGAGCCCAATTCGGGCAGCCCACTTGGGGCCACACCAAAACCCAGTGCCCTAAACCAACGGGCGCCCGTCGGTTAGCCCACTCCGGGCCGATGAGGGCTGAGGTTGGGTTTGGACAGGGCAACTGGTCTAATAGTTCTGATGATTGACACCAGATGTCACTACTATACAATAATTAGAGTTTTCCAACAAAGCCAGATGAAATTGACATTATATAATAATACAATAAAATGTTAAAGTGATGTAGAATAGGAAACAATAATTAGATGTTCTCACAGTTTGGAAATAAGATAGAATATATATTTGAATGATGAAAAGGAGGTTCTCTAAGCAGCTATCCAGTGTAAACACTATTTCTGTGGCATTACAATCTTAATACAAGACTCATGTGCCCCATGTAGGTATGAACTATTGCTTTGAAGGCCAATGTGCACCATAGACACTTGTCTATGCTGCATGTGGCTCAAACCTGATGATAATAGGCCTGCTTGATACTTGCATTATTGGGTAGGAAGAGTATGATTATGCCTTGGGTTGATTAGCAGGACCTAGGATATCTGGTTCAACAAATACAAGAAATCATTGGAGAATTATTGAATAGATTCTAAAAACCCATAATTATCCGATCTTAGCCCGCTTTCAACCCGTCCAAAAACCGATCTAAGCCCGCTTTTAACCCGTCCAAAAACCGATCTGAACCCACTTTCAGCCCGTCCAAAAACCAATCTGAGCCCAAAGTGGGAAGCCCGTCCTAAAACTGATCTGAGCCCAAAGTGGGCTTCCCGTCCAAAACCCGATCTGCGCCCAACATGGGAAGCCCGCACGGGGCCAGACCAAAGCCCAGTGCCCTAAACCGATGGGAGCCCGTCGGTTAGCCCACTCCGGGCCAGACTTGCAAACACAGTCTGGCCCCGTCCGGGGCCACAGTGTGTTTGCTTCTAGGGGGGATGCACCAGGAAGGGTCGGCGATGCACCGGGACATGGTAGAGATGCACCAAGAGGGGTCGGAGATGGACCAGGACATGGTGGAGATGCACCGGGCTGTGGTGAAGATGCAGCAAGAGGGGTCGGAGATGCAGCGGGACGTGGTGGAGATGCCCCGAGAGGGGCCAGAGATGCATCAAGAGGGGTTGGAGATGCAGCGGGACATGGTGGAGATGCAACGGGACGTGGTGGAGATGCACCGAGAGGGGTCAGAGATGCAGCCGGACGTGGGGGAGATGCAGCGAGAGGGGTCGGAGATGCACCAGGACATGGTGGAGATGTACCGAGAGGGGTCAAAGATGCACCAAGAGGGGTCAGGGATGTACAAGGACGTGGTGGAGATGCAGCGGGATGTGGTGGAGATGCACCGAGAGGGGTCGGAGATGCACCAGGCCGTGGTGAAGATGCTGAGAGAAGGGTCGGAGATGCAAAGAGAGGGGTCAGAGATGCAACGAGAGGGGTCGGAGATGCAGCGAGAGGGGTCGGAGATGCAGCGAGAGGGGTCGGAGATGCAGTGGGACGTGGTGCAGATGCACCAAGAGGGGTCAGAGATGCACCGGGACGTGGTGGAGATGCACCGTGAGCGGTCAGAGCTGCACCGAGACGTTGTGGAGATGCACCGAGAGGGGTCGGAGATGCAGCGGGATGTAGTTGAGATGCACCGAGAGGCATCGGAGAGGCAGCGGGACATGGTGGAGATGCACCGAGAGGGGTCGGAGATGCAGCGGGACTTGGTGGAGATGCCCCAAGAGGGGTTGGAGACGCAACGGGACGTGGTGCAGATGCACCAAGAAGGTTCGGAACTTCTAGTTGGACAAAATCTCTTGGAATCACTGGTTGATGGACCAGGGCGCCAGGCGGCGAGAGGAAAGCCATCGGGATCACTGGTTGATGGACCAGGGCGCCAGGCGGCGAGAGGAAAGCCATCGGGATCACTGGGGGATGGACCAGGGCGCCAGGCGGCGAGAGGAAAGCCATCGGGATCACTGGGGGATGGACCAGAGCGCCAGGCGGCGAGAGGAAAACCATCGGGGCTCCTGGTGGACAGACCAGGACACTGGGTGGCAAGGGTTCAATCGGATGAACCAGAGGCTGTGATTGATGGCTGCCACACCGAGTCGGCCGGCAATAGAACCGGGCTGGATGAACCAGAAGCTGGCCCAGACGAACCAGAGGCCATACGGAACAAGTACCCTACCAAGTCAGGCAGTGGTTTCAGCCCCTGGCAGTTAGCTTTAACATCTCTCATAGATGGCCCAGGGAGAAGTGGACTCAGCCCTCCCTTGGTGTCATGTAAGATAAAACTAAAAAGTAGGCAATTAACTTCCTGTACAGCCTTATGGCTTTATTGTGATACTTTAGTCAGGTTGGGCTTAGTTGCTTGTTGTATTAGAGGGGGCTTAGAAATAGGGTGTGGAGAGTGTAGCGGGCAGGAGGGTGCTGTCGGCCGAGAATGGACACATTCTCGGCCGAGAATGCAGGTCGGCCGAGAATGGGCGTCGGCCGAGAATGCAGGTCGGCCGAGAATGGGCGTCGGCCGAGAATGGGCGTCGGCCGAGAATGAGCACATTCTCGGCCGAGAATGGAGACGCTGGGGGGTATATAAGTCGGGGCTGACTCTGTACTCATCAGATAGATATTGGACTACATGAATAAAGGATCACTTGGAATACCCACAGGGCTGGCTGTCGTGTCTTCTATGCTATACTTCTACTTTCCTTACAATATATATATATATGGCCAAAGTCCTATAGTATACTGATGTGATTTTGTTATGCAATGGTGCGATTTTTTCCTATGTATATTCATTGTAGTTCAAAATATTTGCATCACCTGCAAAATCAAACCCGTTAACTTCAGCCATAACGTCTTACAAATACAACCTTTGAGCAAGATTTACCATTCTGAAATGAACAATGACAAACTGATAATAAGAAGCGGTCACATGATGATGCTAATAGGTCATACTGCATATTTGTTATTTAGTCTTTATTTTGACTGAGCCAGTGGAACATGATAACTTTCATGGGTTTAGGTCATTAAAACCAATAAAAGTTGTGTTTATATAAGTCTCTTGCTACTCTCTTGCTACCATGATGTACATATAGCAGTTATGTTACGAGTACAAAGCTGTACGCGAAATACAGTGAAGGGAGCCTTATACCCCCACAGCTTGGTACAAGGCCTATAACTCATTTATACCACTAGCTATATACAGTATACAAGAGGTGTGAAATGCTTTGTTCTCCGTGCCCGCTGTGGTATAACATGCATTTATTATCATGTATAGCAGGGCGTTACACCTGAGGTGAGCGCTGAGTCCTTACCAGGGTCATGTGTCCGCAGGAGCTACGTCATCAAGAGGGCTCAGGAAGCTAACCAACGCCGTAGGAAAAGACGTAATAATGCTTATACTACTATTAAATATGCAAACATTAAATCACATGATTTATTTTATGACATGAATCAACCACACGTCCCTGTCACATATTTTGCTCGCTTGTCCAACATAAATGCATAACCCAGGTTACAGGTGATCAACAAAACCTAAGACCCCCTCCCATCCCCTTGCTGGTGACGTCATTTGTGGATGTTCCCTATGAACAGGTATGGCTGTATCTCAGTGGTGTATGTTTCATTTTAATGCATGGTAATATGTCACTATGGTATAGTGTTGTATTTGCTGTGTGTCTGGAACGAGATAACCTCATAGTTTGAATATGGTCAATTAAGATTCTTTTAAAAGGTGATCCTGTGTCCTCTAACCATCAGTGAAATGAGGGTCAATCAAGAAAACAATTTCAGTATGTATTACAATAATCTGTATTACTTCCTCCCCCAGTAGCATGTAGTGTTTCTTGTGAGGAGATTCAGGATGACATTACCTTGGATATCGACCCTCCTGATGTATTAGGTGCCAATCAAATCACCACATGTTTGGAGACCGGTAATCTCTCCTCCTGTGTTGAGCAAAACTATCTAGGCGACTATAGGTGGGATGTGAACCAAGCTAGAGCCCTTTTTGAAGTCATCCGTGCGGTGAGTATCCTTTTTGTAAAGGGGACATTTGGGTCATATAGTGTCATCAAGTAAATGTGTGTAATATAAGGTCTGTTATTAGACATATCCTTTGCTAAGAGTATGTTTTTTTAATTGTTACTGGCATTATTTATAAGGAAATGCACTCATAACGAATGATATGTTCTATAATGATGTGTTCCATAATTTGATTCTTAATTGTGTATATATAACTAATGTTCAATGTGCTCATTTGACTTGCATGTTTAGAATAAATGTATGTCTATATGTGACATGATCTGGGAAAAGGGACCTTAGTGCAGGGTGCATAAAGGTCCCCTTACGAAGTTAATGCCACGTATATCAATTATAATGCGATTAACAGAGCAGGACAGTGGAGAGTATTGTCAACTGGACAGGTTTTGACCTGGGGATACTTGGTTTTATTGGAGTGGGTTTTACACCACAAGAGTTGGACACACTTGATGGTTTGAATAACGATGTCTTTGCTGCTTTTGGTGCTGCTGATGGCTGGTCTCCTGAACAGGTTAGCTCAGTATTATTACATTGGATTGTTTATTATCATATAAATAATAATGTGCACACTGAATTTTACACAAATCTGGTTGAAATCTAGATAGAAAAGTTTAAAATTCAAAGGTACTGGTACATACCCTAGCCTTTCTGCAACTTGAATCAGCAATACTTTGAATATAGAATAATCATATAGATCAAATCCTTTAATTTCAGCGTCGGGTGCTTGCACAGAGATACCTGAGAGATAATAACATCACTGAGCTTCACAAGCTGACAAATGTTGACCTGGTCAGAATGAACCACATTGTGTGTGGGTTGACATCAGACCAGATTAGAAAGATAACTCTTAACCATCTCACGTACGTTTATTGAATTATATATTTTTCTTCTGTTGTTATCGTAAAACCTGCGCCTAGTATGCGAGTCAGATTGGCAGTGCGGCTTATAGGATCAGCCCAGGGTCAGGGTACGACTTCTACACGAGTCTTTGCCACTATGGTACAGTACTAAGGTCACCATAATTAGATGGCAAGTGCGGCTTATAGGATACGATTATACGTGAGTTAGGCTTGTACGCGAGGTTTTACGGTATAGTGTGTTTAAAGGATATACCATAAAACCTCGCGAATAAGCCTAATTCACGTATTAGCCGCTTATACGCGAGTTAGGCTTGCACGCGAGGTTTTACGGTATAGTGTATAAAGGCTATACCATAAAACCCCGCGTATATAAGCCTAATTCGTGTATTAACCGCACCCCGACTTTAGGCCAATGCTATAAGCTGCACCAGCGATCTGATTCATGGCTTATGCGCAAGGTTTCATGGTCTTCATCAATATACAATATTGAAGATATGAGGGTATACATATCATTAAAAGACCATAAAATTTTATTTTCATACAAAACCTATTTTATATATGTTTTGATACAGTTTGCTCAAATATTCAACTAGTTTTTATCTCATTTAGCTATAATCTGATAACATGACCCTGTTTCCCCTTTTCTACATTTCAGTAATTCTATGCCAGTGCTTGGGGACATGGTGCGTTGTGATATACAAGTGCTGAAGGTGTTGGCTGACCGACTGGTCCTTTTTCATGGACCTGTTACAATATGGCCTGAAGACCATTTTAGTGAGTTTGGAATTATACTGGGTATGTATTTCAAAAGTTTTCTGTAAGCTAACATGTTCATTTATTAATTAACAGTTTAACTCGGCTATTATATTCAAACAGCTGTGAGTTGAATTTATTATTACTTATATATTATATAATTACTTTTGTAGTACTTGATAGCAGAATATGATTTTGAGGAGGATGGGTCAGAAGAAGTGGTTTGCATAGCAGGGTCATTGCTATATATGTGTGTCTCATTTTCCTCTCACCAGCCGGTTTACAAGGGGAAGCTCTGAGAAGTGTCGGTGCAAACCTGACTGACCATGTGACAGTTCCCTTTGTCAACCATATACCACCAGCAGAGTTCAGGGTAATTTTAGCACTAGTAGCTATATCTGTAAATCAACTAAAAGACATCCTTAAAAATGTATTATTATCTCTAGTCCGAGGAGTAGTTTTATCATAAAGAAGCATTGTCACCTGAATCTGGTGGGTATTTCTGATAGAAATGCTTTAATTTACAGTAACCATTTCAAAGGTATCTTATTATGATATATAGTCAGAATCAATAATGTATGTCACCTGTTTTAATGCAGAAGCTGAGCACAGAGCAGACCTCACTGTTTAGTTACGATGTAGCCATGGCCTGCAGTAGGAGGGGGCTTTGTGCATGGCTAGCTGAGCCACCACGACAGGGCTATCTACAAGCCCTCTGTCCTGGTAAGTAACCACATTCAAAACAAAACTCAAATCTATGGAATATCTTCTTGTATAATATATGTATTAGACCCTCTAGTTCAACTAATTGGATATAATACAAATTAGAAAATCTGGAGTCTGGACCCAGTGCACCCACTGGACCCCTCCTTTGGACCAATCTATCTATGCATGCCCTTTCCACTATGATATAATATTCATCTTAATTCATATGAAAGTGATGTATCTGTACCTTTACTCCCCAGTTTCAGGTGCTGGCTTCCATACACCAGGAATTGTCCTAATTCTCCTTGTCTCCACCATCTGTCTAATGTCAGGAGGGGCCTTATCGTGAAAGTACAGATAAACATTTACTTCAGTGACATAGTCCAGGCTGGTCCTGGTGGGACATGATGAGATGAAAAACATGATATTGCAGAAATCCTTGCTAAGCACTGGGTATAACTGTAGTTATTTAAATAGATTGATATTGTTTACTTCTGAGAATTTCACCTGACATCAAACATTGGCAGTTCAAAATATTATATTTTCAAGTGGTACATATGATACAAGTGACTTGCTGTATAAGTGTTATAAGTCAAGGACAGGGTAATTGTCCAAGGCACCAGCCATGAAAAATTACTATTGTCCAGGGATTATAACACATATGCAGCTAGTCACACGCATCATATCTGTCTGACTTACACTTACAGTAGGAGTGTGCTCAATGGACTGCATCAACATACAATCATTTATGCAAAATACAGTCAGGCAATTTCATTTGTTCTCCCATCCAACTGTGGTGTAAATGTGTATATATAATTATACGGATGACATGTCAGACATGTGCATCTCATTGGTAAATGTTCCTATTTTTGAAGACGTGCTGAATGCTTGTATCACTCCTGCCCTTCAGATTCATAGTCAGATGAGACAATGATAATGATATAATATATAATTGATTATTTCACATGCCTATTCTCTGATTCTATTGATTATATTTCTTTGTAATCATCTGTATGACTGGAATAGTATTCCAGTTTGAAACAAAAATCAAGTTTATGACTTCCCTGCAAATTAGTATCTTAAACGAGTAGTAGGCGTACTAATTGTTAATGGTAGTTGACATCCCATGAAAGATTGCTATATGGATATGAGAATAATTATTTGGCAATCACAATTTAAACCCACTCAAACAAACTGTATGATAGTATCGGCCCTAACCTATGAATATGAAAATGAATAAGAACTTCATGGAATGCTGCACCCTGGTGATAATATCCTCTGGATCTTACGGCAAATATGATAGAAAGATTGATATTGTGATTAAAATCACATGTGACCCAGGGCTCTAATAACCATGATAGGGGTGCAATATGTGTAATATTAGTGAAAATTTACATAATGCTATCTATTTTGGGATACATATTCTTATTACCTCTCCTGGATCCTTACACTTAAATTTTGAACTCAGAAGAAAAATAATATAATTTCAAGCAGCATGGCCTACACAAATGAGAAATCCCTCAGGCTCATGAGAGGTCTGGATATTACCTGATCACAGCTTATAGCTGCCATGAGCGTGGTGCTGCCACCTAGTGTATTTTCCCCCTCCTATCATTTGGCCTTTACAGATCACCTGGTTACCATACCTATTCAAAAGCGTCTCATATTTTGATCTCACCTTTCCTTTAACACTAAGCTCTATGGGTATCTGTGTGAACGTGACTCTTTTAAAGGGTGGATTCAATGTCACTCTGCTATTCTTTAGCATTAGTTCACAGAGAGGTGTAGTTTCATATCAAATTGACTCTTTTTCTCCCATCTTTTTCACTAGGAAAGATTATTTTCTTCAAATATTTGGATGAAGGGGTAGATAGACATAGGTTGGAAGTTAGTTGCAGTGCTTTTCTTTCTTCAAAAAATGCAACAGGAAATGTATACAGTTGCATCAACGTTTGACTGCAAATCTACTCATTTCGTCAAAACCGTCTCCCTAAGACCCAGGGTTCCGTGGGTCAATAAATTTGTCCCAGAAAATCACATTATAAATGTCTGTCTTTGTCCTAGTTGAATACATACAAATAAGGAATAGACCTTATAAGTACAACATACACATTTGGAGACATTTTAAAATAACATAGGGAGCAGATCTCCCTATAAATCGGTCGCGTAGGCCAGTACTGTGCCTCTAGGGTAGATTCACCCAAAGACGGCCACACACCTGAAGTCGGACAATTTTAGCATTGAAAATCATAATATATAACACGTTTTATGCCCTATGTGTTAGTATCATAGTAAATTGAACTGTTCCTCTCACCAATAAATAACATGGCATGGATACAAGTCAGTAGTATATGTTTATAATCACGCGCTGTAATCCCAGAGTAAATGGGTCACGTTTGCACTGTCAACGAGCGTCCAAGAGTGGTGAATCTACCCTACAAGGGTTCCCATAGTTTTGACTGTGTCGCCCGTGTCGACATAATAATTGTGAAAACATTCCAATTACAAGTGAAGTCATGGCCCGTGAACAGGTGAAATGATATTTGGGTTGTTTCCAATGACTGAATGACCAGATTTATATTCATGCATGGCCACGGGGCAGGCTCCGGATGAATAAATGCACGCTACAATTTCAAACAACACCAGTTTACCTACACATGTAATAAACACAGTATAACACAATACAAAAATGTCAAGCTGAGGATAAAAGTTTAATCTGTGCCGCGAGCGAACAGTGATTTTGTGGGACATGAGCAGTCCTGCATGACCAACACCAACCAGGCACTGACGCAGAAGATTCCTAAATACGTTTCTGGGACAAAGAGTGTATATTGTCAAAGCGTATTCAGGTGTCGGCAACAATGGGAGAATCTATAGTTTTTAAACTTCCTTAGAGGGAACGTTCACAAATGCCGTCATTGACTATAGGAGTGGGTCGTTTTAAAGTGTAGTGACGAAAGGCCATCCAGACCGTACATTTGTATGAACCAATAATAATGTGCCCAAACACTGACAAGGGGGTGTGATTTTGATAATATAATGTCCCAAAACAGTGGCGTCATTTGTGAATGTTGTCACAGATCGACAACTGTGTTAGTCGTACACCTCTACACATCTACTTCCCACTAATAATAATATATGTACGTAGCTGTCCGCGGAGTGTACAGTCCCCTCCTTGACTCAGCAACATGAGTGGGATAAACAAGCTTAAGTTCACTCAATTTACTATCTTCATGCTTTATGGTAAGTCTACATTAGTGGTTTTCTCCACACTATATCAAGCCCTATCTACATTTATTGTCTGAATGAAATGTCCTGCAAATAATAGTACATGTGTGATGTGGTATGGAACAATTTAATCAAGTAAACTAAGGGAGCTTTAATTCGAGCCCTGTCGATGTATATCATAAGTGTTCATGGTTGTATTGAATTCAATTTGTTGTTTGTAATAACTATCTCATTTTGTAATCATAATGCCTGGAGGTAGTATTTCATATGATCCCATTTGCTATAGAGGACTCCTAAGAACCAGTGCTCAGCTCGTGCTGGCTGAGTTTAAGGATAGTTTGGAAAAACTGGTGGCGGGACCCTGTGGAGATGTTCAGAACCTTTAGAAACACACTAATGCCACCTGGTGGACATTCTCTGAATGTTCCATTTGGATGATATGTTGGCTATTCATTTCTTATTTTATAAGTTATCATAGAAATTATAATAATTACCCACTCTGCTATTTTGATATGTTACAGTATGGATTTGTCCCTAACCTATGACTAAGTCTGGTGAGCAGTCCATACACCATTCTTAATAAATGTCATGTCATTAGGACAGAATGCTGTCATTTTCAATGTAGAGATACCCATTCTGTGGAAAGCTGCAGTATCAATACGGCATTGTCAATCACTTCCATATTTGGGTTGAGCATTGATTACATATTGTAAATGACATATAAGAAGTCTCAAGGGGTTTATATGCTATTTTGAGATAGTCGGAATGATCCTTAAACATGGTTTCTTACTTAATGGCATAACTATACAGTCAGAGTGCAGGCAAGACAGGTACTCGGCCCTTTATATACGGCTGCCCGGGCTTTAAAAACTAATTGTTTGTTGAGACTACTCTCTTCACAGTACACCTGAGAGTGGCAGGACCTCATAACCTAGGGTAATGTGGGGTAAAATATAACATATTAGGCGTATACAGGAGTATCTTGAGTATTGATTTTCATTATTTAAAAAATGTATGTTTCAACTGGAAAAGAAATGCTCAAATCTACTTAACTACCACAAATGATAATAATTCTACACAATCACGGATTTAGGAAAGTGCTATTAGATCACATGCTATTCCGCACTAGCGAGATGCAGTAACTGATACCAGACAAGATGGCGCTGTACAGTGATCATCTTGCTGATGCGGAATACCTGGCATCCTACCAATGTGAGTTACTATATACATTTTTCAGCATCTTTACTACTCAGACCGGCATGCTCAGAGAATCCGGGTAAGACATACATTTGATCTATACAAGATGTACAATTAAATAAGCATTATTTATACTTGTTACTCTACTCTTGCCTGCCAATTATGTAGAAGCCTTAATTAACATTATTACTATTGCAATTACAATCATAAGAAAGGGTAGAATATCCGCGTGTTACGCCTCTCAGAGGCTCTGATATCACTATGCCAGCCGGGTCCTGTCCATGAACATGAAGAGTATTCTTTTAGATTCATATGAGTTATTTTAACTATTGATGTTTTGCTAATTTCACTGTATGTAGGGACCGTGATGGCCTGGTGGCTGTTTTATATTTTGTCCGTTATGTATATTCTTTTGTTACTTCTACTATAGAAAGATGTGATGTTGATGAAGAGGAAAGAGAACGATGTTATGCGCCACCAAACAAAATGCAAGAAACAACATGTATAAATCAGGGATGCTGTTATGACTCAGCGTGGCGCGACAGGTGTTATAAGGGTTGTAAGTAACCTTGGATATCGATATTTCATATTGTGATAAGATTATTCTAATCATAACAAAAAGGGCAATATAGAATATCCATAAAGGAGTATGAGGTCAATTCTTATGATTGATAATATTGCAGATAACCTCCTCCAAAAGTTGGGGCCTCCCCATGCACTGCCATAGTTAAGGGTGCCCTATCTTCAAATATCAATATATCAAAATCTAGCAGTATGCGGTAATAATTTTATATGATATATCAAACTTATATAATCCCAAGAAATTGTGGGTAGATTAGAACTGTGCGAACCCTGGTTTATTCCTCCTAAGAACGGATTTCTTTGCAGATAAACTGCTCACTCTACTGCACATTGATATTGTGTGGGTTTTCTTGTGTGTAGAGATTTATAGAGGGCCTCTATCCGGAATCATGATCTATCATATGACATCATGCTAATTGATTTATATTTTGTGTTGGTCAAGTGCATAAATTATAATATTGAACCAATGTCATGCCTTGAATAACTGTGACTAATCGACATTTATCTCGTCATATATTGAAAGAATTGTCTTGTACATGAATTCTTTGCCATTCAAAATTCGTTTAAAAAAACCAACTAATTATGCATCTATCTCCTTTATTAGTGTATACAACTGACACCACCACCACACCTCCACCTGTTCGACCTACATGGATTCCAGCAAACCGCCCAGACAAAGGAGGGCGGGGAGGCAGAGGCCCGAGCAATGCCAAGTTCTATTCTGATATAGCTGCCATCATCTCAGTAAGATTAAAGAGATTATTACTGATATTAGTATTTAGAGAGCGTTCATTTTCAACAATAAATAGGAGTGATGAACAAGATGATATACACTCTCTTGGTGGTGGATGTGTGTGAAGCAATGTTGGCTAGTCTCGATGGTGGTGGGAAAAATATCCAATAACATTATTTTCGTATTATCTCCTGACGTTATCCTACATTTTCTACAGAATAATACAGCCGAGAATCTTCTTATGAATGAATTGTCTGCGTATTTGTTGCCAAGGAAAAGGATTGAAAATCTAACCCTTTCTGACGTTAACAATTCAACATTTGGTAACCTTCCTGACACAAAGGTAAGAGTATACAATGATTTATCTTTTTATACATTTAGAATAGGATGTTTCAACAGTACATCCCTCTGCTATATTAGTCGTACTTCAGACAGATATGATATCATATTCACAGTATTGTTGACAGGAAGCAGCTTTTGATTTTTGAGAAATGATTATATTCCCAGCGCCTTACTCTGACTCGCCAAACATTAGAGGTCATACCTTATGCTCAGCTTCCCACAACCATGGCCGACTACTATACTAGGTAAGTATATAAACCATAACTATCTTAATCAGCAATAACTATCATGTAAATGTAAGATATATTCTATAACATGCAACACATTAGAAAGTTAATCTTGTCAGCCATAAAAGTGTGATTGTATTTCACAAAATAGATAAACCATACAATGAAACTATTTTACTCAATAGGCCAGACGTACCCCACATCACTATCATCTGCATGTTTTCAAACATTGTTTATTGTGAAAGTACTTATATTCACGGGTATACATTTTTGTGGAGGTGGTAAAAAAGACTAATTCGCGGGCTCCATACTGTCGCATACCAAAACTATTCGCAGATTTCTGTTAATTCCGCGAAAATATAGTATGACCACAGTAGTTGATAAATCTACCCCTCCTTTCTGCCTTTGTAGATTTGATTGCTCCCTTCTGCCGGGTATCCCAGTCCACATTCTGGCTATACCTGGTGCCATAAATTTGAGCCTGGCCATGGACCTCTGCTCCTGTCATAAAGAGGAATCATCAAAGACACCAGCCAAGGTAAACTGCAGTATGAATGCAGCCACCTCAGTTCATATATGTAATCTCCTATGGAAAGATGGTAAATCTCTATTGTTCCAGGATATTGAGATGCCCTTGGTTGTGCCATTGTCATGCTGCTATAGTAAATAGTGTGTGAAATCTTATTTGAATGAATGATTAGAATTTACAATTGCACCTACCGGTAGGTAGCTAGAACTACATTACTGCTCTTTAAACCCCCATCATGCTTTTCCGATGGTTATATTTGATATATATATATAATGGATGGTTGTTCTTCTTATCCATTGTGACAGGTTAAGGAGCTTTGCAAAGCTATTCAACTCAAGATTCACAGTTTTAAGGAATTCCAGACCGTTGCGCAAAGAATGTGCCCTGAATGTTTTGTATATATCCTGGAAGAAAGGTAAACTAAGTTTCTTTTCATTAATGTAGCATTTATTTCATGGATTATACGTGATGGAAAACCTCCGCGGACCTGTAGAATATGGTACATAACCTCTGAGGCGCAGCCGAAGAGGTTATGTACCATATTCTACAGGTCCAAGGAGGTTTTCTCACTTATACTCCACCCACCATCCATAGTAGAGCAAGAAAATGGCATATATCCATCTCTAAATTAGATATTTAGCCTACATGATTTTCGAAATTCCATTCAATGAGATATTGTGGGGTTCGAACCCACACCCGTCCACATTCAACACTGTTCTGGTTTATAAGCATAATAAGTTATACAGATTATTGACTGGCTCGCTAGCTCAGTGGGTAACACCGCCGACTTGTAGTCTGAACATTGTGGGTTCTGGTCCCGACAGAGGCACACTTTCACTGAGCTACCTTTTTTTGATAAAACGTTTTACTCACTTATACTCCACCCATTCTCCATAGTAGAGCAAGAAAATGTTGTATATCCATCTCTAAATGAGAAATTTACATGATTTTCGAAATTCCATTCCATGAGACATTAGGGACCTTTAGCAACCACGTAAAAGCTCATTAAATGCAGACGTAGCAGTGCTGAAGGCATAGGATATGTCTGTGTTAAATGAGCTACGTCGGGTTTGCTAAAGGTCCCTACTGTTCGAACCCACACCCATCCACCTTCAACACTGACCCCATTCATAGACATATTAAGTTACACAGATTATTGACTGGCTCCCTAGCTCAGTGGGTAGCACTGCCGACTTGTAGTCTGAACATGGTGGGTTCCGGTCCCGACCGAGGCACCCTTTTACTAAGCTACCTTTTTTAGCAAAACGTTTTACTAACTCCATCCTCTATCCTTTGTAGTATCCAAAAAAATGTTATATTACAATGGCCCAATAACTAAGATGGAATAGTTCACCTAAAATATTCCCTTCAGGAATCTCTGTGCTGGCCTGCTTTTTGGAACATAAATAAGATATCTTCTCATGCACCTGACAGGCAGGCCTTGCTAGCGTAGTGGTTACCAGCTCGGCCTTTGGATCAGAAGGTGGGGAATTCAATTCACCAAAAGGCTGTGACCAATTTTTAGATTTGATTTCTTCATGGATAAAACATTAGTTAAAAAACCAGTAGTTCATGTGATGTCCTTTACATAGGTGTGCCCCGATGGCTTACCTGGTAGAACAGAGGACTGCAGGCTGGAGGGTTTGTGCTCCTGGGTTCAAATCCCAATACAAGCATGGTTTTAAAAGAGAAACGGTTCTCATAACCTCCTGTCTGACTTGACCTAGTTCATATAACCTCCTGAGGAGGTTATACACATAACCTCCTGAGGAGGTTATGTGAACTAGGTCACTCCACCCAGGCTGTTCCAGGTCAGCTGGTGGTCTGAGAGAGGAAAATATGCCATATAATCTACAGAAAGAACAATAGACCAAACACCCAGGCGGAGTATAATATGAAGAGATCCACCTAAGTTTGTTGTCTGAGAAAATCCAAGAGAGTCAGCCACTGCCATCTAAGGATATGTGTAAACGTTCTGCACTTATTCAAGCGTTTACTCTTATTCAAGCCATTACACATAATATAATATTGCTACCAAAGCCATGAGCCTAGTCTTGTTATAACAAAAGAACCATAAAATAAGATAAATCTGTTGATTATGATAATTTCAACCTCTTACAGACCTGAATGGGAAGACAAGGTACAAAGTAACCCGGATCTGAGCAATTTAGCCTGTAATAAAATCGGCAACAGCTTCAACTTACCTCCTGTCACCCTCTCTAAATGGGCACATGCCTGCAAGCTACCTGAACATGTAAGTAAGACTTAACTTAAATTTAATAGTTAGATGGTAGCTCAAAGAAGACATATATAGGGAACACATATTCTATTGCTTCAGCAAAATATGTTTTACTTGAAACAGTATTACACATACAATTATGACCCTATCAATGCCAGATTACCAGAAAATAAAATAAATGAGGTATTGGCTATGTATTGACTATAGATCTAGGCTAGCAATAGAATTAAGATCTCGCGAATTTTGATTACATTAACTCAAATTTCCCATTTGTGATTAAGTACCTACCCCTTGTCCATATGCACAGGACAGTGATTGTGAGGGGCTGTGGCCATCACTGATGGCGTATCAAAAGACCTTGCTATCGCCTAGTAAAATTGCTAAGTGCAAGGATGTCTTTTGTGGGCGCCTGTGTCATCTAACTCAAGACGTAATACAGCGGATACAAAGTATTCTGCGCAAATATCAGTAAGTTGATTCTAAAAGGATGGCCTGGTTATGGCAGTGGTAATCAATATTGAATCTGAATGTGTGAAAAGAGATTGGCTATAATTTAATCAACTTTGTGAGAAGTTCAAAATTCCCATAATCCCAATTCAAATGTTTTACAGAACGAGCAAATACGATAATAATATTTCCGTATTAGATGTACATGCATCTAATACATAATTATGCTTAAAGAGGAATGTAAGTTTTGAGTGGCTAAACATGAAAAATAATAAATACTTTGCAGCAATGAAGATGTGGGTTGCTTGGCCTATCTGGATGACATGAATACATCACAGGTATGTTGGAATTCAAAGTGAACATAATACATAATGATAAGCAGACGAGGAGTTCAAATACTTTGGAAAGTTTATCCTGTGAAGTCAACATGTAAATACGGTACACGGTCTTTGTGGATAAACATAAATGAAATGTAAGGCAGGTGAAACTTTTACCTGTAGTATATAGTATGTAATGGGTACCAACATGTACCTATGTAATATGAAATGATAGACATGTAATATATACGTGTTATGAGTCCACTTATAAAGTATTACTGGAACAGTATCAATGGGAACATGGTCATGTTTGACATTGGTATATATATGTATTTATACCGGTATAAATCAACCCGTAAGTCCAAGGTGTGGGTGGGTGGGTAAAGTTTATAAACTACGCCTTGTTGGCGGAAAGTAGAAACACGTGTGGTGGACGCTGGTGAGTCGCTGGCAACCAGCGGGAGTAGTTCAACTAGGCCACAGTGGTGGCGCTGGTGGTGTATTTTCCCGCCACGACTTTCCTATCATTAAACGGTGCATTTTTCACTGACCGGTAATGATAAGCAGACGAGGAGTTCAAATACTTTGGAAAGTTTATCCTGTGAAGTCAACATGTAAATACGGTACACGGTCTTTGTGGATAAACATAAATGAAATGTAAGGCAGGTGAAACTTTTACCTGTAGTATATAGTATGTAATGGGTACCAACATGTACCTATGTAATATGAAATGATAGACATGTAATATATATGTGTTATGAGTCCACTTATAAAGTAGGAAATAGAGTAGCCAAGTTGTTGGATACTCGTTGAGATGGGGGTGATGACACGTATGGCTTGAGGCCCGTAACATTGGACCAAGTTCCATGTTTGGCTATGTCTTTCTGATCTGAACCAGACACCAGAGCAGCCTGTGAGCCTCCTCTCCTGAGGGAGTGACCTGAGAAGGATGGGCCGTACGGTACACCGAGTGCTATCAGAGCATGTCTGACTACAGTTGTGAGGTGTGTGGGTGTCACTGGGCGGCCATCATATAGTATAAATGCAGGAGAGGCAGGCTGGGAAGGTACCAGAGATGTATACTTGTCCCAGGCTAGTGCAGGGCATGCTGGTGAGTTTTTAATTCTGGGTAGCGAGATGACAGCAGGCTTAGAGCCTAACTTTATAGTCTTTGACGAGCGTATTACCACAGTTAGACCAGAGTCTGTAGAGGTTATGTCCCCTCTGGATAGGGTGTGTGGACCTTGCCACAATGTCGCTGTAGGGGAGAGCAAGTTGGAGGCTCATAGGAAAGAGAAAAAGCCTACACACAAAGCTGCTACAATAGGTGTTGCTTGTATGGCCCCTCGTAGGTATTGACACACTCTGACCAGGTCCTGTGGAGTCAATGCCGGAGCAGGTACCGTAATGTGGGGTTTGAGGTTGAGGGCACCCTTTGCTACCGAGACAGCCTCGAGTGCCAATAGGGCAGAGGTGTCACCTCCTCTAGCCTCAATCCACATCTTTGCACCTGAGGTATAGTTCCGGCGAGATGCAGGTGAGGAAAGTGAGTTGGCCAAAAATTGTTGAAAGAGGGCCGAGTCCTGTATAGAGGGGGACAAAATGTCCACTGAATAGTATATAGCGAATGTGAGATAATATTCTGCCTGCCTTCTTCTATTAATAGCCGTCTGTGTCGAGACAGCGGCGTTGTAGGATAGTATTGTCTGTTGTCCCAGGGGGCAATCTGAAATTACATACACATTCATATAGGGTCGAACACTGGTAGTGGGTCAGCCGGGTCTACTTTGTGGAGGCCTCTCTGTTTCACTAGGGACTGAGCTTCAAGGCGCTTGGCCCTGATGTGCTGGCGGCTGAGTGCATCCGCCAGGGGGATGTCCTTGCCGTATTTGTGTCGTATAGTGATGACATGGTCCTTGTTGGCTGCGTCCAACCAGAGTTGGCGTGAGCAGGCGGCCAACACCCTGTCAGTGGTGCGGCCCGTGGAGAGAGCCTGGCTGGAGGTCATGTTATCTGTATAGATAACTATGTTGAGACCCTTCGACATGGGTGGAGACAGGGTCCTATAGGCTATGACCAGGTTTATGGCCTCTCTGTGGACTATGAGAGGGAACTTGAGTTTTTGGTCATCTGTGTACTCCAGTGAGTAGTAGTGTGAGTGTGAGTTCCCACCGCCCCACTCCAGGGTCGAGTCACACTCCAGCTCGAAATCCTGTGTAGGGAAGACGAGGAAGTGTAGGCCGTTGGTTGTTTTGGCGTAGTGTAGAAACCACTTCACATCCAGGAGGAAGCCATTCGTGAGAAAGGCTGGAGCCGAAGTTGGGGCCTTCCTCAGGGTCTCCAGGATGCGGCAGACAAAGCGTCGTGCTGGGGGTATACATTTAGAAATATGTATAATTTTGCCGACGAGGGATACGATCTTGTTTTTATGGGCAAACCTGGTCTTTGACCATTGTAGGCACTCCTGTTGCACCTCCAGTAGCTTGGGTGGAGGGACCTTCAGAGTCATACTGACGGTATTAAACTCGAAGCCCAGCCACTCCAGGCACTGTGTTGGTGGGTGGCATTTTTTGGGGGACAGGGCAATGCCGAGGTCCTTGCATAGTTGTAGGAATGTTTTGTAAGCACTGTCAGCCTCAGCCCTGGAGGAGGACACGCCACAGAAGTCGTCTAGGTATACCGTAGACCAGTGTCCCTTCTGCGCCATGAGGTACACAATGGCATTGGTAGTCCTCTGGCAGGCGGATGAGGATAGGCGGGCCCCAAAAGAGGGGCACAGGTCCAGGTAGTACTTGTCATTAAATTGCAGACCCAGGAGGGGTAGGTCACTTGGTTCAGACCGGAGCTGGCGATAAGCCCTTGCCATGTCCGCCTTCCAGAGAAAGCAACCTGGGCCGACCACCTTGATCTTGGTGGTGAGGTCTTCCACTGTAGGCAGGGTATAGGTACATTTCTTCCCTTCCAGACAGTTCTTGGTAATGCTACCATTTATACCCCTGCCGTCAGGGAATGAGAGGTCCAGGACTACCCTTCTATCCGCACTGTCCCTCTTCTTAGTAGTGAGAAGGGGGGCAACGCTTGTCCAAGGGACAAATGGTGGGGAATTGAAGGGGCCTAACAGTCCGCCGAGGGAGAGCTCCTTCTCTATGAAGGCGGAGATCTGGTCGGGGTGCTTGGTGGCCGATGAGTGGTTCTTAAGCACGGGCGGGGGCGGGTGTGAGCCAGTGAAGCCCACAGGCCAGCCAAATCTGAGGTACTTGAGAAGGTCCTGGTCATGGTAGTCTCTGAGTAGCAGATCCCAGGCTGCCAAATTCAGACCGGAGGGACAGTTATGCGTGACACCATGTGGTTGGGGAGCCCTGTATTGCTGACAGTGGTGTACAGTAGAGAGTACACTGGGAAGGGGCGCCAATGTTCGGCATCCACCACCGGCCAGAATGACGCCCTGAGGGGGGCATACTGCATTGGGGTCGGGCCGGGGGCGGGGCCTCCATTAGAAGGGGGTCACAGTAGTCGTCAGTGTCATGATCCCTAGCGGTGGAGAGAGGAGGAGGGTAGTACAGCCTCTCATCCACATCAGCATAGGGGTGGGGATGTTGCAATATGGTAGGGGGTGGGGGTAGTACATCCACCCCGGCAACACAACTGCTGTAATTGTCACTACCATCAGCTACCTCAGGGGTTAATTTGCCGGGCACCCCAGTCAGCTGTGGGGGTGTCGGGCATTGGGACTCAGAGCAGGTGACAGTCAGGCCCGTTGGGGGATACAGTGATGTATCAGCGCTCACAGACGAAGCCCCGGTATGCACAGCCTCATTAAGCACATCCTGAGTGTTGGTAGGTGGTAGTGGGGAGCCGGAGGAGACCGGCTCAGGCCCGAAAGGGCTGAAACTTGGAGTTGGTCTTTATGTTACACGCCGGGAGGGTGTGGTAATAAATGACCTGTAGATTGGTGCGGCACCAAGAGCAGTGGTGACCATATTGTACACTAGCATCAACATGACCGTCCTGCTTCGTACATCCAGCGACAGAATTAAAGGCATCACAGGGCACATCAGTGCGGTTCTGTGAGCTGAGGGGCTTCTTGCGACGCCGTGGAGGAGCCTGGGCCTGTGGCTGTTGCTGAGCGTATTGTGAAGCATAGTGGTCAGGGTAAGGCTGAGGGTGGAGCTGAGGCTGTACCTGGGGGGCAGCTTTAGCGACAACGGGGGTCGCTTTAGGTGCTTTAACAGAGCCGGACGAGCCTGTGGCAGCAGCCTGTACAGCGGCCAGAGTGGGGAACTTGCGCCCTGACCTGACCCTGGAGGTGGTATTCCTGAGGGAGGCTATCTCTGGGTCAGTCCAGCCAGGGCGGGTGATGTCGGCCCACCTGATATAGCCTTCAGCCACGCCGGTCAGAATTTCTTCTGACCATTCCCTGACCCCAGTCGTAGTCCTTAGCGTCCTGGAGCACGTCCTCGAAGTGCGCCTGTATCATAGGCCTATCCACTGGAGGAGTACGGTCATCAGCCGCCAACCGGCGTAGGCCATACAAATACTCAGAGACCTCCAACAAATTTAGACCCGTCTTAACCTTTGTAGGACCACGAAACACATAGTCGTGTGGATGGGAGGGCCTACCTTTAATCGCTGTGATGTGCTGAGCAGTATCTAGTAGAGCTTGGACCTGCAGACCCACCGCAGGATTATTTGCCTGCTGCATAGAGAGGGGGAGGTACTGTGAAGCAGACGGGTAGGCGGTGACGTTGTCGGCCGGCGGGCGGGGAGTGACTGCCGGCAACACAGGTTGTGACACCGCGGCCGCGTGGGACGAAGCCGGGGTGTCAACGCTGGCAAGGTCGATGACGGGGCCGTCATTTACCCCGCTGTCAGCGGCGTCTGTCGGGGGAGAGGCTGCGGGCAGATATGGGGCCGCGGCGGCTCGGGCCGCGGCCGCAGTGGATCTGGTAGTAGTTTTCTTACCGGTAGCCGGGCGAGTGTCAGTGGGCTTACCTCCGGCAGGGAGGGAAGGCGTGGGGAAGGCATCCTTCAGCCTAGACAGTATCTCGGTGGACGTATTCGACACAGTCGTGACAGTAGCAGACACGTCTGTCACAGTGGTCTCCAACATGCCAAGCCGGGACTCCAGCTGAAACACCTTCTCGCTAAGTTCCTTCGTACCAATCCTCCTCCCGAGCTGCACAGGGTTTCAGGAACCTGGGCGGCCCCTTTTGCTCCGCCGCGAGGCATGATGAAGGCTAAACTACCTAACTAGAAGCTAAAACTAAACTAAAGTTTATAAACTACGCCTTGTTGGCGGAAAGTAGAAACACGTGTGGTGGACGCTGGTGAGTCGCTGGCAACCAGCGGGAGTAGTTCAACTAGGCCACAGTGGTGGCGCTGGTGGTGCATTTTCCCGCCACGACTTTCCTATCATTAAACGGTGCATTTATCACTGACCGGTAATGATGTGTGTTGTGCAGTATTTGCAAAAAAAAAGTTTTCATCCCACAGGACATTCGGTCCTGCAAATTTTCAATTTTGAAGGACCGGCTACATTTTTGGAGGACCGGCTAACCCCATATCTGATGATTTCTTCATTTTAAGTATAAAATAATTTTGTCCATTAAAATACAATTTATTTGTTATCATCTATGGCCAAATCAGGCCCAACATGTGACTGGATATTCCTGCTATACACTCGATAATCTGCTGGACCGGTGGCGTTTTAGGAGGACATTGCCACTGTCCTACATGTTTTCGCAAAGACTGGTTGTGTATACCCTACATGCAACTAATGTTTAAGCTGCAATTGCTGTTACCACTTTTATATTTGCATCTGTATTTTATCTGGGCGAAACATTTTTCATCTCTTCTATTTAGTTGTTGAAAAAGTCGCAACATGGAAAGAAGAAGAGGGTCACTCTCATATTAAATTAACAAAGTTACCCTTATGAATATGCTATATTTTCCTTAAGCAAACTGATGTTCCTATTCGGCCATGCTCTATTATCATGTACAGGAGGGGGTTGCACCTGAGGTGAATGGTACATCCTTACCTGGATCATGTGTTCGCAGGAGTCGCATCCTCAAGAGAGCTCAGGAGGCAAAGCAACACCAAACCAAACAATGTAATTTGATGGTTACTAGGATATCATTTATGTACAGAGATTTATTTTAAGTCAATTCTATTTACATTGTAGATATTTCATCCAGGGCACTTTTAGGCTATTTATAGTCAATTTGGTCAGCTCATAGTGGACTGATAGTTGTCAACAGTTGTCCTTGCTGCAAAGTAAATTCCCGGGCCCTTTCTATTTCTGGGTGAAACAAAAGACTTTCCAGTGAAGTCAACGTATTCTTGTTAGCTGAGTTTACCCAGTCAGCCTACCCAGTGGGCACAAAATTCTATTCAACGTTGAATCAATGTTGAATCAACATTGTTTCAACATTGACAACTATTTATCAATGTTGATTCAATGTTCTGTGCCCACTGGGTAGATGCGTTAACCATGTTACCTAAAGTACACCTCTTCATTTATTTTGGATTTAGACTTCTCTTTCCTTCCCCATAAAGCATGCAGCATTTCTTGTGAGACCATAGAGAATGATATTGCTTTGGATATTGACCCTCCTGATGTTTTGGATGTCACTCAAATCAACACATGTTTGGAGATCGGTAATTTTTCCTCATGCTTTGAGGAGAACTATCTGGGTGATTATAGATGGGATGTCAACCAAGCTAGAGCCCTCTTTCGACTCATCCGTGAGGTGAGTTTAGTTCTTAATTAAATGAGTCCACTGCAAAATATCATTTTTGGGGCAATTAGGTGACTTTCACATAAATGATGTGCTAAATTTAACTTAGGGCCTCCTGTCCACCCATTTGGTTCATATTTATTTAATCACAGCAAATATTGCAATCCCGGGATCATTATTGGGCCTCAGAAGCCTTTGTTATACAATTTCTCCTCGATTGCAGGTAACAATATAATAATTTGATAAATGGCATATCTCCATTTGCTTTCTATCATTCCCCCAGCAGTTATAAATATCCTCATACAATTTAGATGTTTCAGATGTTTAAGATGTAAGTGTGTCTACGTTTTATCTATAAACAGAGCAGGACATTTGAGACCATGAATAACTGGTCAGGGTTGGACCTCAGCATTTTGGGATTTATTGGAGTGGGTTTTACTCCAGAGGAGTTGGACACACTTGATGGTTTTAACAATGATGTCTTTGCTGCTTTTGGTGCTGCTCACGGTTGGTCTCCTGAACAGGTAAGCTGTACATGTTATTATACAACTTAAGTCTAAACACAAAGTTTCAAAAATCAAAATCACATGGGCTATACTGTCAGACCATGATAACCCTTTTTCAAGCAATATACGACTGGATGTTGAATGTGCCAGATTGTTGAACCATGTCTATATGCTTATGTAACAAGTTGTTCCTGAGTCTGAGTATATTACGATGTGGCACACTTTGTGGACATTGTTATATATATGATTCAGCTGGTAAGACATATTAGTTCAGAAATGATGGAACTAATATAGAATGAAATATACAAATGTGTACATATAGATGTAATTTTCCAATTTCAGCGTCGGGTGCTGGCACAAAGATACCTCAGAGATAATAACATCACTGAGCTTAACAAGCTGACAAATGTTGACCTGGTCAGAATGAACCACATTGTGTGTGGGTTGACATCAGACCAGATTAAAGGAATAACTCTTAACCATCTAATGTATGTTTATTAAAGTTATTGAATTATTAAACAGTATTAGTGGTTTGTATAGGACCACTGTATGTTCATTTAGCAATGTGCCGAATGCTATTTCAAAATTGTAGACATGTATGGTGGTACAAATACTATGAGGAGTAGGTTCACTATCAGATCTTGCCCCCTTTTTAAACTAGACTTGTATTTCTGTTATTATGTTAAAAGTCTTCATATATAAGGTAGATGCAATTATCATAACCAGATCTATATGTATCTATATGGACCTGGTTGTCCATATTCTACTCTTCAGAAATTCAATGCCAGTGCTTGGGGACATGATTCGTTGTGAGATAAAAGTGCTGAAGATGCTGGCTCACCAAGCAATACTTAACTATGGACCTGTTGGTACATGGCCTGAGGACAACTTTAGTGAGTTTGGAATCATATTAGGTAAGTATGTTGGAGTTGGCTTACTTCTATATTATGTATGTTTTGTATCAATTTAGTTTATCAAGATTATCAGTCTATAGAGTACTGTATTGCTTGAATACATACATCCTTGAAACCATCAACAAGTCACAGTACCATATGATTGTCATGGGACAATATGCATCCACCTCATTGTATTTCTCATCAGCTGGTCTACAAGGAGAAGCTCTGAGAAGTGTAAGAGCAAACCTATCTGACCATGTGACAGTTCCATTTGTCAACCATATACCACCAACAGAGTTCAGGGTAAGTTTAACCTCATTCAGTAGATATAATTCAAAATCATCTAAATTAGATCACCAATCACCATTAGTATGCAGTAGTGAAATCAAAATGACTAAATTTGTGTAGTTTGTAATACCAGTTTCTTATCAGTCTCTCGAATCTGATCCTTTCAGTCTGTTAGAGTTATTTTACACATTTGGTCACAATCAGAATATTCATAAACCTAAACCATACAATGTGGTACATGTAACTGTTTTGATGTAGAAGCTGAGCACGGAACAGACCTCACTGTTTAGTTATGATGTAGCCCTGGCTTGCAGTAAGAGGGGGCTTTGTGCATGGCTAGCTGAGCCACCACGAAAGGGCTATTTACAAGCCCTCTGTCCTGGTAAGTAACCAGATTCCGTACAAAATGTATAAGTAATATTCTTCTTTTAATCTTATTTCATAATGCCTTCTTATGATATATATTATATGAATAGGACTTTGCAATGCATCATATTAATAAGATGAGCCCATCCCTGTGTGTATACTTAATTGATATGAATGTGATTTAATTATGCCTTTTCCCCTTAGTTTCAGGTGTTGCATTCCATAAATCAGGAAGCTCCATGATTCTCCTTCTCCCAGCCATAGTTGTCACCTATCTGATGTCAGGAGGGGACTTATCATGATAAATACATGCGTGTACACAGAATAAATATTTATTTCAGTGACATAATCCAAGTAGGGCCTGGTGTAACTTGATGGGGGAAAGAGAGTGATATTTAATAGGAATCTTTGCTATGCACTAGTATCTTTACATTGTATCTGTATGCTCTTACTGTTAGGGATGCCATATGCTTTTGAAAAAGTTTCACCTCAGATACTGTTTGACTGACATTTTGATAAAAATGTACAATTTGGTGCAAGTGGTTGGGTAATATTCCAGCACTGAGCATAAATTTCGTTCAATCACAGGCAGACAGGGTCAGATCTAGAGTTTTCAGTCTATCCCAATCCCTGCCTGCTCTGGAGGAGGGACTCAGCGTTCTTATCTCCCTGGTCGTAAATCCAATTAAAAAGCAATATAATGTCAACTTTTGGGCAGAGGTCCTCCCCAAGCCACAGGTTATAGTAATCTGATACATCCTGATCAGATACCACCACTAGCTTGATTGTGCCTGCAAACCATAAGTAATTGAATGCCTCTTTGAATAGATATTATTCTTTGATAACTGTGCTATGCATGTCATGTGCTCTACATAGGTACTTTATTTGTGATTCAACTCCTACCAGAAGTAATTATACAAGAAGTGTTTAGTGCAATGTCATCATGTTATTAGTTTTCATATTACTACTTCTAGAAGGAGTTGAGCCTTAATCAAACTACCTGTGTGGAGCACAGAACATGAATAATACATCTATTTTAGAATGTCATCCATTTATCAAAGCATTTTATAATCTTTGATTTTCAGGCATACACTTTTCATACACCCAACAGCTGTCACCTATTAAGTCTCAGGGCATGATAGCTGCCTGACCATATGATCCGTCACCCCCCTTGATAATGAGCCTCCCTGTCCAGACTCTGCGATTACAGACATTCTTTTACTCTGGAGTAGTCTTCTAGAGAAGGGATTGTGTTAGACTGTTTTCTACCTCTGGATATATCACAAATATAATGTCAATTACGAGTAGTATAGATATTGCTTGAATCAAACGTGTGAATCAAGCATTTGTTATCTCCTGATGTCAGCTCTTGAAGCAATAGCAGCAAAGACGAATCTTGTCTTATCAGTGTAAATTACACGTAACGTACTGTAAGAACATGTACTTTGTTACATGGGTGTTTATGCCTTTGCAAACCTCCCCATCTGTGGTCTCTGGGAATCACTTGTATGAATTAGCACTATAATCACATTTTACTATTGTTACTATCCTTATATACCATTGAGACACCGCTGTGTTTTTTCACAGCCTGGGTCCCGTTTCTCCACAAATTTGCGGAGCTCCGCAAATATATACGGATGTCCGCAAATATATACGGATGTCCGCAAATATATACGGAGGTCCGTATTTGTATGCTTAAGTACCAAAAAGGCATAATTTGCAGAGCTCCATAAATATATTTGCGGATGTCCGCAAATTTGCGGACGTCCGCAGATTTGTGGAGAAACACCATCCAGAGACTGTAATTAGCTAAATGTCTAATTGCATCTGTTATGATAACTATTCTAGAAAATATATAACAACCATCTTCTCAGAACTTGGTGATATGGTCGCGCATTGGCTAAATGCACAGCCAATGCATCCTATGTTTGTGGATATAAGCATCTTGAATACCTTGATGTACAATGTACCATGCATGTTGATATTCTACCAATAAAGAACCTGTGTAAAATAAGTCTTCATCATACCATCTAATGGAATAACTACAAATCTATTACATGTACATCTACAGGCTCTATATGTAGGCCTAATGCAAAAATGAATCAGATCATCTAATGGGTGAACCACATATCATAAGTAGATGTAAAAACTAGTGTCAAGGCTATATAGTGTGAGATGACTATAAGCATGGATTAGTAATCTCCATTTAATTAGATAACCTGATATTTCAATATGTAAATGTGGAGGTCGTATTATTGTTGAACTAAACATCATTTAGGTTAGTTAGTTAGGTTAGTTAGTTAGACACAACACAGACCACACACCTAAAAATGGCATCTTGAAGTAATATCAAGCAAATAATATTGCAGCTCTTGCATTATACCCCCCTACCCTCTATCTTACATCTTCCCCACTTACTTCGACCAACTAAAAAAAGCTATTTTATAAAAGGTACTTTATATTTGTCTATCCCACTTTTTCTTTCTTAATTCCAAGTATTACATTTTTTTTTTTGAACAAGAATCAACTTTATTGGCCTGACTTGACGAGTTTGACAATTATGACATACACGTGTCTCAATCCATCGGTGGTTTTCAATGTAACATGAGGTTGATATAGACATACGTAGTATACACAGTGACAATCTTTATGGAATTTTGAGACGTTAGAGTACATATTCAGCCAATAAAGTCACTGAGTACACCCGTCAGCAGAGCTGTTTGTTGGTGTACCCAGTTTCACCATTTAGAGTTTCTGTTAATAACAGTTCTTTATGAGAAAATGGAGGCAATTATTATACACCAGTCTTGAGTACATTTAGTATGAATAAAAAAAACAAAAAAACCTCCCCCCCAAAATTTTCAACCATTCACATTATTTTACAAAGATACCCAAGTACCATTAATTTTCATCTAGTACCGGTACAGTGTTATCCAACAACGTTCTCATTTTTAGTTTAAATTCATCAAAGTCGTCTAACCTCCTTATCTCAACATCAAGGGCATTCCATTCCCGTCCACAAGATACTTCCACAGAATGTTCATAGGATGCCGAGTGAATATGCGAATATCTTAACAAAGGAGCAGCAGATAATCTTGTGTGTCTAACCTTGACTTGTCTGTTGGTCTCAACACATGCCCGTTTAAAGGCATACAGCCTTGTATGATAAACCCTTCTCGCTTTTAAGTAAGGGAGTGCTGCCTTCGCATGAACCAATTCAGTAGGGGTTAAAATATGATCCCCATAACACGTCTTCAAACACTTATTTTGGACACGCTGTAATTCCTCCAGCAGGTCAGAGTTTCCTCCATTATACAGTATATCACAATAGTCAATGACTGGAAGAGCATGTGTTTTATATATTCTTAGCAGAGACTGTACACTCATTACGTCTCTTACTCTGTACAATAGAACCGATTTAAACCTCATGTTTTTTATCAAATTTTTTATATGCATGGAATAATTTAACTCTTCGTCTAAAATGACGCCTAGGTATTTATATGAAACTACATTCATTAGATTTTTTCCGTTTAATTTTATACTAGGTTTCTGAAGTCTACCAAGTTTGATTTTTGAAGCAAAAGTCATAATTTTTGTTTTTTCCTCATTCATGGTGAGTTTGTTAGTACTAGTCCAATTATAAAACGTAGCCAGAGAATGAGAAAGTCGTGCCTCGAGAGTGTTAATATTTTTTCCAGAGACATAGAGTACAGAGTCATCTGCATAGAGTAACGTATCATGGTTATCATTTGGAGAAATACAGTCATTTATGTATAATAAGAAGAATAACGGGCCTAAAATAGAACCCTGAGGAACGCCACATTTAAGTGGTACACAATCTGATTTAACATTATTAGCCAATGTGCATTGCTGTCTCCTGGACAGATAGCTTTCTATGAGTGTGAGTGTGCGATTTCGAATTCCATAATTTTCTAGTTTTTTCATCAAAATTTCAAAATTTACCGAATCAAAAGCCTTTTTAATATCAATGAATGCTGCTAGAGTTATATTACCTATATTTCTATTTCTTAAGATGTCATCGACCAGAACGCTTATTGTATCTAAAGTTGATTTCCCTTTTTGATACCCTCCCTGCTTTTTTGTCAGAATTGAATTTGTTTCCAGGTGGGCCGAAATAGAAGTGTGTAGCAGTCTTTCAAGAATTTTTCCTGGTACAGGCAATACGCTGATGGGCCTAAAATTAGATACATTTGTTGGATCACCTCCTTTAGGCAGCGGTGTCACTGTAGCTATCTTCCAGGAATCAGGCACCGTACAAGTTGAAACACATAACCTTATTATTTTACAAAATCTAGCGGGATTGCTAAGTACAGCTTGCTTAAATATATTTGTTGGTAAATACAATACAGCAGAGGATTTGGATGTATCAACATCTTTCACACACGCTATAACTTCTTCGTCAGAGAAATGTACATCAGTCATGTCATTTAGACAACGCTCTCCTTTAAACTCAAACTCCAAATTGTGATTTTGTGCCAATTTTGGGCCTATTTCTGCAAAGAAATTATTAACATAAGAGGCCGTATCCTTTTTGAGCACAGGAGCGTTATTGTCTCTATTCACAATATTAATAGACTTCGTGCTCTGCTTACTTGATGGAATGACCTCTTTTAAAACTGCCCAAAACCTTTTTGAATCTTTAAAATTTGCGTCACTGAGCTCTTTGTAGTAACTATTTCTGGCGTTGTCAATCTCTAGATTCACAATATTCTTTAATACACGAGCTCTATGCCATACAATGATATCTTTAGCTTGGCGAGCTTCATATAAGAGATTATTTTTATCAGTGATCCTTTCAAGAATATAGTGGGTCATCCACGGTTCATTTTTATCTCTAATTTTGAAATCCCTCACTGGGCATTGAATGTCCAGCGTTTCCTTTAACAACTTTGCGTAAATATCCCAGCAGGTACTAGGGTCATCACACATATCGAAAACTGTCCAATCACAGTTTTCCAAATCAATTAGAAATTTCTCTATATCAAAGTTACGATAAGATCTACCCTTAAAACTCTTCATGGTGGTTTTGACATGAACCTGCTTATTTATCAAATATACCGGTAAATGATCACTCAAGTGAATATTTAAAGGACCACTGGCGACTATATCATAAGAATTTGTAAATATTAGATCTATACATGTATTTGTGCCCGAAGTAGTCGTCACATCTTTGACTAGTTGTTGAAGATTAAATTGGTCCATGACCTCATACAGCTGTCTCTTCTCCGGGGAGTCATTTAAAATATTAACATTGAAGTCTCCAAGTATAAATACATCATAGAGATTTAACTCACCAACTTGAAGTAACAAAGCTCTGAGAGTTTGACAAAAGATAGGCAACGAGCCATTCGGTGGTCGATACAAATTACAAATTAAAGAATCTTTACCTCTACCTTTTATTGAATAGAGCCATTGAACTTCTATATCAAGTGTACATCGGTTTAACAATTTAAATTTATCCACAGAGCAAGTTATATTTTCATCTACATGGGCACAGAGGCCACCACCTCGGTAAATGCTGACACGATCCTGCCTAAAAAGATTGTATCTTGGGTAGCTGAATAATCCATCCTCATCACTATCATTTAACCATGTTTCAGAAAACATTACAATATCAATATCTTTATTCATCAGTTCCCCTTTTATACCCACAGTCTTATTGCGTACACTTCTTGCGTTTAAGTGGACTAAGGAAAAACCCTTTTTGAAATCAGGTACCGCGCCTTAAAACGTAATTTACACAAATTAAAGAGGCACTAGATTTGCCCCTCGTCTTTAGACAATATTGTTTACACCACAGATGAATTTTTATGAAATTTCCCTTTATACCCCCCAGCAAAGGTTTTCGGCTCTTGTGGCCACCTAAGCAGATCATGCTACCCTGATTGGCGAACATGGTTAGCATTAAGGCTCCATTTACAAAATATACATAGATGCTATAACACCTTATAGGAATGTGAGACTAGGAATTTGGGAAACCTAGCTATACCATCAACATATATATCTGAGTACCGGTATAAAAAACAGACCAATATTCATACGTCATTTCTCATGAGCATGTAGATCAAGCTTTGGGAAACCTAGCTATACCATCAACATATATATCTGAGTACCGGTATAAAAAATAGACCAATATTCATACGTCATTTCTCATGAGCATGTAAATCCACAGTTTCATTAAACACTACACAGTGACCACATTATTTTTTAAACTACATCGTACGGCATAAAGTTATATGTATCAAATGTTTAGCAATTCCATAGAATTTCTCACAATTCTTGTGTCTTGTGTACCGGTAAAATAGATTATTCTTCTAAATTGACATTCATATAGAAACCCATACACGATTCACTGCAGTACGTTTACAATATACCATTTTACATGAAACTAGTTACCGGTAGAGGGTAATTTCAGCAATTATATTGGACGGAAATTCAATATCACAAGTGATAATAATTATAACTACCATATTATACAAAAGAAACAGGTTAATTTGGCAAATATACTTGAGTTCCATAGCTTAGTGTAGTGTCCATGTATAGGCTGAAGTCTGGATCTAGGACAGTTTGAATCACAGTTTTATGGAACTATGGGGACTGCGACAGCAGGTACAGCTTGAGGTCCGACCAGTGGTTGACCATTGTTGTTGCCCCCCGCAGGTACTGGGGGATCTTCTACGTCTTGGTTGGCAGCTTGTTGAAGATCACCACCGCCATCTTGACCGTTGTCGTCGCCATCTTGCCCATTGTCGCCATCATCTTGACCGATGTCGTCACCCTCTTGACCATTTTCGTCACCGCTGTCGCCATTGTCATCCTGTGGTTCAGGTGGAGGGGGGGGGGCCACTTCTCTGCGGATGCGTTCCAATATCAGTCCATGAAGATTTTCAGATCTGAGATTGTCCTGCTTGCAGAATCTAGCTTGCCCAAGGTGAAATCCGGCTCCCCATATTGGGTGAAAGCTGGCTTCATAGAGGTGTCCACGAGTACTCACTAAGTGATCCTTCATCTCGGGCTTGTCAAATTTAATCTTGTTAAATTTATACAGGTACTTTTCAGCATCCCTTGCCCAGTCATGTGTGATCTTGATTTTCTTAGCCTCGGCCATAATCTGGTAGGGATTTGTCAGGGACATGATGACATCGAATGCCTCCTCATCTCCACACACGCTGGCCTTAGATGCCTGAAAGGCTTGTTCTACTGAACTGAATTCGACTCCTTCAGATTTAATCTGACACGGGTATAGATTTGAAAGTCTATTGTGTGAGGACCTGAATAGGACTCCATCAGGAGTGCGAGCAGTTGTTGCCTCTTCCATACTGAGGTGAGGGAACGGTAGCGTGTCTAGTTGGTGGTGCTGGTAGGAGACTGAATTTATGATGACCGCTCTCTGTCTCAGTCTACAGTCCATGTTGTGATCTCGGGCAAGAAAGAACATTGCTCTTAGATCCATGAATTGGCGTCTCTCCGTCTCATTTAAGTCATCTCCAATAGAACAACCATGCCAATAATTATTATCCTTCAGTAGTTTGAGGGATTTCATCAGGATGGCCTTGTAGTTTGGTTTTAACAATACGACACGCACCGTGCGGGGCTTGTTTTTCCTCGTCTCATGGGCGCCGCCATCTTGGTTGTTGTTGTTATTGTACCTCCCACGCTGGAGATTTCCAACTCGCTCGACGGTATCGATTTGTTCAATACTGAATCCTACATTACAGTCTTTGAACAGGCGGCCTATAATGTGAACAAGATTCTCATTTGGGTCCTCTGGACAACCTTCGATGACAAATACCTTCTTTCTGTCCAGAATTTCCATCTTCTCGAGCGACAAATTGTGCATAGTCAAGACCCGGGTTTGCGCCATTGTTGTCATGTTGATACGCTTCATGGTCTTTTCTGTCTCGGTGAAGGCATTTGACATGCTGTTAAAGGTCTCGTCATGACCATCAAGCCTTTTCAAAATACCTTGGAGAGCTACAGAAGTCATTCTGTTTGTTTCAGCGATCGTCTCTAGGGTGCCATTTATGGTTGTAATGTCCTGTTGTATCGTGACAGTGGCATTCTCCTGTGTTGACAGACGTCTGGCGAGCTCATTTACAGCTGTCACCACGTCGGCCGTGGTTGCACCGGCCTTCAACATGTCGTTTCTTCCTCGTTGGTTGGTATTTCCCTGGTTTGCCATGTTATAGGTCACCTTCAGACCTTTACAGAACTCTATGCCAAATATTAAATTCCTCCTCTGAGTTTGACTATGGTTATTTCTTCAAAATGTTGGGAACCTCTTCGCTGTCCGTGTTAGCCCGATGCCGCCATTTACATCATCGGGTGTATTAGTACTAGTAGGGGGCGTATGTTAAATTGCATTAACTAGACCTAACTATTAAATTTTAATGAACATGGGTCATTATTTTCCAAATATACCTATAACACCGTCTTCAGATATATATATATATATAAACGATTTGAGTTGGAATGGAATGGATGGAATAAGGCCTCAGGGATGCCTAACCTAAACATACACACATAATACAGACAGTTTCCCTTTGGCCAATTCTCCAGTGATTAGAGTTATTATCTCAACTAGCTGCCAACATTTGTAGTGCAAGAAAGTCTGTTGATTGTGTCAATTAGGGGGAAGAAGGTACTGCATGGGTGATCACTGTGTTCCTACTTTCATAATTGTTTCAACTTCTGGGTGGATGGGTGGGATGGTGGGTGCATGGGTGGTTGGGTGGTGGAGGAGGGTGAGGGGGTCAGTGGATTAGGTCAGGTAATGTCGGGCCTAATGAAAGACTGAAAACAGACCCTGAGTATGCAGTAGGCCTATTCCTCTTAGAGCCAAATCTCTACTTAAATTTAAATGGTCTGACTTTTGGAGCTGTTTTCCTCTAATAAATCTGGAGGGATATATTTAATAACTTATGATATCTCATTTAAAAAATCTTGCCACAGACTCTAATTATCGAGTCCCCACCAGATACCGGGTACCTCTTTTCTCATGTCTGGTCACATTTACATTAATGATGATGGGAAGTTTAGGGACATTGGGGCCTATAGGAGCCCTAAACATGGAACCTATTGGGGGAGATAGTTGGCTCCAGGCCTTTTACCCCTACCTACCAGTACCTACCCTATATTCAGTCCATATAGGCCTATATGGCTAAATGTGGGACCCCCGGTAATTTAAGCTCTCCCTACTGAATACCCATTGAATGGAGAGACAGCCAGGACGGGGGGTTAGGGTCAACCCCAACCCGGTCCTAGCTCTCTGGGAGAGATTCCATGGCGGGAACCTAGCTGAAAACAGCTCGTCTGTCGATTTTGAAAATCCAGAGCAGCCGACTCGTACTCATGAACCAGGGGATTAGCGGCTTACTCAGGAATGCTCCGGAGTGAGTGGGCGGCCAGTCGCATGCGGCTAGTTTCCAAACGCGCCCAATGCCTGGAGTAATATACTAGTTACCAAATATTCCGCCAGCTGGCGACATCGCTGTGATATCGCTGTGTTAGTTTCTAAATGTACCGTCTGGGGGCGATATAGTCGCTTCATGAGATCTTCCCGCCAGCGAAGTTTGACTTTGGAATAACCCCGGAGGGTACTCATGATCTACTCATGAGGATGCGGGAATGCGAGTATTTCACACTATAGGCTCCACCCCCAATGCACTCATGTGCACTAATGTGTTCGTGAGCCAAGTGTCCATCCTGCTGGGAGATTCAGTTGCCTCCGCACCCTCGTCGAGCATTATCACTCTCGCCTGCAGGCGTTGTAGAAGATCCCCGTCAACGAATTCCTTACCAATTACCAACCGAAATGGCCCTTCCGATACCGTCTGCGTCTACCTGTCAAGGGGGCTTTAAGGTGCGTAACCCTTTTCTCATCTACACATAAGTAATTAAAAAAAATGCTAACCCGACCTTCCCTAGTATTCAACACAAAATGTTATGTTAAGCATGCATTAAATATGAGCCCAAGCTGCTACTGTAAAAAACTCGCAAATAAGCCTAACTCGCGTATAAGCCACACCCCTAACTCTGACAAATTATATAAGCTTCAGAGGGGGTCTTATTATTGCGATTTCGGTGCTGTAGTATACTAATTAAAAGTGTCGTGTAAGCCGCAACCTATATAGGCATGTTTGGCATCACAAGAATTTACGGTACTACTTTTTAAGGCATAATTCAGTCGTTGGTCCAGCTTTAAATATTTCCTTTCATAGTGGTAACTGCTTACCGAAGTACCATTGTCATTTTTCAGCCGTTTGTCATCGACATTGACATGGCTACCCAGGATGTCCTCAAAATCGTGCCCGACGACGAGTTCTTGGTCCTATACATCCCATTCATTGTTCATCGGCTGGGCAAGCGTCATTTGACTACCCGCCAGGTTCTTCGTGGATGCCGGAACGTCATGGACTTAATTCGGTCGCGAGCTGCTTGGCTAATAATGGATAGACTCTGTCCTCAATCATGGATAGTTTATCATATCTGTGATAAGCGCCGTAGGCCCCTTGTGTGAGCCATACTTTCAATGGACCTCCCTGATTGGGTCGGGGCATTAATCTAAACAGTTACTCTTATCGACATCAATTGCCCTTAACCGGCGTATGCTTAATGTATACTCAATGTATGTCTGATGCAAATAAAGCGGTAAGCAGTAAAGTAACACAGAGAGTACTTTTTTTGTTACACTTTAATTTTTTATCATCATTTTGCTCTTAATGATATCATAATAAGTATCCTTTAATTGTCGCCCAATCATATGTCATGTCCATGCCCCCCACCCCACCCTACTTCCCTTTCCACAGCACATTTGGCAGACTCCCTCAGCACTATAATTTTATCACATGAGCATTAATATCAACCTTATGTCCCCTTCTTCAGAAGCTGCTCTCCAGTTATCATACATACATGATGGTCGTTCAGCACAAGTTCACTACCAGATCCCCTCCAAGAAATTTAAATGTTGCAATACCTATACTATCAGATTACCCAATATGGTTTATCCATATATTGTCTAGGTATTGCTGAAATCTGATGGTTGGAGAGGATTTTGCTACAGTCAGCACTTCTTGAAAGATACGGTGTTTCACTGGAACCTTGTATCCACGGGAGGACGGTGGTCAGCCTCCTCCAGGCGGGGCATGGTGACACCCCTTCCCGACAACACACTGACCTTCCTCCAGGGAGGGGGGGGGGGGGGGGTGTCCAGTGGGCAGCCCTCCCGTGGTTGCTAGGGGCGACCACCGCCTGCGGCCTACTCCCTCCAGTTCTCCTTGCCTCCTTAGCGAGTCATCATCCCTGTAATGAAGCATGCAGGGGACAGCTAGTATTACATCACCGAGGCACTTCATAGCCTCTTAGTGTAGTGTATCATTCGTTCCCATGCACTCAGGCGTCATCGCAACCCTTTTGAGCCCCCCTAGACCCCTTGTAAATGGCCATTTTTATGACTTTTAATCGTATAGGCCGTAGGTTGAGGATATTCGAAAAAATATACACAAATAAAATAAATCTAACAACAACTAAATTAGCCTCCATTTTAAAACCCATCACCTAAAACTAGTGGTATGCTAAGTCAGAAGCATAGTTCAAGCATACTTATCACCAAATTATTATGTCCCATTACCTTGATATCCTTAATTGATGTCAAAGGTCACGAAAACAGTTTTGGCTTATCCTGGTTTTTGGAGTGATTTCTACAATATTTTAAGTTCTAAATTAGGGTTTGTGGGACAGTGTAATCCATTGGTGTAGGGATCAACTGCCTTGGATGATATGTTATGTATTTAACCCTACAACAAACTATGTCTATTTGTTATTTATAATTAATATTAGTATTTTGTGTGCTTATAGCTCTTAATGTGTCATGTCATAAGTCACGCACCTTTATTATCCGATTGTCGTCCCGTCTGCGCCTACCACTGACGTGACTACCCAGCATCCCCTCCTGTTGCCCATCTTCTCCAGCCGTATGGATCCTCTTTCCCAGCACGTTAGTCCCTGATTCACCAGAGGTCCCCATACCCTCATCCGTCCATCATCTTTCAAACATCTAAGGCGGATAACATTTATTGTTGCATAAACTTTCCTCAGCAGCCCCAGGATCCGCTCATCCCCACGAGTGAAGTGTACTGCAAACGGCTGTTAAAAAGAGGGGCCATCGTGACATCAATAATGCCATGCATTCCCATCATTCAAATAAATTTATTTATCATTTCAAGAGTGGCCTTTCTTAAATATGTAATTCTTCTGAGAGGTGTCAGGCCCATGTGAACTACATTGTACCGTGCTTATAAATGATAGACAGAGACCATATGGTATTTGCCTTATGCCACAGTACTTATAATCCCGTGAGCATTAACATCAACCTCCTCACTAGTGGCCTACATTAAATATGTGATTAAACTCAGAAGCTTCGATCAGGCGGCAAAGCGTCCTTCTCTATGTTAAATATCCACCTTCTTCCTAAATGCTATAGACTATATACTTGTTGCCTGTGTCAATAACATGTCAATAACTTATCATCTGACGGAATCTCCCCGCAATTGTGATAGTGCATAAACATATGGCCTTGGATAATAAATGGCCGTTCATTGTCCTCTCACCTTGAAAATAGCATCCTCGCATACAACTACGTCCTCCTCCGTGTTCATTGTGCTTATAAAGTACTCTCCTGTCTCTCTGTTACTCCTACAGCCTGATGTGTGCATCTGACAACCCTTGTACTAAGTTTTTGGAATTCACCACCATCTCCCCGACAGCTTTTTCCTTAATACCCCCTTCCCATGGGATCTCGTGTCAGTGACTGTATTATAGTGCCTAATGACTGCCCATTTATCTTATTATCTGATCTCGATTGTTTGTTATGATTCCAGTCCCCCACTATGCGCTATACGGTAGGGGGTGGGGATCACCCTCCAGGGCGCTATATGTTCATATTTGGTGCCCTCCACTTAATATGGACCAAAGCCTCCCTTTTCATTATAGCTTGTCAACACATCCTTGTCGTAAATTGAAATTTAAACGTTCCCACTATAGATTAAAGATAACAAAGTATCATAACTCTTTTTGGGGTAAAATTTATTCTTGAGTAATAACTTATACTATATACATATATACACTGTCGCGTCCACGGGTCCGCGTCCACTATGCCTCCTCTGAAAATTGAAATGCACACAGACTTTAAATTGAGGTTATAACGTCATTTATAGCATTGCTAGTTCTTAGGCATAGCTCTCACTAAATTATTATTATTACCACCACTACTCATTCCAATACCTATATTTCCTGGCTCCTATTTCTAACAAAATGGCTAACATGGCTATTCCATAGGTGGGTGAATATTTAATGAAGTCCATTATGCTTTATTAAAATTCGTACCTAGTGGCGTCCTGCTTCTCGCCATAGCATTTGTAAAAATAAGGCGCCACTGAAATGTACAAAATTACATTCGCTATAGATTTCTAACATCTCAATTTGGGTATCCTTACAGTAACAGTGTTACACTATTTAGTACATACAGGCAGAATGCACAAATTAAGCCCAACGTTGAATCTAACATATAATTTACTCTGACAATCATTTATAAATCTTGATTCAATCTTCATCGCCACAGGTTAATGACTTCAATAACCTGTACTGCGTTTTTTTTTGCCTATCCTCGCCCACGTCCAATACAATACAATCACATGTAATAACCAATACTCACATCGTAAGGAGAATGTAGGCAACTAGGCCCCACGTGTGGCCTAGTGCTTCTTGGAGGCGCTCACGGGCTACCTCCCGCCCCAAGTGGCCCAGCGCCTCTCCCACCCCCCTTGCCACTGTAAAAATTAAAATTGAACATGTACTGTGTTTAAGGCAGTGGGTATATCCGCTTGTCAAATTCTTAATAATTAATTTTTCTGTTCTGATTCGACATTTTGTCTATGTAAGGGCTATTCATCCAGTGTAGTAGTGCCTTAGGCTATACCATGGGTTGTAGAAACAATGGAAACTTACACTCCAATATGTGATGGGCCACGCCCACCTCCCCTTCCTCCTCCTCCTCCATTACCATGTCCACAACTGCATCTGTAAATACACACATCTTATTTACTCTTATAGTCCTTAACAATGTTAACATTAATGGTACGCCCTTAATGGTAGGAAATCTTACGGGTAGGGGGTGGGTTGTTACTTGGGCCGAGGCTTCTAAATTTTCAAATCCTGAAAAGTGACTATCTGTATGCGCCGCCACCCCCCCCCCCCCCCGCCCACCCCACCCCACGACCTGCCAAACCATCACACCTCTCTCCACACAACCCCCTCCCCTCTCAGACACGCCCCTCCCCCCTTTCCCCTGTACCTTAAAACCCGGTTACTTAGGAAGAGTGTGCCATCAAACATTGCCTGCCTACATCACCTTCACCAGTATTCACAATGGCCACCAATTTCTTCAGTAGTCCTGATAGTGAATATATTAATATGTCAGAAAGTGATGGCGATAGTTTAGCTAGCTCTATATCTTCTGACCAAAATCAAGACGATTCTAGCACGGTTGCCCTACAGGGCTCGGATACAGACGAGGAGATGCCGCCTCTGCTGCCCATCGGCTACATCGATCCTCAACCACTTCAAGACCATTTCTCGGTATAGTTCCAATTTCCATTTGAATAGGGCTCACACCAATCTAGCGTCTGCCATCTTTGGACACAATTTACTGGGAGTGTAATGCCAGCGACTAAAATACTCAGAAACAGGGACAACCCTTGTCAAATCATGTCTATTATTTATATGCTCAAATTTGTATGACATCTATAGTTTTTTCTCAGTAATGTAGTGTCATTTGCTATCACTTTGCAGGCCTTTCCCCTCAGACTAGGGCCTTCACTTGAGCATCTCCTCGTCCAATCTCCTCACCAAAATACGTTTTACCTAGAGGTGGAGCTACTTCGAACAGAGGCTGGAATACACAGTGATGTCTACATGGACGTTCGCAATGGCTGCACTCGTGTGCAACCTGGTTGGCGTTTTGGATGGTTGTTGCTTAAGCCTACCACGCCTGGGTGCTGGCAGTGCATAGCTATCATGGATGCCGACTTTAATTTCATTGGGACCTTACCTTGTCCCTCCTTCAATAGTCGTGGGATTTGAGATGTTTTGGGTTACTCTAGGTAATATTTCCTCTTACCTAACCCTGATAAAGGGGTCTTTCTTTGCCCTAAAGCCCTGATCAGTGCTTTAAAGAAAAGGGGGTCTATTTCTAAACAGAGTGAGTGAAAATAGAAAGTAGGTGTCTTTCTTAAAGCATAGTCAGTGAATAATGGTCACTACCAGCATGTTTCCCCCGTGCTCTTTCGGGGTTTATATCCACTAGATAATACATATACAAAGTATTATTTATTGAATGCATTATAAATGTATGCATTATAACTGTACATCATCTTACCATGGGTATCAAATTGAAATATAACATAACAGTATCTGTATTTGTTAGTTTGTTTTAAGGGGTAAATGTTAATGATATTAGGTGTGGCTTTTTCTAAAGATGTCTGTGTTCTCTTGAAAATGGGCTACTTTTTGGCTCCGAAAATCTGAAAATATTCCTCTGTTTCGGGGTGTCCTTTTGTAATCCCAGAAGGCTAATGGTGTATAAAATGGGCCCTATAAAATGAAGGGAGTGCAGGGGCCGGGCTCCTACCCCCCCCCCCCCCAATCTTACCCCCACCTTCGTCCCGCCCCCAACCCCAAAGTCCTCCCCTCCTCCACCCCTTGGCCAGCCTTCAACCCCCCCCCCCCCCCGCCCCCCTCCCCAGCGTCCACTGTGTCATGCTGTCTGCAGGCAACACACTGTCATAAAGCAGTGTACTCCCAAGACGTCCATCCTACTTCAAATTCCCTGGCCGATCTTACCTACATCGTACTAGCTTTTCTCTATTACCATAATGCTAACCATAACTGGGTCAGTCGCCATGGAGGTAAGGCCAAATAACACCTTTTTTGTTTATGAAACCTATCATTCTTGAGTAAATAGCCATAGGAGAAAGTTATCCTACATTATGTGCGTCCAGTGCCTGTCCAGTTTCTTATGACGTTTTTTTTTTTTTTTTTATAGAGTTTTATTAAGGTACATGTAGAAATAGTATGTGTAAACATACATTCACAACCCAGACTCGGATAAATCCGTTCTGCCGTCTGGTCCTTCTTTGCCTGACTAATACTATATATGAGAATAAAATGTGTAATGACGTATTAGATATTTTGCTTTTGGGGAGGGGGGAGGGGGGGGGGGGATGGAATATTATTATATCATGTGTCACTAGTATAAAGACACTTATGTTTCAGTGACAGACCTATATATATATAGGTTTAAATATATAACTTACCGGTACAACAGTAGTGGGTCTACCCTGTAACAGGTAGGATACTCCTTTTTTATCTTACTTTTGAAACTAGACAGGTCATTTACCAATGTAAATTCATATTTCAACTTGTTCCAGTGCCTTATAGCTCTCTCATGAAAGCTATTATATATAACAGGATTCCTGGAAAACCTCTCAATGTATCGTAGACCCATGTTGTACCTTGTATTGACTCTTCTTACGTCAATAAAACTAATATTTTCTTCTTCAAAATTCTTAATAGTATAAGCATATGATAGAAGATGTATGTCTCTTCTTTCAAAAAGTCTTCTACAGTTAGACTTCAGATGGAGCTGTTCTGTATTAAACCTAGGATGAGGTTCTAGCTTGACCCTATACACTATTCTTAGGGCTTTATTTTGTAATAATTGAAAACGTTCAGAGAAACCTACAGTGGCTCTGTCCCATACAATATCAATGTAATCCATAGAAGGTAATATAGTGGTTTTATATAATATTAATGCATCTATTTCATCTAAATATTTCCTTATTTCAGCAAAACGATGTATCTTTACTACTACATTATTGTATACAGTGTCTTCATGTTTTTGAAACTGTAAATTTTCATCGATATTGATACCCAAATAATCATATGCTGGCACTCTTTCCAGGGGGGTACCATCCACTTTAGGTATTAAATTTGGAATATTTTCTAAAAGACCAATTTTCATCCATTTTGTTTTTTCAATATTTATCGTCAAAAGATTTAATTTACACCAATTTTGGATAGCATCTACACTGTCACATAATATTTGTAGATTATCTGATGAAAAAACAGCATCATCTGCATACAGGAAAGATTTGCATAGGGGGGCACATTTTGGCAACTCGTTAATATATAAAGTAAACAGGATAGGGCCTAATATTGACCCTTGGGGTACTCCATACTCCACGCACCTCAGCTTTGACAGTTTATTATTAGCAAATACTTTTTGATTTCTGTTAGTTAGATAACTTTTAAACCAAAGACACGTTTTTTTGGAAAGTCCTAATTGTTTTAATTTATTTATTAATAGTGGGTGTGAGACCGTGTCGAAAGCTTTAGAATAATCCAAAAAGAGGCTATAAGTATTTTTGTTTTGTTTCATGTTATCATAAATATATCTTAAGTATGAGGTAGTGGCTGAGGTGGTGGAGTGCTTTGGTCTAAAACCGTGTTGATTTTTACATAATATGTTTTTATCCTTCATGAAACCCCGTAGCCTAATTGCCATTAGTTTTTCAAAAATTTTACCAGGTAATGGCAATAGGCTTATAGGACGTAGGTTTGTTACCTTTTTGCTATTTCCTTTTTTAGGAATAGGTGATACGGTGGCCACTTTCCAAGACTGTGGAAAATAGGATCTATTGAGGCACAGGTTAAATATAAACAGTATGTAAAAACTAAATCTTTCAAATATTTCACACAATATTTTCGATTTTATGTGTTTAATATTTGACGATTTTGTTTTGTCCAGTTTCTTTAAGACCAACAATAAATCTTCCCTTTCAAAGGGTACACTAAGAAGATCTATGTCATTAGGTTGGTCATCATCCAAGGCTGGGACCAATACTGGTGGATGTCTGGCAGCAAGCACTTTTCCTATCGTAGAAAAATAATCATTAATATAGTCTGCTGTTTTGGAAATTTCAATATCTAAACCCGTATCATTATCTTTTAATTTAATAATTTTTATTGCCCTCCCCTTTTTAGGTAACAGTTTCTCTATGGCCTTCCAAAAGTCCTGTGGATTTTTTTTATTTTTCAGTAGACCAGTTATAATACCCTTCTTAGTGCGCCAAATTTCAGCTTCTACTGCATTCCTTTTCAGATGTGCTTTCAGCCAGTCAGCCACAGTATTACTATGTCTAGCTTTTCTAAAGCTATTATCCCTTTGTTTCATTTTTTCTTGAACTAATGGTGTTAACCATTCTTGCTTTTCTTGAGGAACTGTAATGGTTCTAATTGGTGCAGTATTAGCCAAGGCTTTACTTATATTAGTATGTAATAACTTCCATAATGTATCAATATGTGAGCCATTGTTAAAAATTGACCAGTCAGAGAGCCTAAGTGAATTATAAACATTATTCATATCTAATTTTTTATAACATCTTGCCAAGACTGTTTTCTTCTCAATTTGATTTCTTTCATGCTTCAATATTAAATAGATAGGATAATGGTCACTATAATTTATATTAAGGGTATTGGCTTCACGTACAATATCACTATTTGAATATATGTGGTCAAGATTGGTTTTGGTTTTTGCATTTACCCTGGTATTTACTTTTATGAGTTGTTTCAGCTTCTTTCCCATACAAAATGTATCTATCCCATAAGTTTTCCTGTTAGCTATTGTGTAATTGACATTAAAGTCGCCCGCTATTATGTATGTACAGTTTCCAACCATGTCCCCCAATATTGTTCCCAAGTCTTTATAAAGATGTTTGGGATGTACTTCTGGTGGCTTATAAACTGCTATTATTTTATAAACCTTATCATGAATAAGCATATCAACGCTTAACATTTCATAGTACGCGGTGACAGACGTCAACTCAGCGTCTAATTCAATGTCTATGCTCTCTCTGTAGTATATTATGATACCACCTCCACGTTTATCTATTGTAGGTCTTCTATCAATTCTCAAGAATTCATAACCAACAATATCCAATAAAGTATCCGGGTCTGTAGGCTCATACCAGGATTCAATTATGATACCTATATCAAATTTATACAACATTTTAGTGAAGTCCACAAATTTCTTATCAGTTAGACTCCGTACATTATGACATACAAGTTTTAAGCCTTTTAAGGCTGTAACATGATCAAGGTCATATGTCATTTTGTTGAATCATGTGACAAATTCCATGCCATGTACAATCTAGAAGTAAAAGGAAAAAAAAAGGGGGTGGGGGATGGGGGGGTGGGGGGGGGGGTGGTGATGAATATCCTGTGGTGTTGGCATCCTGCTGGCTAGGGGGGTGGGTCGCTGCGCCCATCTATAAAGGAAGCTAAACCTCGATACCAACACAGTTAACATAAGTTTATACTAGTTTCTAGCTTATCTAATAATTAAAGCTAATAGCTTTTGTGAAGTCGCAGACGCAAATCTTCAAGCTGTCATCTGATCCCATTTTTTCTTTCAAAATGAAACCAAATCGGGGTAGTCATATATAATATGAACATAATAATATCGTACACAGGTTAACTTAATATTAATTTTAATAACAGATTGCATGTCGAAGACTCAAACTATGCTTCATAATATGTACATTTCTCCTCAGTACCGGGAGACAAGACCTCTGTTGATTTTCACAGTAGCATGGATCTCATCTGCTACCACTTTTAAGGCGTCTTCCCCTGGATGACAGCCGTCATACAACTCGTGGTAGAGATGGGACCACCTGCCACGCCCCTTTGATGTATGACAAATTGAAGCAATCCATGGGGTTACTAGTGTTGTTGCGCTATTAAAGCATATAATAAATCGATTTATCCTTATAATAATCTCATTCATCCTCCTTTGCTGGGGGTGGAAGAACGGGCTTATTACATGATTATACCTGTTAAGGTCCACCCCAACGAGGGGGCAAATTACTATCTTACAGTGTGCAGTGGCGTTTGCATTCCTGATTATGCTGAAGGCTGTTTCAGCAGCACTTACATAATTATTTACAACCATTTCAGGATCTTCCCATTTGAGAGCAGTTACTTTAGTATGAAAATTCCTGGAGGTGACGTCACAAATACCTCCATATATGTATATTATATCAGGTGCTATAGCTCTTGACAACAGCACGGCCTTCTTCGCTAAGCTTATTAACCCCTGGCTTTCGTATGGTACTACTAGGTATTGGATCCCTTCATTGTGGGTCAGTTGGTCGTCTAGATCTCTTCCCCGTGAGTCGGTCACAATGAGGACCTTCATCTAAAAATAGATTAAAATAGGGGAGACCTTCAGGCTATATTCTAATATGGTTTATGGTTATATACAAATAAATAATTAAAAACAATTTACATTAAAAAACTTCCTCTTAACTAATTCTCACGTTATATGTTGACAATTGGTGTGTTGAGAAGTGAACGTCTGGCGTGTGGGTGCTGCCTTTGTTCCAGTGGTTGCGAGAGCGGTCCTTCTTGTTGTACTGCTGCGGCTGGAGTGAGGGCTGACTGGATATAGCCTGTGGCGAGTTGAATAATCGATTTGGCCGGAGGGGGTACCTGAGCATTGTCGTCGGCTGGGGCAGGGTCATTGGGTGCAGGCGCACTGACCTCTTCTTTCTCGGCTGCGTCTTGTTGTGCTAATAGCTCTCTTATTAATTGTCCTGCCGCCTCTCCGTCTGCAGGGGTCACTTGAATCCTGAGGGCGTGTTGATCTGGTACTGTAGGCAATGCACGAGTGGTGGGGGTAGGGGTAGGCACAGGGGGGGGGGGTGGTAGGGCGTTCTGAGCTGGACTGCGTGTTACATGAGGGTAATACTTTGCCTTGATCTCAGCGCGTACTTTTTCCAGTATTGTACCCCCTATGTTCCTACCTGGAAATGATAGGTTGTTCAAACTACGGGCAGATATACTCGTACCCGTACCCCACCTTCTTGATACCGTTGTCTCTAGTAGCCTACGGTCCTGCGTATCGACCAATAAATCCGCCAAGTATTTATTTTGTTCATATTTGAGCATGTTAAAGCGCTCTATTTCAGCCTCATCCCTTGCCTCCCATGCTGGACAGTTAATTTCTTTGGCTAACTGCATGACCCTATAAGGGCACTCTACATCCAGTATATCCTGGACCTTGGCCTGTGATACCCCGGCAAAGACTGCCTTTTCAAAAGCCACTCCATGTTCTACTGAATTAAATGTTTTTCCCTTGTCAACTATTGTACAGAGGTGGAGATTTGAGAGAGGTGACTGGGGGGAATGGTACGCCACAAATTTATTTGTGGTGCGGGTTCTAGCATTCTCAAGGCTCAACTGGTGGGGCAGTTCATCTAGATTATAGTGCGGGTAATAGCGGTCGTTGTACACCACTCCTCTGCCACGGGGCTGCACCTCTAGGTTGGCTCTGTGTGCTAGACGTGTTATGGTCCTTACGTCCGCCTTCTGCTGCCTGACCTCGGCACAGTCATCTAGGTTAATATATAGGTGTTTCAGCGAATCAGACTTGCCAAGGTTTGGTTTTGCTTTTAATACCTTCTCACGAGCAGCGCAAGTGGTAAAAAGTACCAATATCGGTCTGTTTGGGTTGTTTTTAGGGCCTACTCGTGTTGCTTTATCTAGATCGGTGCGGGTAATACTACCTCTGCATATCTGTGAGAAGACATCCAGTGCTATTTCTATAGGCGATTCACCTTCCGTGCAGGTTACACCATCAAGAATGAGTTGCCTATTCCTAGTCTGCTGGTCGATATTAATGATGCGCTCTTTGGTTTCCCATTGTGTGAGTTCAATACGACGTTGTTTCAACTCAAGTTCATCATTTTTGATCTTAAGTTTGGTCATATCATTTTTCAAGTCACCAATGATTTTCTCAAGTCCTTCTACTTGACCTTGAGTAAATTCCAAAGAGCGCTTAAGTTCTCCAGTGTCTGTGGCATTGGCAAATCCTTTTGATACCACATTTAGAAGATGAACTAACACTGTACCTACTTTTGATAAGTCGTCATCTTTACTTGCTCTTGTGCCGGGACGGTTAAAGAGGTCTGACACCGCCTTCTCCACCCCCTCGGGCAAGTCTACTCCAGGATTGAGTCCTGCCATGGTGAGCGATGAAAGGTGTAGTAGCCCGTGTGTACACACCGGTATCTTAAAATGTCAAATTTTCCTTATAATTAGGTGATAAAATATTTCCCGGTATATCTCACAATGTGCTTTAACCATTAATGGTGTCCTCCAGTGTATTAGAACAGTATTCCTCCAGTAGGTGAGTCGCAATTTGTAATTGTGGGCGCAGCGGCCGGAGACACGTCCTACTCGGCTGACGCCATTACACCTTTAGAACGTTCATATCACTTTCGTTATGTTTATCTATATCGACTTTAATATTACAATAAATAGCATTGGATGTAAAGATTATTCTGAGCAAATCGGGTCGGGGGAGGGACTCAGTTAATTTCACGGCCTTCATTATCATCAAGCCACTCACTGAATACCTTCACAAACGTGATACATAGGGTGTCCACATGTGCCACCATTTAACTTAAGAGTATTCCCTTTAACCATCGGGCCTCTATGAACCTGCCATGTCCATTGTTGTCGTATTGTTTATTTGAGGATATACCCTATGTCATGTCACTAATTTCCATGTCGCATGTTGATTTTAACTAATGGCCATGTCCCCCTGCCAATATTTGTCATAAACTGTAATCATAAAGGTTAGACCCCCCGAGCCGCCTCCCAAACGCCGTAAAGTGATATATATCGCCATTTATTATAGTCAATTCTAATAAATGTTAAGGGTTAACATGTGGGTTTAAGTGCCATATTTAACCATTTTATGCTATATATCTATTGCCAACGAATCACCCTTTTCGAATGACGACATTTCCAGCCCATTCTTGACTCCGTTCTTTTTATTCAGCCTTTCAGCCTCCACCTGACTACGGCCGAGATGGCGGCTTTGGAGATACCAATAGTCGGAGACAGCGTGGGTGAAATTCATGTCGACAGGCTGAGAAATTTATGTGGTGTAGCTTCACGTGCTTATCAAGAATTGAGTGACAACCTATCGCACGTCGCATCTTGGCAAACTGCCGTACTAACGTGGTATACTAGGCAGAACCGCCTATCTCTACATAGTGGACATACCATTGTCGTTCACAAAGTGGCCATGACCCTGGATGCCGCTGCCTTGCCGCCACTACCACCCATTATAATAGATTCCGATTAATTTTGAATATCAATTAGTATTGAACTTCAACAGTCAATAAAGAACCACTTGAAACATTTTTCATTGTCTCTAATTGTTATTTGTCTGATCGGGTTACACCAAATTGTGTATGGCTTTTAATAAAAATGAGCGGCAGTTATTTAAATACTTGGGCTATATAATTTTTATAATTTCATAAAATCTCGTAACATGCTATAAGCTCAAAACAGTCTAATGTCAACATATGCCCTCCCATGGCATTTTCTATCCCTCTATCCACAATGGTTTCATAAGGTTTGGAATTTACTTAAAGAATCAACACTGTCTCAATTTTAGCCTCTAATGTAAGGCGGTCCTTAGCGTTAGTACCAGTCCAAACCCTTCAACAGAAATCCCCTAAGGCATAACGTAAAAAGCTCCCCCATGCCCTCTTATGGCATACTATGGCATACTTTATGCTTCAAAAAATCAAACTCTGCCTTATCCCCCAATTCAGTCCCTAACGTAAAAAGGCATTTTAAACCCATGGTACCATCCTCCAACCTTCTCACACATATCCATTTAACCCCTCACCCCCGCTATTACTTCAGGCTACTTTTATTTATAAATACATGATTTTGATGGTTTCCACAGTGATGGCAAATGCCATCGGGCATTTATCTGCGTGTCTTTACTTAGAATATCCTCATAGATATCTCCTCATAACCCGCGACATAATTAGATTCTTTAATAACCCACCAAACCTTGACCATTGGTCATAACTATTATATCCCCATTCCCCCTGGAGACTGATCCCATAATAGCATTAATTTATCTCTGACTCATTCATCCAATCGCGCCTTCCTATATAGACCACGTGTCTTTTTCAACTGCCACTCCCTTATCTTGCTCATTTGGCGTCCCGTTGTGAGGGCTTCTGACTTTCTATCAGGTGGCGAGTATGTGGCGGCTGGTCTCTTTGCGCCATTTGTCCAAATGAACGCATGATTGACTTCCGGGGTGGGGGGGCGGGGGGGTCACTCCCTCATATTTGTATACCATGTCATGTGTCCTAAGGGAGAGCGTCCTTTGTTTGTTGATAGTTAATGTTGGGACTTCATAAGCACAGAGAAAAGGAAGAGAGTCATTTCAGAGTCAAAACCGAGTCTAGCTGACCTGGACTCCCTTTAGAAGAGAGTCAGAACCTACTGACTCCCTTTAGTCAAATCACATCTCACTTGACTCAGTTTAAAAAGGGAGTCAACCTTAATTGGACTCTCTTAAGGGGCAAAGGGAGTCTGGGCATATAGGAAGGGAGTCACCAACAGTTGGTTCTAACATGTCCTGTTAGGTGGTAGCACTCTGCTCAAAGGGGTACTAATCTGTAAGCTAACATCTATATGTCCCTCTAAACTCATGAATATTCACAATCACTCTTACTATGAATAGTTGTAGCATGCATTTCTAGTGTCAGCTCCTATTTTGATAAAATAATTAAGAGTTGGTTCATAATTCTAGCATAACCATGATAGTTAAGGTATTTGACGTTTCATAGACACCCAGTTTGTGGGAATACAAAAAAGTTAAATCCATAGCAATCCATAAGTTCACTCATATTGACTAATGTGCAGTGAGGTCTCTTGAATAAATATCCCTTTAGACCTTGCAAAAAAAGAGTGTGGAAAGATGGGCTCTGGTAACAGGCATTGGGCTTATTGTATAGAGCAAAGGTCACTGCACATTAACATTGTAATCAATGTACAACTCCCTTTATAAGGGGAGTCACCTACAAGCTAGACTCCCTTTACAAAGAGAGTCAAAGATGAGGTGGACTCCCTTTTACTAAAAGGGAGTCATTTTGAAAGCAAGGACATGGACTCCCTTAAGGGAGTCACAGTGACTCTCATAAGGGAGTCACAGTGACTCTCTTTCTAAAGTGCTGACTCCCTTCCAGTCACAAAGGGAGTCATTCTGAAAGCAAGACCTGGACTCCCTTTGTGACTCCCTGCCTTTCCTCTGTGAGGGGTCCTTTTTCAACCATCTTTCGGGGGAAATGTCTATATTTGCAGCGCTTTATAGGGATTTCCAATTTATTTTCCTACACTATATCCCCCGCCCCCACACTCCACCCCAGTCCTAACACCATCAGCGTTATGCGTTTTTAAAAGGGGAAGTACCCCCTTCCCACTCAATGCTGACATAAGTCTTGATGTTAGGTTCTCACATAGTGTTGTAACAAAAAACACGGAGATGCCCCCCCCCCCCCCCCCACCCTAGGCTTTCACTACAATCATTGAGTTGCTCAGTACGTGATTCATTCCCCCTACATTAGGGCCGGCGTTAATCAGATAAACCGGCGTATAGCTTGCAGTCCTGCATGGCGTCCCGTGGTGATAGGCCTTGACTATTTGTCAGTCAGGTGGCGATTAAGGGACCGTTTGTAACCTTGGCAAATAAATGGGTGAGTCAGTTAGGGTGACAAATACTACTATCGCGTCATATTCAGTCTCTTTCTAATTATAAATCCCCGACATTAGCCCCATTCTTAAGTAGGCATATTTTACTTAAACATGCGGGACATGTGTCACAGAAGGTGTGACTCCTGTAATTCCATTATATCGGTAGGCGGGGGGGGGGGGGGCAATTACCATGTCTTTTCTAAGTAATGGACTCGTCTCATGTCGAGACCCCTTCTACTGCTCATATACTTTTTCATTTTGTAAAAAAAGATTCAAGGGACAAGGGACAAGCCCACTTCATAAAATGCACTAGGGACAAGACTCATGTCTACTGTCGCATATAGGTGCCGGGTTTTGAATAGGGGCTTGTCTTGAATAGCAGCCGGGGGTAATAAGCCTTTGAAATCAAAACGTGCCTGGCTTTGAAAAGGTGCCGGGGGTCTTTATCACTTATTACCAAAGCGTTCTTTTAAAGTTACTTACTTGAGTGTAAACCCTGGGGTAGGGTTTGATCTAGGAGGTCGTGTTTGCTTTAGAATTGACCATCTTTGATCAATTAGTGTGCTCCTACACCCTAGATATAAGCCTGTGTTTACAAATGTAAGTTGGTTTTGCATTTAACTGCCATATGAGCTCTACGTTTCCTTTAGGGGGGGGGGCACATCCCCGGGGCACATGACTCTAAAACAATTGCTGCCAGCTTTGAATAGCGCCCTAGACGGGGGGTCGCTGTGTCACTTGTTGATTTTAAGAAATGCCAATTGATGTCCCTTGTCGATTTTAAGAAAAGGGTCTTGTCCCTTGTCACTAACATTGTGGAAATGTCACCAGCCCTCATGTCATTTGTCCATTTTAAGGAATGCCTATGTCATTTGTTGATTTTAAGAAATGGATCTTGTCCCTTGTCACTAGGCCCATGTCGATTTGTCGACTCTACCGTCTGGGGCCCTTTGAATAGCTGCCTGATTTCTTTAGGAGCCCGGGGTACAAGGGTACCAAAATCAACACCACACAGTGAATCCAATAGCAACTTGTATTTACCTATGACACAGCGTTCAATAAGTGATTGAGAGTAGTATCACTGCAGCAGACAATTCATCAGTGTATGTCTATTGTACATTAGGAAATATATATATATCACCGGGTAATATAGGGGCCCCTGATAGGGGGGTCCCCATGTCCCATGTCGATCTTAATAAATGCTCATGTCACCAGGTCGATCTTAAGAAATGACCATGTCGCCATGTCGATTTTAAGGAATGCCCCATGTCCCATGTCACTGTATAGGGGCCCTTGATAGGGGGGTCCCCATGTCCCATGTCGATCTTAATAAATGCTCATGTCACCATGTCGATCTTAATAAATGACCATGTCGCCATGTCGATTTTCACTATCTATTTATTCTTCATGTCCCATGTCACTAAGCTAAAAGAAGGCCCGTGTCGCCATGTCGAATTTAGGGGCCAGGGCCATAATGTACAGGCTATTGAATTTTTAATTTTTAGGTTATCGATTGTAGGTGGCTAAATGTGATGATTAAGTGTGTGGAGGGGGGGGGGGGTCCTTAAAATCGCCCAAAAATAGGTGACATCATTTGTGAATGTTTCCCATCGTAGTAACGACAAAAGTGATCATCCGGGTTATTACCTCTTGGGACTATGTATGGTGGATGTCCACAGAAACGGAGAACGCCTAATTATCCCAATCACCCCAAACACCCCTCCCTAAAAATCCTAATACATCCCGCACTTTCATCATGTTAATCCGGAAATAAATTTAATCGCCTTTAACTACCTCCTGCCCGACTCTGGCCCCAGCATGGCAGTAAACGCTTAATCATGGCGCATAGTTATAAACCTCATGAACAAACAGTGCATTTTTATCGACTGTACTAACCTTCTTGCGCCATCGCAATAATCCGTCTCGAGTAATCCTCAGTTAAGGCTGTCCAAACAGTTATTGAGATGCTCTAGTACTAACGCTCGTCTTTACATCCAGCCACTTATAGGGGCAGGGGGTGAGGGGTCCGCCGCGGCAAAATCTTGTGTCACGTGACAATCTCCCTTGCGCATTACACCACGGCAGCGTTGTGCACTCGTCCTTCGTCATGACACCACCCGTGTTCCTGCTTTGTCTTATCGGGTCTGCTATACCAAAGGGACGCTATTGCCTTACTCATGTGTCTTTACCGACAAATAATATATTGCAATGAATATCATATACCTTATTCGTTTCATCAGGGGTTTTAACCAATTGCCCTCTCAATTAAAGTTACACGTTATAGCGCGGATGATTTGGATGCAATACTTGAGTGCCCGGCCACCAGTGGCCGGCCCCGAACCCCGGCGTCATCTACACTGTAAAAATGGTGTTTTAACCATCTTTACGTCTAAACATGTTTGAAATCATAATGTCCAGTACATTTCCACATAATGATGATCAGTTTAGACTCGACCGATTTAATCTAAATGCCTAAACGCTAAACATACACATATATTAAATACTAAACACAAAATCATACTCAACCACCTGGCAGTCATGTTCATTGCTGAACATTCAACATACATGCATAACATAATCCTTGAATAATCTCCATTGAATCATATCTTTTCAGAAATTACAATATGAGAACCTGTGGTTGACATAAGCAGAAACGAAACTTCATCATGTATAGTGTACAACCTTTAAGAACACCAATTGTTTATAGGGTCTTTCTCTCATCTATTCCGTTGTACATATTTGCGATTTACCCAGTCTATAAGTCACATAATGTCTATGCTTATTTTGACTATAAAAAGGTCGATATTTACAAAGTGCGTTCAAGTACGGGACAAAATTGTATAGCTGGGTGTTTAAAACCTAAACACCTTTTTCACACTGTACATGTACCCATCCACGGTGAAGCACATTTTTACCCCAAGCATCCTGCCAGATGTAAATATGTTACCTCGTCGTCATGAGGCCAAAAAAAAAAGGTTTCTTTCCAGTCACCCGGCCGCGTCTACCAAGGCAGAAATGGCGATTTTTTTTTTCTAGCCACATTTCAGTCTGTACCACAGACACTTATTAACGATTTTAGAGTGAAAATTCAATTTTGCCCCTAAAATAGATAACCGGAATATCAGACAATGGCGGTCCCAGAGGGGAAATCTTGAGGGTTTGGGCACCACCCCTGCGGGATTTAAAAAAAACTTTTATTTTTTTTGGCCTGAGTTCAACCATAGGTATTGAGGCCCGCAAGCCACAGTCTTGTCTCATTATGTCATGGCATACTATTATTGCTGCCTCCGAACCCCTCTCCCCTGCAGCCTCTCCCCTCCCTCCCCGTCCTAACCACATGTTCACTCCCCCCCCCCCCTCCTATCCCACCCCCACCCTAGGCCACACCCGCCGAGTGCCGCCGATTGGACACCAACAACTAAGATTAACCACCTGCACATGTGACCATGTACGTGTGGGTTAATAAACCTGTTTGTCAATAACCATGAAACAATATGGCGCGGGCCCCCAGATACAAGTAATTGTGTGTGTGTGTTGGGGGGGCGGGGGGGGGGGCGGGTTGTTGTCCATTACTTGGTAAACTCCGCAGCCAATGGGCGCTTCCCTCCATCATAATTGGATGACAGATAATAAGGACACAACTATAAAAGCTTGCGACTTCACCTAGGCCATTCCCAGTATCTCAAGTTGTGCCTGCCCACAATTATAGATATCTATGATACGTCAATTCTCAAGGATTACACACATCCCGCGGACTTGACCAGACACGGATATCACCTATCCTCGGACTTATCTCATCAACGAGTCTGCCCGTCTGCCCGACCAATATTGTCCATTTGTGCTGAAAAAAGGTAAGTACTACTTCAGGGAATGCATTTTCGCCATTTCCATTAACTCCAGTGAGCGGGGGGTGGGGGGGGGTGGTGGGGCGCGGGCGGGTCACTGGAATTTTGTTTGGCACTCGGGCCCTACTGCAACCCTTGCCCTTGTTATGGTTAATTTTACCTCAAAAAAACAATATTATAGACCATGTTCAATTATATATCTCATTTATATACAGTAGTGTACTTTTTTTGTCCTTTGCTGGCAAGACTATCACTTAAAGTGATCTATGAGACAGCAAACATGGCGTTTCATCAAATATACTAAGTGCCCCCTCCCATGGCGTCAACTCAACGCGTACGCCTATATGCATTTGTTTTTCAGCGGTCAGCTAAAAAGCCTTGGGGCAAAAATCTATAATCTTTGCTTGGGGTCAACTCAACGCGTACGCCTATATGCATATGTTTTTTCAGGGGTCAGCTAAAAAGCCTACACAGGAGAAGGGTTCACTGCCTGTGTGAAGTCGTCCTTTTGTTTAGACAGCTTTTTCGGGATTAATTGATTAATTGGGCCTTTTTCATTGGTTTGCCTGATTGTTTGAACGTGTGAACTGTTAAGTTTGTCATTGTTACCGTATCGTCGCGTTTTGGGGCCGGGTCTTGAATAGGCGCCTCCCTTGAATAGGGGCCGGGGGTAGGAGGGTACTGAAGTTAATAGGCGCCGGGCCTTGAATAGGCGCCGGGTGAGTTTAGGCATAGACACCTCATGTATGTCTCTGGTCTAGGTCAAAGCCTACATGGGGTTTGGTGGGGGGGGGGGGGGGGTCTAGAGCAGAGGATACATTAGGATTAGCATTTAAGTGTGAAAGAAAGCCATCCAATTAAGCTGTTGGGGGGGTGGGGTGTGGGAGTTAGTTGCTTTAACACCTCAGTGTGGCATTCATCCTGGGCATTCATGCAGTTTTACAGTCATTACACCCCTTGCATCCGGTATTCTCTGTGCATATTATATACTTTTCCCAGCAATACAGCTCTAAAATAAATAGGCGCCTGGTCTTGAATAGGCGCCTCCCTTGAATAGGCGCCTGGGGTAAAGGGCATTGAAAACAATAGGCGCCCGGGCCCCAAAACGCGACGATACGGTATGTCTTGAGCTTGTTATGTAATGTTCCCATATGGGTATAAGTTCAGCATGGTTTACGCCAATATGGGACATTTTTCTAAAAATACAATATACGCCTATATGGGTCTGGTATTCAGACCCAGGACCCCCACAATTCGGTAAAAATTTGACAAGTGCCCCCCCCCCCCCCTTCCGGGAGCAAAGCCGTTTAACTTTACTCTTATGGACATGTTTGCGAACTGGCTCCAAATGGGGCGGCCAAGTAGGGTAGACTGACCTAAATTAATCACGTACCGTGAGATGTCCATCTTTATTATGTATTTATAAATTTATGTATACTATTGTAATTAGTTGTCATTTGCTGGAACGAGCATCACTTAAAGTGTCCTATTAGACTACAGAATTGAGGTGGACATCACTTTGTACGTTGTTACCTTTAAGTCAGTCTACCCTAGTCGCAAATAATCTTTTTATATGGATATTGCCACATATATTGCCAATTGTTTTTTTGGTATTGTTTTGGAGAGTAGGATCCCTCTAAATTATGGGTGTTTTCTGAGACCAAAATATTTGGGCTTTATGGGGAGTTCTAAATAGCTCAGAATATCTGCATTAGTGGGCTGTCCCCTGATGTCCATGTCCGTTACCAATGAAATGGTTACACTAATTTTCTTTATTTCTTTCTATTTTAGGAAATCTCCGTGTTACCGTACAAAGCCTCCCCTAACAGCAATCATGTCTGCCGATAGGAGCAGCAAGTCGACCACCGTAACTGGAGTCCCTGACAACTCTCGTAAGTCATTACATTACATCACCCCGTCCCTTTACACCTTTTCTTTGGCCATACCTATGTTCATCTTTATGGGATGACAGCAAATGTCTCATTAATGTCACAATGTGGATACTCAACTTATACTGTAATACTGGCAGGGACCATACTGTAAGCTTATGGTCCCATTAAATAGAACAATTAATCGTAGCAGTGGTATTTAAAAAGGACCCCCACCCCCCTTTTGCAGACTACTTAGAATAGTAGTGTATTGTCCACACCAATGATGGACGTAGGTTAGTCACTACTCACGGACTCATTTTTTTTATATAACTTTGCCATTGTGACTAACACTCATATGACGTACGGGCGTACGTGTGTTAGTCTTTACTGATCATTTAGACTAGCCCTTTCAACCTATCGATTTTCAGTGTAGGCTGCTGGTATTTACCCGTGCTGCACCCATCTGTACCCATTTCTCAATTAAGCATCTCCTGGCGAGCCCCCTGCCTGTGTCCCCCTGTGTGGACATAAGTACCTTTATTAGTGGTAATTTTAACACCTAGGCTGCCAGCCTCATCCCTTTGGTGGTGTCATTATAGATTATAAACATTGAGGACATGAGCGAGGGATGCCTCCGCGCGTGTTATATAGTTACTTTTTCAACATTACCATTCTAATTGTTTTTCTGGGGGGGGGAATATTTGTTCCAGAGTCTGATGAACGAGCCGTTGTAACCCCTCTCTGCCCACTTCCCAATCTTGCTATGGCTGCTGACATTTTTTGGCCACAAAATTCAAAACCCAAAGTTAATAAAGCCGACATGTGCATGCGGGTCGTTTATTCTAAAAACACACGGACGCACTTGGCCTTCCGTGTTGATTGGCTCCTGGATGACAACCTGACTCTAACCATTGGCCCGGGTTGCGTCGTTTTCCACGACTCAATGACTGCCATTTCACTTACGCCGCGGGAGTTTTATTTATTGGCCACTTTGGCAGGTTCTCTTGCACCCGTATTTTGGCATTGCCGCTGCGCCGCAGACTGGCGATCCCGCTGCCTATATGCTGGTTCTTTCCTTATTGCGCCAAGTGGCAGGAAAGGGGTTCTATATCTGGCCAAAGAGGGGTTCGTTATTAGAATAACCACACGCTCCCTCAAGTCCCTCTTGCTTGCGATCCCGGGAGCCAAAGTCTTCTCCATCCTCCGTTGTAAGTCCAACTTCATATCTCTATCATCTCACATGACACTTTCTTCTTTTAGTCAATCGCAAATCAAGCTCACTGTAAAATAAGGCTTCCGTATTACCAGTCGTAAATAATTCTTAAAAAATTATTAATACTTTCTAGCGGGGCTTGTGTCGTGTACAGTGTGAACTACCATTTCTTTCAATCGGGTTTTCAGTTACTGACGCGGAAATGGTCGAACTATCACACAAAATGGGAATAGATGTCAGCATTCTCAAAAAGAAGTGTGACACACGCGAAGATGTTGCTGAATGTCTTGCTCGATGGGAATCAGTCCGGTACCTTTGGACACCTCTCACTGTCGAAGTGTCCGATACTGCCAAGTTATCCTCCCAAACTGTCCCATGCCGTGAATATCGCAATGCCATGATTTTGGCTACCGAACTGACAACCCTTGACTATCGGGACGACTATCGCATGGCCATCTCAGACGAGGGCATTGGACGGCGTGTCCTTGACATATTCCATAAGTAATTCCTAGACCCCGCGCAATCTACTATAGAGCAGCGGATGCAGGGTGGATGTCAAATAGGGGGGCATACCGACATACACTCACTCGCAAACAATTTACTAGTGAATATTGTTTTGCTGGAATGAAAGAGTTGCTAGTGTGACGCCAGCCATGCTTCCTTGTTAAAAAGCAAATGAACTCAGAGTTGGATATTTTTCGCATATTATTCAGAATTAATTGAGAATATTGGCACATATTGTATTGTGGTTTCTCTCTTGAGAATGTTAAGAACAAATATAAATGCATTATTTATAACACAAGCTAGTTGCCCAAAATCTTATGTTATGATCCCAAATAGGCCTTAGAGTAGAATAGAGTATAGTTGTGCACCCCCCTAAATAACTAACTTTCTTTACAGGCAGTCACTCTGGTACAAATGACCGTTTCTGCTACATATGCAACAGGCAATACGGCAGCACTGCCAGCTTCAAAGAACATATGAGGACACATTCAGGCCAATGTCCCTTCCAGTGCACTATCTGCTACTACCGATTTACGACCAAGGAACAACTAGAACGCCATTTCGCGCGGCACAAAGCTAAGCAGCGTTTCCAGTGCAAGGCATGTGTACTAAGTTTCTGGACACTTTCCAGTTACGCTGCACACCGACGGTCACACCTTGGTTTCAAACCATACCAATGCACCAAGTGTGGCGCGGCATTTGTCCTCCCTAAAAACTTGGCCACACATACTCGCACTGGATTCTGTTCGGGCCACCGCATGATAGTACTCCCTCCATCAAGCACTGCGAACACTGTCCTAAAGAACAATTCCTGTACAACAAATCACTTGTCCACTCCTGTTGAGGTTATTACACCAGTTACGATAGTCAAGACAATTACAACGTCAAACAAAACCCTCACAGAGAGACGATATAACTCTACGAACGGTGTAGAAACTTCATCAACGTTCACATCATTCAAATTGTCAGCCAGTGGTGTTAGTAAAACATACTCAATCCCCGAACAAACGTATGAGACAAATGTTAGCACTGCATACATGATGGAAACAATCAGATTCACCAACTGCGTGAGCAAAGCACTCCATGAAATCTACTCGGCCGACGAACTTTCCCTCCCGTTTGAGAAAATAACTTGACCACCAATGTAGGCCAACGTAGTAATTAATGTTTATATACCTGTCACTCTGAAATAGTGTACAATGAAAAATTAAATAATAATAAATTTATCCTTTACTATCAAGTTTTTAGCAAACACTACTCGTTGTCAAACTTTTAATTGCAGTGTCTATAAATGCCACATCAAATAGGTTCCATGAACCGCCATATAATATCCTCCCCCTTCACACTATTCATGAGGCAGCATTCATGAGAAGTTGGCATCTAACACTACTTGTATAAGTCAACAACTTCCCCTAGGCCAGTGTGTAAGCATTAGCATTGATCTGTTGATATCAATTACGGTAGCCAACCCATCCCATACCGGTAATGTTTACTCCCTATAAGTGGCTGGCGTATGGCACGGATTATCGCCATATAAGTTCCCACCTCCCTGACACGAATCCTGAGAACCTTTCATGAGACACTTCTTGTATAAGTCAACAACTGCTTTCGCCCAGTTTATTAGCTTTAGCACTGATCTGTTTGTATCACTTAGTGTAGTCAACCCAACCCATCCCATACATGTAAGTGGCTGGCTTACGGCACGGATTATCGCCCGACGCCATGCTGATGACGGTCGTCGGCGCGACCCAAATTGGCATTATATCCGATCCGGAGAGCATTCCGGCCCTTCATTTTCACGCATTCTAATTTGTACACTTGCATATTCATGGCTTATGGTCCTAACCGCGATAGAGAGAGAGAGTGTTCACCCTTTATATCTCCCAGCCGCTGCCTCCCAGCCCCTGCCAACCTCTAACGGAAGTTGTTTACCGATGGTGACTTCCTGTCATGCGCAATAACGTTCGATTGCGTATCATAACAACATGAAAAATGACCCCTCGTCCAATTCGCATCGCCATTCATACTTTTACAAAGGAAACGATGTTGTTACGTACACACAGGTGGGTTCTGCCTTCACTTACTTATCAGTTTTATGTGGCACTGTGTATGTGGACTAATTAAGTTCTGTTGGTGTGTTATTGCCGTCAGCGACCCCATTATCGCCCAATGTCATACCTGTCAACTTTTTTGTCGCTGAAGCCCGGGGGGAGGGGGGGGGGGACTACTGACTCTATGACATTACCCGCCGACTGCCTAACAACCGCTCAGGCTGACCAAACCACCGCTCTCATAACTACATAGGAACGCCCCATCTAGCCACCGCCCCTGTTATTTCAGCGACCCCTGTAGTAGTATCAGTCTTTCCTGGCGGGAAATAATATCATCTTAAAATGATCCACAAGGCGACGAGTGAATTCATTGTGGACCTTGTATATCGAACAACACCTTTAGTTATAGCTAGTGTCATTCAGCGGGTCATACACGTTCTGAAGTTGCCTACCTTTTGTTTTTTCAGCTGCATACGTCGAATGGGACGAGATGCCCCTTGCTGCCTTTGCCGACACCATCAGGCCGCAGATAAGACGGTTCATCCAAACGCACGTCTTACAAGAATCGCGGAGGCCCTACGTTGGCGGCGGGTGCTCACTTGGGCAGTTCGCAGGGGAATCACCGGACCTCTACCGTCGTTCACTGCGTCGTGGATCACTTCTTGGGAAGACAATCAACGGCCTTTTCCGGATTGTCACCCAGGAGATGGACTGCTTCGCTGCCAATATGAATTCAATGGGGCAGATCCAGCGCATGGAGGATACCGTGGACTTCATTTTGGATAAGTATGAGGAGACACAGCTCATGCACTCTATGAGGGCTCACTGTGAACGACCAAAGAGTCTACCGCCACCTCCCGGGTTTCTCCCTCTTCCCCATCAGCCTATCTCCCCTCACTCAATTCCCCAACGGTGTGTCACCCCACCACCCGGTTTTTCCCCAAACCCTCAACCACGTGTAGTCGATGACGTGTGTATCATGGACAGCTATCCCTCTGTTGATGACAGCCATCCCTCTAAAACTGCTCCCTCCAATCGCCATGGGTGTTTCCCCTCACCACCCGGTTTTTCCCCAAACCCCGATGACGTGTGTATTGTAGACACCTATGCTTCCATTGATGACACTGACAGCCATTCCTCTATCCCCGCTCATTCCCATTCCCAAGCGGGTGTCCCCCCGCAGCCCGGACTTTCCTCTCTCCCTCAACCACCAGAATTCGATAATGTGTGTGTCGACAGCTATCCCTCGGTTGATCACCGCGATCGCTCTATCCCTGTTCACTCCAATCCCCGAGTGTGTGTCCCCCCCCCACCCGGATTTTCCTCTCTCCCTCGACAACCAGTATTCGATCACGTGTGTGTTGATAGCTATCCCTCGGTTGATGACCGCGATCGCTCTATCCCTGTTCACTCCAATCCCCAAGGGTGTGTCCCCCCCCCACCCGGATTTTCCTCTCTCCCTCAAAAACGAGGATTAGATGACGTTTGTGTGGACAGCTATCCCTCGGTTGATGACCGCGATCGCTCTATCCCTGTTCACTCCAATCCCCAAGGGTGTGTCCCCCCCCCACCCGGATTTTCCTCTCTCCCTCAAAATCGAGGATTAGATGACGTTTGTGTGGACAGCTATCCCTCGGTTGATGACCGCGATCGCTCTATCCCTGTTCACTCCAATCCCCAAGGGTGTGTCCCCCCCCCACCCGGATTTTCATCTCTCCCTCAAAAACGAGGATTAGATGACGTTTGTGTGGACAGCTATCCCTCGGTTGATGACCGCGATCGCTCTATCCCTGTTCACTCCAATCCCCAAGGGTGTGTCCCCCCCCCAACCGGATTTTCATCTCTCCCTCAAAAACGAGGATTAGATGACGTTTGTGTGGACAGCTATCCCTCGGCTGATGACCGCGATCGCTCTATCCCTGTTCACTCCAATCCCCAAGGGTGTGTCCCCCCGCCACCCGGATTTTCCCCTCTCCCTCAACCACCTGTTCACTACGAAAATATAGAGTGTGTCCCGCCACCTCCCCGTTTCCTCCCTTCTCCGCATTTTTCATTTAAATTCGAAGACGTCGTTAGCAGACATCCTTCAGCGACAATCCCCAATGAAAGTGTCGAACGCTCCCATCTAATTGCTCGCCATCTCCCCCACCCTCAACCCCCTGTCACATTTCAGGACGGGTTCATGCAGTTTGTTGGTATGCAGCAAACAGTGCACCATTTGCCACCCGCATACAATACACTCTTTGACAGCAGCGGGGCATGTCTTCAACAACCCAACACAGTACGGTCCTCAACAAACACTGACCATCGGGCCGTTGAAGCTACCCAAAGGTGCCAGAAGAAAAGAATTACCGCTAGCGAGAAAAAAGTAAAGAAGAGAATAGCAAATGAGGTATGTCCTGTCTTTAATGCTAAAAAATATGATAATACCCAATTATAATCACATGCAAGACTACACAACATAAGCAAATCACATGAGTATATGTCAGTTAATGTAAAGTTGTTTAAGTACGCAAAAGTTGAATAGTGTTTTGGCGCGTTCGCCCTGTTTTGAAGTAATGTCCAATTATTTACAGTTGACTAAGTCGTTATTTTTCAATAATGAAAATACTTTCACTAGAAATACCGTGCTAAACCCAAGACGGAAGAGGACAAACAGCTACAGCGGAAGAAGTGGCGAGAAGCTGCAGCTAGAAAGAAGGCCAAAGCAAATGGTAAAAACAGATTTTTTTTTATGTCAGCTGTTTATATTATTGGGTTGAATATTACACTACTGTAAAACATTCTTTATAATTAGGTCGATTTGTTTGGGGTATTTATTTTTGCTATAGGTCGATTTTTCCCCAAAAAAGTCAAACTCGACATATAAGCAAGGTTTTGTTGAAAAGTAAACAGTAATTAGGCCCTAAAAATAATATTAAAAAATTGGTTTTTAATTATACACAGGCATGGAGTCCACAGCTTTGCTGCAACAACCCCAGCCGCCCGTGTCGGGCCAGCCGCAGGGGCACACAGTCGAAGGTAAAAAAAGTTTTTTTTTTATGTCAGCTGTTTATATTATTGGGTTGAATATTACACTACTGTAAAACATTCTTTATAATTAGGTCGATTTGTTTGGGGTATTTATTTTTGCTATAGGTCGCTTTTTCCCCAAAAAAGTCCAACTCGACATATAAGCAAGGTTTTGTTGAAAAGTAAACAGTAATTAGGCCCTATAAATAATAAAAAAAAATTGGTTTTGAATTATACACAGGCATGGAGTCCACAGCTTTGCTGCAACAACCCCAGCCGCCCGTGTCGGGCCAGCCGCAGGGGCACACAGTCGAAGGTAAAAACAGATTTTTTTTTATGTCAGCTGTTTATATTATTGGGTTGAATATTACACTACTGTAAAACATTCTTTATAATTAGGTCGATTTGTTTGGGGTATTTATTTTTGCTATAGGTCGATTTTTCCCCAAAAAAGTCCAACTCGACATATAAGCAAGGTTTTGTTGAAAAGTAAACAGTAATTAGGCCCTAAAAATAATATTAAAAAATTGGTTTTGAATTATACATAGGCATGGAGTCCACAGCATTGCCGCAACAACCCCAGCCGCCTGTGTCGGGCCTGCCGCAGCGGCACACAGACGAAGCTCAAGCGAGCAGTATTCAAAATGTTCAAACAACAACGAACATCATTAGTGAGACATTTTACAGTCTCAACCAGCACGGACCAGTACAGCTTCATACAATTATTAACACGAATAAATTCATCGACATCCCAGGTGCAGATAAAAAAAGAATTGAATTCACATTTCGCGTCAAAATATTGATATTTCGCTGACGTAAAAATTATAACATTAACAACAAGTAACAAGACACAGAAATTCACCCTATCCGCAAGTATGAAACTTACGGGTCCAAAAGTCATCCTTAAACAACTTATTTTATTTTCCCACAGTGCGCGAGGCATTTATTGAAGAGAACGAACAGGAGGCTACGCTGTCACAGTCACAGGCACCAACACCGCTCTCCTCTCTACCTCAACAACAAGAATGCGATGACGTGTGTGTTGACAGCTTCTCGATTGATGACCGCCATGCCTCTATCCCCACTAAATCCAATCCCCAGGGTAACGACTCGGATACGGAGAAAACCGGTGAGAAACTTTGAAGTGAATCACTTAAAAAAAACGTTTATGGTTTCTCTTCCCAGACGCCCCTGGTCGAAAGCACAAACAACACATGTTTAATGTTATTAAAAAACTCAGAATATAAATTATACTATCAACAAGTAGCAAAACATAGATATTCACCACATACGCAAATATGAAACTGACAACATTAAACAACTTATTGTTTTTTCCCACAGTGCGCGAGTCAATAACAGTCGACGAGAATGAACATGAGGCTACGCTCTCACAGTCACCTCCACCGCTTTCCTCTCTACCTCAACAACAAGAATGCGATGACGTGTGTGTCGACAGCTTCTCGATTGATGACCGCCATGCCTCGATCCCCACTAAATCCAATCCCCAGGGTAACGACTCGGATACGGAGAAAACCGGTGAGAAACTTTGAAGTGAATCACTTAAAAAAAACGTTTATAGTTTCTCTTCCCAGACGCCCCTGGTCGAAAGCACAAACAACACATGTTTAATGTTATTAAAAAGCTCAGAATAAAAATTATACTATCAACAAGTAGCAAAACATAGATATTCACCACATACGCAAATATGAAACTGACAACATTAAACAACTTATTGTTTTTTCCCACAGTGCGCGAGTCAATAACAATCGACGAGAATGAACATGAGGCTACGCTCTCACAGTCACCTCCACCGCTTTCCTCTCTACCTCAACAACAAGAATACGATCATGTGTGTGTAGACTACTCGATTGATGACCGCGATGCCTCTATGCCTGTTCACTCGAATCCCCAAGGATGTGTCCCCCCGCCTCTCGGATTTTCCTCTCTCCGTCAACAACAAGAATGCGATGACGTGTGTGTCGACAGCTTCTCGATTGATGACCGCCATGCCTCTATCCCCACTAAATCCAATCCCCAGGGTAACGACTCGGATACGGAGAAAACCGGTGAGAAACTTTGAAGTGAATCACTTAAAAAAAACGTTTATGGTTTCTCTTCCCACACGCCCCCTGGTCGAAAGCACAAACAACACATGTTTAATGTTATTAAAAAGCTCAGAATAAAAATTATATTATCAACATAGATATTCACCAAATTCGCAAATATGAAACTGACACTCTAACAACTCATTGTTTTCCCCACAGTGCGCGAGTCAGTAGCAATCGACCAGAACGAACATGAGGCTACCATGTCACAGTCACGGTCCCCTCCACCGCTAGGTAACGACTTGGATACGGAGATAACCGTTTAGAAACTTTGAAGTGAATTACTTAAAACTATAGGTTTATTGTTTATATTTGCGGAAAACCCCCTTGGTCGAAACCACCAACAACACATGTGTAATGTTATTAAAAAGCTCAGAATAAAAATAATATCATTAACAACAAGTAACAAGACACAGAAATTCAACCAATGCCAATGTATTTATTCGGAGAGACTTGAATAGTACTAATTGTCTTTCAGGAGACGCCCTCGATAGTGGAAATGGGGGGGACAGTTTCAGGGAAGCGCGCAACACACGGGCAGCCGCGCGATTAGCAGCTTCAAAACCTCCAAAAGAGGGAAAACTGGGTAGGTTGGCCCATATAAAATTTTTTTCCCATGACTTATCGGGGGCTAGCATAGTGTTTTGATCCTACACCTCCCTCCATTAATGTATAAAACTTATTTTGCATTGGAAGAAATGGCCCAAAAATACGATTTTGGAGTTTTTTAGGTACACAGTAAGGTCTGAGAACAAAACATTAAGCCGAAATTTAAGCTGCACTGCCAAACAGTTACAATAGTAATCGACGGATTTCTTTAAAAAATCCAGGGAGGACTGATTGGTCGTTTTATGACGAATCTGGTGATGACCTGGTAGACCCTTTAATTAACGCAACCGGTAGTAAAAGGAAGGAATTACTCAGTAAGTAGACAACGCACAACCATAATGCTATATTTATATAAAATAAAAATAACCAAAAAGTCATCCATCAGTTTTTAAATTTAGAATGGAAAACGTGCTTATTGAGAAACCAATTACCGGCTGTGTTCCGGAATAAGTGGAATTGTGGTAGGCATTATGTCTATGTCTATTTCGTATGGCTATGTGTACAAATCATGCCGGTTACTCGCATTTCCTTTTATATTTTAAGAATCCAGAGGAGATCGCGTGAGGAGGTCCGTGCGGGTAAGAAAGAAGCAGCGAGAGAAATTAAAGAAGAAAATACAAGATGTCCAACAAAAATCAATGACGAAGAAGGGCAAAAGTCGACGCAAATGATGTCTAATTAAAAACCGCTAATATCAATAAATCTTTTAAAAAAGACCTGTATTGACTCATGTCTACGTATGTACTTTATGAATAAGTAAAAATCTCGATGGGTGGGGAGTGAATCACAGAGGCCAGTTACAAATTTATTTTCAATCGGCGATGTATTAATTATCAAACAACAATAACAAGAGCTCAGAATAGTCAGGGCTAATTATATTTATTTCGAATTATCACAATTATCACAGTATTGTCATTACAATCCAGGTCCCGGTCCCGGCACTCCCAGTGCAAACCTGACACCATCCTCGTTAATGGATCTCAAATATACCCCCTTTCCACATATTTTTGAGTGAAAAGATACCCCTTGTAAAAGTAAAACCGCTGATTTTGGGGGGCCCAAAAGTACCACTTTTTATATAAAAACGCAGATTTCTTTCACCTGATAGTAAATAACCAATTTTATTTATATAAACATACACATATTTAATAAAAAAAAGATATATTCCTCGATCTTTATGGTTAACTCTTGTTATTAGATATGTTGTGTAAAAGGGATATCATTTTGCCCGAAACCCCATGTTAAAAAAAGACCCCTTTTTTTCCGAAAAACGCTGATTGTATTGGGAAAAAAAGACCCCTTATTTTCGAAAAACGCTGACATGGGCAGTTATAAAAATATGACCCATTATCTGTGTTTTCTCTAACGAGGATGGTGTCTGGAATACTTGAAAGTGCGGGGACCGGGATCCCGGTCCCTGCACTCCTCATAGTAAAAGTACACAACCTGCGTTCCCCAAAGCCGTGATAGGGTCCTTTTAAAAAGGGAAGGCAGGTTGTGTACCTTTACCCTTGGGAGTGCAGGGACGGGGGATGAAATTGGTCATTTTAAATATTAATCACAGTACTTTGATCATGATTAAAAATACAAATACTAAAAACGGAACAATAGTCTGTGGATCCATTATATGTGACCGTCCATGGGAAAACCAGCCTTATGCAAGGGGTACATATGGCTGGTTTTCCCTTGGACCTAATTAACATAGACATCTGATAATAACTACCATATCGTTAAGACTCGCGTATTAGCCACTACACAAATTCTTGAGCAGGAGACAAAAGGTGCAAATGCAAAACGAAAAGTTCTCTGAGAAGTAACAGTTTCTTAGTGGTTTGGTACCTATAATGTGACTTTATGAAGGCCTCTTGACACTATGTTAACAAGAGGACCATACTGTTATGTATCTACAGATGTCAAACAGGCAACTGTACCTCCATGTACAAAGGAATGACTGACACGGGGGATGTTGCTGCTTAGCATCAATAATGAGGTACTTGGGCAGCCAAACTAATTATGTTATGGATAATGCAAATTAATAGCTTCAAAGAAGAAAAGAATAAACACACACTATTGTCATGATGTGTGATGTATATCTACATGATGAGGCTATCCAGAGTTTTTTTTTACTTAATGTAATCTGAATCGGTGTGGGCAGTATAAAAGGGGGCTCGGAGCAGGCATACGTCAGTCTCTGATCACTCCTCACAGACATCCAACATGATCCGCATTGTCCTTCTTGCTGCTGTGGCTTTCTGCCTGACAGAAGCATCTGGGTATGGCTATGGCCATGCTGCTCCCCACAAGTAAGTATACCATGTCTCGTAAATTAGTGTTGATCTCTTACAATCTGTTAAGAGAGAGGCCTAGTTAACTGTGTGATGTTATTGTCCATAAGCAGTACTTTTACAATAAGGGTTTATACTGTGCTGCTTGTTCTACTTAATGTAACCTTCAAACCTGTACATTGTCAACACAATTATGATGTTCCATTGCAGTGGCTATGAGTCAAGTGTGAACAAGAACAATGCTGCCCGTCATCAGGCGACGGATGGCGTGTACTTGTAGGTGGGGCGCGTTGGCTGGGCGGCGGGCATGCCAGCGGTGGGCCGCATGCCGGGGGTAGGCACGGCCGTCATGCGCTGTGTGGCTGCCTGCTGCTGGTTGGTGATGGGACGTGCGTTGAGCGTGGCACGCACCTGGGGCTGGGTGGGACGCACCTGCCGCATCTGGGCACCGCCCGGCATCGTCTGGAATCCTGCAGCTGCAACACAAGTATACACCCGTCACTCACTGCTCAGTACAACTACACAGTTCACCCCATGTCGTTAATTTACTACACAAACATTTTTTAACATTTTTCATAGTCTAATCCCAATGATTGATGCCAAGCTTCCCTCCCCATTGATTTTAGTAGAGCAATTCCTTGTAAAGGCAGCAACCCGAGTTTGGGCAAACCCTATACTGTAGTCTCGACACGTACAAGCTATGGCTGCTAAGTAAGAATTTACAATAGTAGCTAGTAGTCGCTTCATCAAGCATTCTTGAACGGTCGAATAATCTACAAAAGTACACCTAGTAGACATGAAATTTGATACAAAGGTCACCATCACAGATCTCTACTTACACTAGAGGTGCTAATGATGTACTAACCTGCTGCTGTGGGGGCGGCAGGGCGCACTTGCTGGGGTGGCTGCCAGCGGGGGCTGGGCCGCACCTGTGCCATCTGGGCGGGGTTGAAGAAGCCGCGCTGAGTAGAGGGCATGGTGGGCACGAAGTAACCTGCACCACCGGGCGGGCTGGAACATCTGTCCTACCTGCTGCTGTAAACACAACGAGCAGCATTAATTATTGTTCAAGTCCGGGCCACATCTATGTGATTGTTCTAATGCAACACAACTAGATCTTACAGTCGGGAGGATTTAGCATACTTAGGTATATCAGACAAGACAATTAAATCAGTCTCCCCCCCACTTTTTCAGATTTTTTCTCAGATTTTTGAATGTGTTCCTCCAATTTTGTTACTGATTTTCAAACCTGTATCTTAAAATATTTGCCATCTTTTAAAGGAGTCTTTCAAAATGTACTCTTAGGGAAAACAGGATTTTTTTTCTTCAAAATCAATAGAGGACTGACATGCAGAGCCCCCTTTGAGATACCTCAAGATGTGACTGCACTAACCTGTTGTCCCTGCATGCGCATACCGGCGAGCCGCAGGACGTACTGGGAGGCGAGATGAGCCTTCCTGTCCTCGCGACGCTGGGCCAGTGCCACGTACAGTGGCTTGGAAACAACAATACGTCCGCTCATCTCCGTCACAGCCTTTGTGGCCTCCTCAGGGGAGCTGAAGCACACAAAGCCAAAGCCACGCGACCGTCCCAGTTCCTGTAATGACAAACATGGGTCTACATTCAACGCCACAATCACGGATGTTAAATGCTAACGTTAAGGTTTCTTAAAAAGGTTTTTCCCCGATTTGTTTCTATACTACAGTAAGTTATGGCTTGAGACCAGAATTGTAATTATTTTACACAATTACTAAACTCATTATTGATAGGACTACATGTACTAGAATGGGTCCACCCAATGATGGACTTGGGGCAGTCAAGTGCCTTAAAAGTGATACAAATGAACAGCAGGCTTAACTAACGTGGTGTTAAGACTACTCAGCCAGACCAGTATTAAGAACGCTCTAATTTGCCCCACTGACCATATCATCGAGCATTATGAGGTTATCGTAGTGATTGGCTATTCTACCTTACGTGTAGCATACAAATAGGCCCTGGGCCTATTCAGTACAAGTCCAAACAAGTCCTAAATTACACCAAGTCGGTAATGTTAAGACGCACCTTTGCGCTTGTGATGGTACCAAACTGAGAGAACTCCTTGCGGAGACGCTCGTCATCGATGCAGTCGTCGCGGTTCCTGACGTAGAGGTTGACTCCCTGGTAGCGGTTGTTGCGCTCCAGCTTCTTGCGCTCAAACTGTTCGCGCAGCTCAGCTTGTCTCTCAGCCTTCTTCTGTGAACGTCCAACATAGATGGTTTTACCTGCAATAGAAAGATTCAATTTAAAATTTGAGTTTGCAATAACATGATTGGTTAATCTGAGAGGAAACGAGATTTCATTCATGCCTGTGGCCTACACGTGCCACTTCGGAAACCTTATGTAGGTCTCCTTGATATGCTTTTTATTTATAAGAGTTGACGATAGAATAGTAGAATACTGAAGCAATACTGAAGGGGAATTTAGGTTCCAACGAAGATAGGTACGTGCGTCACGTAACATGCATTGTATAAATAATTGTAATACATTAGAGATCCACTGACTGGTCGTCAAAAAGTAGGAAATCTTGAGATGTTGGTCAATTTTGTGTAAGGCATTTAACCCTATTCAATCCATAAATCCCAGAGAAAGAGTAGGGAGTGTAAGAAAATTGCATCTCTGTGTAAACATCTACAAACTGCCTGATTACTCACATCCAATCTCTTTCCCGTTTAACTCTGCGACTGCCTTCTCTGCAGACTCGTGGTCTTCATAGCTGACGAAGCCGAATCCCTTCGATTTTCCAGACTCCTCACCCATGACCTGGTTTGAATACCTTGAGATCTGCTTATATCCAGAAATATAAACAACTTTAACGCATCGTTCAGTTTAAAATCAGTCAAATTCACAAATTATGCGGTTACATTAGGAACAGTTGTTTATGTTAAACAAAAGTAAATTCATGGTGGGTTGTTTCACGTAAGGATGCGATTTCAACCTAAGTAATCTTATTTTATCCCCAATCGAAAATAAAAGGGTTTAATTTTTTGAGGACCTACAACATTAATCAAGCCCTGGACTACACATTAGAAAATACCCGTGCAACACTCCCCTGAACTGCCGGTACTGCCTAAAACTCAATAAAAGTGGCTTCATTCAATCAACCACTACTGGCAGGAAGTTCAGGACTTTGACTTCTGTCAACTGTCAAAGTGCCAACATTATCTATGCCATTACCTGCACATCGTGCGGCATACAGTATGTTGGCCAAACCCTGGAACGACTAATGGACAGATTCCAGGGGCACAGTCGGGACATAGACAACAACCGGGATAAACCGGTTGGCAGACATTTCAATCTATGTCATGCGGACATTGTCCAACCAGATTACCCTATGCTCCATTACTGCCACGTGGGCCACTCACTACTATCGTAGCCCCCACGCGCAATTCTATTTTTACGGGTGCCCAGATAAATAAATTAAACACAATTTATCTAGTGACAGTCAATCCTGTGTACCATTTTAAGTCACACTTAATACACTAATGAACATTTTATTTTGATCCCCTCCCAAAAATTAGACTATTCTAAATTACTGGCAACTAATATTCAGACAATAAGCTTGATCAAAATAAATCAAACTAGACTGGCTGAGCCCTACAACCTAGCCCCACCTATGTTTATAAGTTCAACTAATCACATTAATCTTGGAAACCTGATAAGGATCTAATCAATCTCAGTTCTCTCCTAACAACTCGCACCTGATGAGACATTTAAGTCGAAACCACTAACTGTACCACCCACACTGCACCAACTATAGTGGCAGACTAGGCCCCCCCATCATTCACTAGGCCTAGATGACATTCACTCAAATTCTCCTAAGTCCTAAACATCTGCTAGAAGATAGTTTCCCATATTAGGTAGTCCAACAACACTCTGCTAGAAGAGTGACTGTAGGAAGTGATGTCACAGACTAAATCCCTGGACTCTGATTGGCCAGAGCAACTGAGTAACCATGGTACACATCAGCATAGTGAGCCTTGTCAACAAGGCATTCAGTGGTTGTGAAAGGTAGGGACAATAAGTCCTTGATCGGTTTACCCGGTCGGTTTATCCCTAAATTCGATATGGCGACATGGCCATTTCTTAAATCCGATATGGTGACATGGCCATTCCTTCAAATCGACATGGGACATGGCCATACAAGTGACATGGGACATGGGGCATTTCTTAACTCTGACCTGGGACATTGGCCTTGGTGACATGGCCGTGTCTAGCAGCATGACTTGCAGATTGTTATGTGGACTTATATTGCTCTCAAAACTCACCGGAATGCACTCTCTTATTTCAAGAATTTAAACATTTCCCAAATTTAAACATTTCCCAAATGTCTAAACAACTTTGACATCTCATGAGTGTGGGGGGGGGGGGGGATCCTTTTAGGGGAGAAAATGACAATGACAAGCTCACACTCCCTCAGAACACATGGATTTAAGAGTAAGATTCCTAGATTTTCTAAAGATCATATAGGCCTACAGCATATAGGCCTACGGCATATAGGCCTACCATTATACCAGTTGCAAACCACCTTGAATGTGCAAATTTAAAAGGCAAATTTCTAAATTTTCCCAGGGGCTGCGGCCTCAATACACCCATTTGTGACTCTGCAAATGCACCATTCTAGACCGTAAAAGTTTTCCACAAGTAATACGACAGCCCCAGTGGTATATTGTAATCCAATGGGAATACCTATTTTAATGATGGATATTTAGTGTTTTGTCATCTCTTAGTGACGCTAGCGACATGGCCTGTTGATTTTAGGAACCCCCGTGTCGCCGTGGCGCGCGTGCCGAATTTAACCCATGTTTAATCACATTTTAAGATGGCATACTTACGTTTAAGGTACCGGCTCCTCCCCCCGGGGGCGGCCGTGGGAGGGCTCCCGCCAAGGGCTGGCAGGAGCCCTCTGGCAGCCCCACCCAGACCTCCAGCAGCACTCCGTGAAACACGAGCCGGCTGCAATAAAAATGAAAATTCATCAGTTTCTTAACTAAATTAAGCATACTCGGACGTTGACAAACAAAAGCGCGGGAATCGGGGCGTCCAGGGCCCAGGCACCGGCGTTTTAACGAGACGCGCGTGTGAGTATTAACAGCACCAAATCGAATGCCTAAAGATTTGGCAACTGCCGCAGAACTCGGGCAAAAGTATGTCTAAAGGCGTCTTGACGCTAGCAGCTACTCACCCATCGACCCAGCAACTCAGTTCGACACGGGCACCACCGGGTGCCCGTGTCATTGTGGTCAGGAGGACCAGTGGTGCCCGTTGTGCGTCCATGAGTCTAGTTGTGTCTATGAGGAGCTCGGCGTCTGAACTGCTCTTTATATACCTGCCCGAATCAGGGATGCAGCAGACGGCGCCACCCGTCCGGAACGGCCCAGTATTCTGCCCCATCTCATAGATCTTTTTAAAATAAATTCCTTATCACCAATGAGCCCCTGCCTCGTGAGTCCCTCCGCCCGCTATAACCATGTTTTCGGCCCAGGGAGAGCCCTATAACCAGCAAGCAGAGCGGCATGATGCATGACCCCAGGCGCGTAACCAGGTCACGGCGGGCAGGGCCCCCCCCCCCCCCCCCAGGCAGGTGGCCCAGTTCTACAGCGGCGGGGATTCCCCTTCTCTGCATGTAAACACCAAAACGCTCCCTTGTAATCGATAGGGCCGGGGCATTGAATAGGGGCCTGGGGTTAAGAAATAACCATCTTAAATAAATTATTGTGCCCGCTATACAGGAGATGAACACTGGGTTCTGAGTTATGTCTAAGAATGCGAGTTAGTTTCGCTAGCAAATTCCTTATAAGTTATAGGCCAAAATGTTAATCACGGGGGGGGGGGGGGGGGGTTCATGACTCTAAAACAATAACTGCCGGGCTTTGAATAGACGCATCATTAGAATAGGAACTAGTTAGCTGCCCGGGCGGCTATATAAGACGAAACATTATAAGCTAGCAAAGACACTCGAACTTAGTTACCCTCTCCCACCCCCTTCCAAAACGACAATTAAAAGATTTTAAGTACCGTAAAACCCCTCCTTTAAGACGACCCCGCCTTTAAGACGACCCCCTACTTTGAGATAAAAATCCGTATTGTAGGAAAAAGGCTTTAAAATGATTCTCTCTTTGATACTATGTAAGAAAACCCCACCTTTAAGACGACCCCCTATTTTCATATAAAAATCCGTCTTGCAGGAAAAATAAATACCAAAAAAAATCCGTCTTAAAGACGGGGTTTTACGGTAGTGACAACTAAAGTTATACAGTTTTCATTTTGACTGAGAATAGGGCACTATTCATAAGTAGAAGTAAATAGACCATTATATTAGTTAACTAGGAGGAATTATAACATGGAGGCAAATTCCTTGAATACAAAAGTGCTTTTATTACTTTAAGCTTTTTTGAAATTAGTTGACATTCATAATAAATCTCAGCAGTACCGTATACATGTGAAGCAGGTTTTGGTTAACATATATCGCCTTCTCGGTAAACCAATAAATATTCCATTATACATGACCGTAGATTACCGGCAACTTTTGGGAGAACGCCTTCACAGTTCTGTCGACCATGTATGTCACTGTCAATTTGCCATAGAGTGACTGCCCATTGCACATGTAGTAACTGATAAGATCAGTTCGAATAATCGTTAAGTAAATAAAGAGTCACCATTAATAGTTACAAAGTAATCAGAATTGCAGGGATTCAGCTTCTTTGCTAATTGGTATTACAGTATGATTTTGCTATGCCTGATTAACGATTCAAAACATTATATGTACGTTTACAGTTTCAGTGTACACCTCAATCGTCAGGTTTATATATCATATCCTATTCCTATCCATATCAACATTATAACATATCAATAATCATATATCATAAAAGCCATTAGAGCAACTATAATCATTCTGCAAAATTACACCAATATATATCGCACATATCAGGAACTAAAGTAATATTTGAGCTATTACTTTACACATCACTCATGCATTCTCTCTTGATAATTCTAGATAATGAAATATCACTTTGAAATCAAGATTAAATCATCATAATTACTAACAATACATTTGCTATACGGGAAGTATTACATAAGTCACTTTGTCTTATTACACTCAGAATGTACGAGAAACTACCCATGACCGTAGGAATATTATTGTAAAATTACATTTCGCAGTCAAGAGGCCCCTGACAAAGAACATGTGGCTCAATCATTACCTAAAAGAAGGAAATTAGTGCAATAGTTGACGTAATAGCCTTGCGCAAGAAATGTCCAAAATAAAATGACGCCGCGTTCCATCCTCAAGCCATCGCTTTATTTCCTCCAAAAATCGTGGATCCAAGCTCCAAAGGACAGCCATATGAAGATGAAGATGGCAATGTGGTATACTCCGATTCCAGGCAGCCGTCAGCAGCGTTATGAAAATTAAAAGCACATGTTAAGAAACTAGATATTTTTACAGTCGCCCTATGTTTATGAATCAATAAAAATAAGCTACTACTTGGTAATAAATCTAAAAAAGGAGTAGATGCCTCCGCTTAGATGGGTGCAATAATAGGCAGGTCAAACAAAATAAAACCCTTTACTTATGAAGTGGCTACGGGAACTGAGTGGCTATAAATAGTTTTCACAATTTATGTTAAACATAGCCATGCAAAATCAGGGAGAGAAATGTTGAACGCCCACCAAGCTTCTAAAGAATTCAAAATGCATCGACGAGCATTCCTGTAAAAAGCAGAAGGGTATAGTTAATGAATTAAATAGTCCCCAAAGAGGACAAAGACACAAATCTGCATTGAGGCCTACTCACAAGACGTGCAGTTTTCTCTGTACTTCGCAACTTTTTAAATGAAAACCATCCCCTAGGAGAGGGAGGTTAATAGATTAAATAAAAAGACTTGCAAGGCGGACTCATGTTTTACTGCGTAATGAGAACGTTATGCTGCAGTTTACAGTGCGAAATGAGGCTGCTTGTACCATATAACACCAGTTCACATATCTGGCAAACAACGCGTTGGGATTTTTTACATGGAGGTGGTTGAACTACAAAATAGTTACTTCCCGCAGAAACAACACGCCCCGATGGCAGGGGGTCATCTTTAATTTTTTGTGTATTGCGTATAATTGTATTTTGCCGAGTTTGCGCTTTCGGCAGACCCAACTTGTGAGCGTCACGCCGGGGGACGTTAAAAAACACACGACCCTTACCCTTACCACTTGTAATGCCTTTGCTTGTTACAGAAGTATTACGCGATACATTTGATGATTGGGAAGATAGGGATGAGCTGTCTTGGAAGAACCCGGAATCATTAGAGGACTTGGAATGCTGACGAGAGAAATCTGTAGCACCGGACGGAACTTTGGAAGGAATGTTCAACGAAGAAGTCTGCATTTCAAAATCGAGAAGTGATGACGAAGAGGATTGACTGGCAGTCGTTGCCCTCGCGTCAGTTGGACTACTGTGAGGGGAATTGAACGCTTTGTTAATTGTAACTTTTCGGAACGCATCACTCCCAGCCGGTACAGGAGTTCCAACACGAAATAAGGGGGAAGGGAAGGAATCATAACTGAAAGAGGGTACTCCACTTGGACAGGAATTGTCTGTTGATAGAGAGTCAAAATGTTGTTCGTCATGTATAGGAGAAGGGAGGGTTGGCGTAGGGCTATGTGGCGGAGTGGCAGGGATATCGTGGGATGTTTGTCCGCGACGAACATTACGCAGGTTCTGCCGTTCACGCTGTGCAGCCTGTTTAACCATTTTAGAAGACAAGCTAGAAGTCATTGTTTTGAGATTATAGCCTCTCTTAGGGGGGCATATGGCACGGCGCCGCCCGCCCTGTTGACATTTAGACTTAAGGTGGAACTTGACTTTGGGACAATAAACGTCAGCAGATCTCCTCGTGTGGCAACGCTTGAGAATATATCGCGGGACAGGGTGTCTGCCATGAAGTAATGACCTATACCCAGATCGATGGGCAATTAATTTGGCATCACTGCCAGGGAGAAAAGAACCAAGAGTGAATGCTTCTGTGTGAAGGGGAGGTAGAAGTGTCAAATCAAATGGATCATGCATAACATCCCCAGTGGGAACGTTTTTAGACAGTGCATCGTCAGCGTAAGCTTCAACAAGATGCAGGTTGACTCGCTTTCGTTCAGGCGGACGTTGAGAGAGCTGGGGCATGATGGAATCATAGCAGTCAAGAAGACCATGAATACTAGTTAGTCCACTAGTGTGTGATAATGCGGCAAACATATGCTTACAGTAATATGGTTGCCCAACATTTATAAAGTAAGGACACGAGCAAACGCACAGTTCCATATCAACCAAGTATTGATTAGAGTCTACAAGATGATGGAACTCTTGTGGGATGCCACTCATAATGGCCGCTAAAAAGTAACGCACAACGCTGTCAACCCATTGCTTTTGAATCAATTGGACTGAGCGTTCATCGGACGACACACATTTCAAAATGTCTGCCGGATTAACCAATGATTTGGCAAAATTAAATAGCCGTTTATTAGGAATGGCGAGAGGTATACACTTGTCCTTTAAGCGAACGCCGGATTTGGCGGCTGCACGAAGTCGCTTGATGTATGGCTTCTTGTCATCTCTCTTCACTGTAGCAGCTTGCCTGGGCAAGATGTCATACAGGAATAGGCGTACATTAGTGCTGACAGCCCGATTCGTGTACCTTTTGAAGTCAGTGGTATTTGTCAAGCCGAACTGCCGCTCAGTGACATTATTTGTCATGATGAGTGGGTCTCGGCGGTGGGCATAAGGGACTTTGAATAAAGTCTCGGACGTGAAGGATTCGTGCCACTTGGGATGATCAAACCAATTTTTCTTGAAGTAATTGGCCAGGGCATTTGACTGTTCAACATCGAGAAGGCATGTTGCAGCACTTGTGCCAAGAAAAGCATGCCGAATGAAATCTAAAAAACTGCTAGTTAACTTGGCACGTGACGTTGGCGACCAAGAGCGCATGACAGCCTTGAAACCGAAAACAATATGACCGGCCAGACGTCTTGAATCACCAGCATTTAGCTTAGTCTTTACAGCTTGAAGCATGTGCCAATTACACAAGGTCGTATCCAAATTAAGACGCATAACAGCATTCCTGATAGCAGTAGACTTATCATGCTGGACGAGTGGGGAAATTGGATCACGTAGAGCACACGGACGATACCTAAAAAAACCATCACCTCCAACAAAGCGATGAAGTTTACTCTCGTGAGAGCAATTTGTATCATTGCAAGGGACATTCGCCAACGTGAAAGCTAACGATATCTCACAAGAATCAGCAGCAGCAGTGTTTGATACAGTGCAAGCAGCAATGAATCCACGGCGATTGTAATTGGATGTGACTGTTATGTAGCCAATAGGAAACTTGAAATAATTATGATCATGTGTGTGGTCTATGCCAATAACATGCACCCCATGATCACGTAACAACCGCAGATTCAAATCCCAAGCTACGACCACTAAGTAGTCTTTAAGCAATGTCCCATCATCACTATGAAACCCTCTTTGAAAGAAAAGGACATTTTCACGCTGGAAAAGAAGGAGGCGCTCAATATATCGCCAATCGCTGTTCGTTGGCACTAAGTCATGGAGCGGACAATCATTTTGGAGCATACGGCGGCCAGTCGTACGGATGACACTTCTAATTTGAGGAAGGCCACAATACAGATTGTTAAACTGCATTTCATAATTGACAAACAATCGAGAATTGTTCGAGGTGGCAGCCAATATTTCATGTGCTGAAGCCTTTGACAAAGCAGCCATCGTTTCCCATATGTCACGTTTGCATAGGGGAGCAGTTGTGTGTTCAGGATCCGTTATAGGTAACTGGTGAAAGCGCTTAGAATTCCGATGGATATATATGAAAAATACCCCAGGGTGTGTGGTGATAAATTCCAATTTCATCTTCCATCCACAGCGATGATGATTTGGCAGGCCTTTAAATGACCCCCCTTCTTCTTCGGAAAAGGCGGCAAAACGCTTGGGGTTGACACCTCCTGGTTGTTTGGCACTCTGATAGCAGGCACTGCAATATTTGTAGTTGCTATTTTTAAAATAAAGATCCGCATCGTCGGACCCACAAATACAGCATGGAATAACCTGAGTATCGTATAATTGAAGACCACATACTCTGCATCGGTCATCGTCAGCATCCAGTTCACTCAACAAGGTGTGACATTTAGACCGGCATTGAGAGGACGAAGACCCACATGTGAGATAAATGACAACAATAGTAGAAGGCTCAGGGTACTGAACTGGATCAAAGGTGAATACGTCGTCCATGCGATACTGGCCACGGGTACTATGAATGTATTTCGACGCCTGGAGAGTACCCATCGGATGTTCGCAGACAACACCGGGGGCCACAAGGATGTGCCGTAAAACATCATGGTTGAGGCCACGTATAAACATACGTGTTTTAAAACCTTGCAGGACATAACCCTGAGGAACCCATTCTTTCTCTTTCATTATTTCAAACTGGGGGGAGTTAATGAAGTCTTTGGCCGCCCTAAGGGCATTTAGGTCGTTTTTACCAAGGGAGCGTGAGCACGGGAAATCTTTACAAACACGGCGACCCTCATTATTCAAAGTTCCCACCTGCCAAGATGCACTCCTAGTGAAGTAGGATATTGACGTCCCAGAATGAACAATTGGAGGCGCTCGGCTTATGCAAGCCAGCACCCAGTCACGACACACTTGCGAATTAATGAAGGCCTGTATTAGTGGAATCATTGGACCTAGTTGTTTACAACTAGGCGGCTGCCCATCATATTTAATTAGTTCTCTAGTTACACGTTGGCGATTAATTTGAAGAGTGACACGGAGGACGATGGAGTTGCGGTTCGACCGTTTATGAACAGATCCGGTGATAATGAGGTCTTTAAGGCAATCGAATTTGAATAAACCCTGAAAATAACGGTTGCCTGGCTCTACGCAAGGAACTGGTCGAACAGGAGGAACCACTTTGGTAGTGAACTTTTTCCTATATTTCGGAGTTGTGAGTATGGTCAACGGTGCCGCAGGGTTGTGCGGAACTAACGGCCGTACGGGAGACTGCGGAGGCGAACAATCCGGAGATGACGGAGGAGAGGGGGGTATTGGGTCAACTTTTGTCTTTTTTGCAGGAATTGTTCGCGGTTCACGCGTTGTCCTCCTACGCTTAGAAGGACGCGTTGTGGAGGAGGGGGTGAAGGTGGATGAGTTATAGTTAGTCGAGGGAATGTCACTATATGTGGGCTCATGAGAGGCATTGGAAGAGACATTAAGTGTTATTTGGAAAAGATTTCCGACATTGATCTTGTGATTAACAAACCACGATATAAGAACTTTGCGTAGGTAATCGTTATTATTAGATAAATTTGATAAGTATTTTAAGTTTGGCGTAATGGTATAAATAGAGCACATGGAGAAGAAAGAACCTTTATGAAATAAGAATAGGGCCATGAGTATTGTCGCAGCGACACCACAGATAGCACCATCACTGCGTTGATGGGGAAAGGAGCTGCAATCACCACAAACATGCTCTCCCCCAACGGACCGATAAGTAGGATGGCACTCAATAAAACTAGGTGGAGCCATGGTAAGGAGTTCGGCTATTGCACAAATGAATGTTTTGAAGTCTTCAGGAATTCCCCAACCAAGTGTATCGGCATAATACACAGTTGCTTGGATGAAGTCGTACCCGGCCATTGCAAAATGTGACCCTCGTCTACCAACTTCTATACTGCCCAAAAATGTATCACATGTGACACCCAGTCGACCAACAGGGACTAAAAAGCAGCACTGCAGACGTGATAGGATGGTTACATCAAAAACAGTTGCAAAGTTGGAACGCAATTTACAAACAAAATGTTCAGGGGATGGGTCATACAAGTCGCTAACAAGAGAGCAATACAAGCCATCAGACGCATGATTTGTGTTTACTAGCGAGGCCATGACATCAAGTATGCCGTCGTTTAGGAGTGACTTGCAGCACATGTCTGATAAGTCTTGTACAGTTAAATGCACATCAAAAGTGTTAGAAACGACGTCTGAAGTTGGCCGAAAAAGATACAAGTCACGGAATTGGGTTAATTCGGAGGGATCAATGGGGGAGACAAAATTGTCAAGCATTTCGTTGTTATCAGTAATCCAAGTAGTTGGACTCTGAGACATGGGTATTGGCCCTGGACCACCTGGAATACCTGGACCACCTCTACAAATCCGAAGGGGTTGACAAGCTGGTATGATTGATTCAAAACTGACTGAAGCCGTAGAAGAGTATAAATGCAGCTTACAGACCGAGTTCATCATATTAGCAAGCATGTCACTGCGATTAAATTGATAAGAAACAAAATTTGGACAGGCCAATTTCGGGGTGACATGGAGTGTAGTCCCCGATACGGCGGTGAGCGTAGGATTACGGGATGAGGGACGGCGGTAGGTTTTGGAGGAATCGTAACAAGTCGGTGGGGCAGACGGTGGAATTCGAAGAGGCTTTTGCTGAAATGACATGTCATGATATGAAGAACAGCTAATGTCAGACTCAGGAATTGTAACATCACGCAAGTCGTCTCTTAGGTTGGATGAGAAGATGAATGGTCGTTGATGACTCCTTTGGGGTGTTGACGGAGTCTGGCTGGCCGATTGGACTCTGCGGCGACGACGACTGAGGCGCACATAACCGGTAGTTTCCTGACAAAAGGAACAACTATTACTAGTTTTGGATTTTTTTTTTTTTTGAAACACATCACTTTTTGGTAGCAATACTATTTAGTATACATACATTTACAGATTGGGGGATGGAGAATAGAAATTGAATATAGAGCTTTGGAATATAATATGAATTTATGTTAGGATGGTTAGTATAGCGTATACAGACATAAAATACTTATGACAGACATGTCATTGACGGATATAATGTAGTGGGCATGTAACAAGGAGCGAATGAAGTAATAAAAATAAACTCACTTGATTCTGGGTTACGGACTTGTAGGCGAACTCTGGGACCTTCTTCAGTCTCACTTCAACCGCCCATGTTGAACCACATTTGGATTGGAATACTGACGCCACAGGTGACTGTGAGAAAAAAAATTACCCTCAGATTAGTGAGACGTATGTCCCAATGCTAAAGCCCATTAGCAGTCTCAGTGAAAACTTTTTTTGCCTTGGAGGGCATTCGGTCTTGCAGATCAGTTGTTTTGCAGGACCGGCTTACATTTTGCAGGGCCGGATGCCTGAGAGCACTTTTCATATCTCAAAAAAATGTATAAAGAATGAATTATTATAGAATCAATACAGCTTTCCTGTATATTCCTATTGTTCATTTTAAAAAATCGAGTAATGATTTTCAAAATATTTATGCAAAATTCTTTTCTCTAGAGATTTTAATAATGATCCGATTTACAAGCCGTAAAAACTGGCATGTAGCCCAAGATCCAGCGAGTCATATGGACAGGCAGTAGGACGTGTCCAGCCGGTCCAAAAGCCTTTTAGCCGGCTGTAGCCGGTGTCGGGCACGTTTTCAAGGACACTGCCATAGGTGAGCAGCTTAATAGGCAACAAATTCTTATGCCCAAAGTTAGTCATTTTTGAGAAATTCTCAGCAAAAAATTGGAATTCAGCCTATTACGCCAGCGAGTGCATATACACAATTCATTTGACTTTCAAAAAAAAACGTCCTCAAAGTAATGACTAACGGGAAGAATGTTATGTTTGACCACTGACAATTACTTCACCTAATTAGGAAGACCCCCTTTCAAAGGAAAGTATATATGAAAACAAGTCAATATTATTTACCCATGTTGTAGCAAATGTATTATGCTGAAATGGTTTTGATTGAAAGAGAATCTGGACATACATTTACAAGGGATTTGAGGAAATATTATTAATTGTGTTGTTAGTCTGTCGAGGTTTATGTATGCACTATGATGTCACCACTATTGCAGAATTCGGCGTGCTTGTTATTGGTAAAACTTTTGATAGACTCATCCAAGGAAAGGCCCATTTTGGCAAATATAGAAATGCTCAAGTTATATTTTTTTTCATCAGTGTGCTAACATACATAGATAACTGGGTTTCCTAAAAACTGGGCACGTAGACAGGCATCGTGGGAGGATGGTGGGCGTGTCGGAGAATCCTGAGACATGCTGTAATAATACTTTAGTAATGACGTAATGCCAACGGACCGGGGGTGGGGCTGGGTGGGCGATGCCATAGTTGGGTAATTAAGTAGCGGAAAGGATCTTGAGCATGTTTAGGTTCCGGGTTACGCGACTCTAGGGCCGTTACAGATATTCCTAAGTAAACAAATATTCCCAACGGACTAGTGTTTACGCTAGGCACAGTGGAGTTTGCAATGTTATCTCATATGGTTGTCTGGGCGCAGGGGGGGGCGGTCGAAGGAAGATTACGCCGTTAAGACGGAAGCGGGGGGTGTTACTCAGGAAAAGCATTGGGACGGCTTAAATTAAATATCTTTTTCAAATAACTTGTATGACGAAGCTCAACATGGCAACTACTTATGGGTGACATTAAGAATATGTAGAAGGTGATACTTTTGAAAATAAGGGTAGCCCCAGCGTCATACATTAATAAAAGAGGTCAACAAACGGACAGCCCCAGAAAATTAGGGGAACAGTGATAGATCTCTAAGTCGCTTTATAAGCCCATATTTTACTATAGCCAAAAGTCACCAGCTCACTTAAAACTAAAGCACGAGGTCTCGGATTCATTAATTAGCATTTTTCACATGACACAGTAATAACACTATCATTAGAAAGGCAATAAAACATAATGAAACTCACGCCATGACTTTTTCCTCTAGAGTGGCCGGCACCATGACGGAGACCTGAAACACAAAGTTGCGGCATATTAATGAGAACTTAAACAGGTAGAAGTAACAATACAAATGTCAATGGACAATGCTACAATCATTCAGGGAAGAAGGTCTGAATAGGCACACTAAATGACAGGGCCTTCTGACAATTGACGGACACTGTCAATTAGATAAAACATGACACGACCTTTTCCACATAGGTTGACTAACACACCGATAAAGGGGATAATGAAGTAGATAAAAAATGGGATCAAAATAATAAACTTTATTTATGAAAGGGCGAGCGGTACTAAGTGCCTACATTAGTTATAAAGATATAAGTTACAATTAGTATAAGTTGAACAAGCCGCCGGCCCCCGCGTGAACGTCGGTGCCTTCTGGGGCTGCAGGGGCGTCGTGCTAATCGGTGCCAGTTTTGGAGGACTGTGCAGAGGTAGCTATGGGAATTAGGTTTTAAATTGAGGTAGTGATATTGCGCATCAAAATATACATGTCAAGTATACACGATTTCCTTTATCCCAGTATTGTGATTTAGCTAAACGTTATTGGTTAATTAGTTACATGCTTAAGGCCATGGGAACTGAGGTTTGAGTTTACCGTCCGAGAAATTTTGAAACGTGATGAGGCTTTTTTTCATTATTCATTATTCATTATTTTCATTAGCGATACCTAGATATCTGTAGGTCTATGCCTATATCAAATATGACACTCAACACATTTAGGGATGGGTAGGCCCTGGGAGGTAGGCCTACCTATACTAGTATAGCAGTAGCGGATCCAGGGGGTGGCCTGGGAGGCACGTGCCCCCCTAGACCCCCTGAACATGGCCCTTGATATGACTTTGACTGTAGGAAATGCGGTCCAGAACCCTGCCTGTGCCCCCCCTAGACCAAATTTTTGGCTGTGCCCCCCCCCCTAGACCACCCTTCTGGATCTGCCCCCACTGTATAGACCTTCAACTAAACCAATGGCAATGCATACGAGGTAAAATGTTTTTGCCCCTCCGCGCGAAATCTCACCACCACCCCCTTGTAATTAATAAATGAAGTATGAACACTCCCTAAGGTGGTTATACCCTTTTGAATGGGTGTGGACCAATAAATTCGACACAGCAACATGGCCTTTCTTGTACAAGAGGGGGAGTAATCATGAATTTTGATGGGGGGGGGGGGGCTAAATGTGGGCAGAAAGTTTTTAAGCTATATGGTCAGAAAAAACACTAATAATCTGTAAGGGGGGGGGGGGAAGCATGCCTCAAGAAAAATGTTGAAAATCAGATAGGCAATTTGATGTATTTCAGTGTTCTACTCTGTTGAGATTCCCAAGTCCCTGGCCCATCCACTCCCTACATACCGTGAACCACATTTCTCATTGGATCTGGACAAATCACAAGAATGACCAATTTGAAGACCAAAATATCTGAATTCAGATTTTAATCTGAGGTTTCACAGCCCTGATATGGACAGGTGGGCGCCTTCTTGCTGCAGGCCTACTTACAGTACCGGTACATCTGTGATGCTTGTGGGAAGGTCTATGTTTGGGTGTAGTAGATTTCAACGTTCACTATAGTGACTCTAGTAATCATGTTGATAAATCAGTATAAAAATTGTATTATCGGTCTGGTACGTGTACCATGAATGCAGATAAAACCCTGTTGAATGCATTCCTGACACCATTAGCTTTAATTTGATACCAAATATACCTACATTGATCTTTGCTTTGATGGATAATTTGTTTGAAATTAGATAAAGTTTCTACATTTTTTTGAAATAATGAAATATTATTGAAATAATGAACTTTTCATGCGGCCCCTCCAAAGGCATGCGGGCGGTGGACGGTAAACTCAAACCTCAGTTCTCATGGCCTAATCAAGTCAATATCAAATTAATCCCTCAGTTTTTACATGAAGATACTTTTGGCCCAAATAAAAAACATACAGGCCTATTAGTATATAGTCTGAACTTCATGTTGGCCAAGAGTTAAAGCAAATCTATGGATGAACACTATGCTTTCTAGGAGGAGCGGAATTAGGTAGTTAAATAATTGCGAAAATAATCAGGGATTTCGAAACTATTTTACCAAAATTCTATAATTCTGGTTCTAGATTGCAGATTTCCCGAGTGGATATCTTGAATACACAGCTATGACTGTCACCGGGGTCCGAATATTCGGCTAATTGTTAACACCCCACACATGGGTGTTGGGCTCGTATGGGGAGTATAGGAGATGTCAACAATGACAGTTGACACTGACAGTGACGCCAGTGACGCCAGTAGACAACAGAGGCCAAAATGCTGACTTACGGTTATATGATGCACTTCAAGCTATTGCATATGGCGGGCGGGGGGGGGGGGATCAATGCCCACCGGTTGAACATGTATGAGAATCACGCTGCTTGGCTTTGGGGAAGAGGGGTACAGTATGTGATGTAGCAAGCAATATGGATGACAGGAACAGGATAGCGCTAATTTGAGTTGGGTAAAAGTTGTCACAAGGTCGGCTTCCGGCTTCGTTTGGCAGTCGTATCACTTTAGGGAGACAGGGGGCGTAACAGACAAGACTTCCCGCCACATTTTTGCTACTAAAGGGGGTCGCTTTTATTGACCCTCTAATCTATTGGCAATTATTGGCAAAAGTCGCCAGGTCACTTTTATGATTGCCTTAGGTCGAAGGTCGCCTCCAGAACAGTCCGGGTCGCCAGGTCGCTTTTAACCCATCGGCAGCCACACTAAACGCATGGGTATTGATGGCGTAATAAAAAGGAATCCGATGAACTGCAAAGCATTTATGTCAAATTGAACTTACCATTATACGTCGAGAAGGGCACTATAAGAGAGAGGGAGTTGATGCTAATAGGCTGGTGTGTGGAGGGATAATGCCGTAGGTAATCCATTATGCGAAAGGTACGTTATGACGTATCACAGTAATGCACGTTGGATGTGCCACCAACAATGACTATCACAGGAATGAGCGACTAGTCCAAGAAAGGCCACGCCCTACTCGCGTAGAAGGAGAGGGCGGGAGCTAAAGGCTGCAGCACTGAGATGCCACCTAGGTATTTCCGTACGAACTACAGAGCGCGTTCGGCAAAACAAGAGCAAGAACCTCATGAGAACGGGTCGGCTGTTATTACCTAACACTTGCGTAATCCGACTCAGGAAACGGTAGCATGACTCAGGATTGGCTGCTCTGGATTTTCAAAATCGCCCTCATTGCCTGAAAACAGGCCTAGAGCTCTAGTGGTGATTTCTTGAACTAAAATATTGTAGTGTGAAAGATTTCCAGCAGGTGGCGAAACCTGTCATATGTAAACATTTTGGCCTATGTATGTCAAGCCTCAAAGCACCTGAGGTGATCTCCAAACTTGTCAGCTCAGCAGGAACACGTCAAAACGACCACCATACAGTATCCCTGACGTCAGACATCTTGCACACACTTCGTGGATCAGTTGGTGAGTTATCAAAGCCTACCTAGAAGCAAATGAGAATGCTGAAATGCAGTGCACTTCCCAGTTACAGGTGCCAATGTAGAGGCTATCCCATCACTGTCAGAAGCTCCCCAAGTTCCTGGTCACTGCTGTTGTATATGTTTTTGGGTCACTCACTCCGGAATTGACACATTGATGATACTGTTATGTTCTAGGCCAATGTATAGGCCTATATATCTGCTCTATTGAAATGCAGACATGTTTATAAAATGTGACAGGCTATACCTAAATTGTAGGGGCCTAATGTAGCCTTACGTGCATATACGCCCTAGGGATGTCATCGATACTCACTATATCGGCATATCGTTATTTCTGAAATGGTGATATAAATCGGATCGACATTTCCGTTATATCGATTTATTTGACCAGCTGAATTTCAGCTTTCTAACAGTGAAAGAATTTTTCAAATATTCCTATCAGAGGCGAAGCTATAGTAATTTAAGCAATATACAACAAATTGGCAGGAAAATCGGCTTCTAATCGGGATATTCAAGATCTAATTTGAGAAAGATAGGCTAGGGGAGGCCTGGGAGAATTGGGACAAAGGAGAACTGGGACAGTGTGTATTCTGCCCATAACCAATAACTTTAATGCATAACCACCGATGCTATTTTTTGGGCCAATAATAGGGCCTATATAAGTTTTTTATGATAAAAAAAATTTCTGTGATCTTATTATACTTAGACCTATAACATATTATAACATTTTTAGGAAAAAAAGTTTTTTTTTCAGGTCTCGGACAGTTCAATTTACAGAGTGTTACCTTTTGATGAGAAAATATTTTTGTGTTGCATTACGTAGCATTAATAGATGGCAAAATGACCAGCTTCTTACAAAAACACAGTTAAGCATATTTTGAACTGTATTAACATTTTGCTTAAAAATCTCAACCTGGGGAGAACTGGGACACTCATTGCAGGGAGAACTGGGACACTCTTGGCTATTGGGGAGAACTGGGACACTCCGGGTGAAGATTTATTGTGCTTTAATTATTTTTCTCTCAGACCTATGACTGAAGCTAATATGTAACATATGATCATATTGAACTTAAAGCAAAGCAAAATGATGTTTCATTAGTTAATAATCACACTATTTACCGTACACTGTCCCAGTTCTCCCTGGTGTGTCCCAGTTCTCCCCAGGTAGTGTCCCAGTTCTCCTCGAAGTGTCCCAGTTCTCCCTGGAATTTCTAAAAATTTCAAAAGGCCCTAGACGGGAATCATGGCAGGCTAGGATAACTCTAAATAGTCCAAATGAAAGGTTTATTAGTAGCCTTTCTTCATGAAACAAAGGCATTTGGTTATTATTGGCATTGTAGAAATAACAAGCAAACATGTTATGATTTTAATTTAGTGTCCCAATTCTCCCAGGGCTCCCCTATATCTATATAGTGCCTATATAGACATAGTGTGAGAGCCCTGTCCTATATCATATCCTGCCTACATATCATTATTTAAAGTAAAATTTAAGAAGTTTTTGGCCACAAGACACCATAATATAACGTCTCCAAATATCGATATATATCGAAATATCGAGACCAAAAATCGTGATAATCGGAATCGGAAAAAAGTGGATGTCAATGACATCCCTAATACGCCCCCACTCCCATATATCCCATACAATAATTTATTTAACACAGATCTGCATGGACTGTCCCACCCACTTGATATGCAGTCATGAAGCCAATATTAGCATACCGGTACCGGTAGGCCTAAGCCCCTTGAGTTGATTTTGTGTTCCTCCATTCCATATAGGCATATGGGCCTGTATAGGCCTATAAGCCCCAGAAATTCCATGTCATGTTTAATTCTATAGGGCCATATACATCTAAATTCGAAGGCCTATGCTATGGTAATAGGGGAGACCGGGGTACAGTGAGACACGGGGCACAGTGAGACAGAAGGCCTGGGGGGGGGGGGGCTCCGGATTTAGGGTTATACCCCAAAATAATTTATTATAGATAAAATTAGCTACAACTACAATTAACATATTTAAAAAAATTGGCGAAAATTTGAGTAGGCCCTACCACAAGTAGGCCTAGGTGTTATATCATTTAGGCCTATATTTTTGCAAAAAGTAAATTTCTCATATTTTACGACAAAGCAGGTTGTCATGGTAACCAAAAGCAATTTTCGTAAATCTTCCCATAATTTTGAAGCGCACTAATATACTTTACAAAATTATCATTTTGGATAAATTTACTATGATCCCATAATTTGTTTACATTGAATTGTTGATAACGTGGGAAAATGGGGCACAGTGAGACGAGCCATAGGAATATCAAAGAATACAGTGAAATGCCTGTGTCACGCGGCAAAGTGAGACAGCTAACATAGAGTGGACATTTCCGGAGCTAGCAACCTTATGAAACTTTTAAGGGAGTGTTCATTTATTAATTACAGGGGGGGGGGGGTGGTGGGTTTGGCGGGAGGGCGTAAAAATTTCCGACCCCTCCTGAGGGGGGGGCGTAAAAAATTCTGCCCCCTCTTGAGGGGGGGGCGTAAAATTTTAAGCCCCTTTTTAGCAAAAAAGCCCGCGCGTTACTATAGTTCAAAGGGGGGGGGGCGAAATTTTTTCGGCGCCTTCGGCGAAGGGGGGCGCGAAACGTTCCACGCGCTCTCGAGGGGGGGCGTAAAAATTTTTCACCCCTCCGCGTGAAATCTCACCACCACCCCCCTGTAATTAATAAATGAACACTCCCTAAGTGACTAACTATCAAAAAGTGCTATTCTTTAGTTTTAAGGTTAGATTATATGGTTTAAGTTAGATTTTTCATATATTCCCCTATTTACATGATCTATCACTGATTACTGTAACACTGTCTCACTGTGCCCCACCTAGTGTCTCACTGTGCCCCCTGATTTTTCATAGTGGGGCACAGTGAGACAATATTTTATTTTGTCCATAGGCCAAACACCATTAATCACAGCAAATATGTCGCGAACTCCAAAATGAGTGAAAATGATACACTTTTGAATGTTGACATATAAACTTAATGAATGTGTGAGAGAACTCAATCAATAACAGACCTCTAGCTCATTGCATCCTGAAAATATTGCATGTTGAAGATGACATCGAAATGGGATTTTTCAAACTGAGGGACAACCCCCTCATGTTCAGCAGCCCAAATCTTGGAAGGTTACGGGAGTTGGATGGTATAATACGGTTATGATCTACATACATCTTCACTTAGATGGAAAATTATTAGGATCTGAGGGGGTCATAATATTATGCATTTGTTGAAATAACTTGGAATGAAAAAAATGTAAGCCTCAGTAAGTACATGTATTCTATGCGGCTGGCAGAGATGCATTTCTCATATTGACATAATATACCATATGGGGCATATATCCTACTGGTGGTAACTCGATAATACAAGTGGTACTAGCTACTGTTGGCGTAACCTACATGATTTATTATGACCTAAATTCTACATAACTTTTAGACCTACCGTAATATCATATGTAAGCATTATAACCTATAAGTACTGAACCAGCTGGAAAAACGAAAGGTCACTTTAAACATTGATAGCGTTGCTTTTGCTTGCTTTGCTCCCGACAGGCCCTGACAGGCCAAGCAACCCCTAAATAAAAGTATAAAACTTTGACCTTTAGCTTGACTTGTTGGGAGATATGTATGTGCTTATTTTATTAAAGGAATATATTTGTACTTAAATAGTACTGAAACTTGGTGTTTAATTCCCCACCCCTTCAATTTGCAAAATTACCTAGTATCATTTTGTTTGCATGATACCTATTCCTTCAGTAGAACCAGTACTAGGCAGTCCAAGACAATAGTATTGATATGTTAGCTAGGCCCATCCCGGGTATACTTAGGAAAAGGATCTAAATGCACCCTGCCTAAGGTATTTTTTTGCAGTTCACATCACAATATAGGGCCTACACACATTACTATAACTATACCATGGGAAATGTATCTAAGTATATACACTTTCTATTTGAAACAGGAATACAGATTTTCCTTATTTAATATGTCATCATTATTTGGTTTTCATACATAATCATCAACTGTAAGTTTACTGCTTTGCAGCTGGTTCCTATTGTACTAGAGAGTTGGACAAATCACAAAGGTATGCACTGTATTTTGTATGACACATCTTTCTTTTATTTCTTTTCTTTCTTTTTTATTTATTGGTAGGAATTCTCTACATCACTAGTTATAAGGATGAAACAAATCTTAGAATGGACACACTCATTTAACAACATTTCCTTTTAGCTTGTAGAGATAATATATGCACGTTCTTAGGTGTGAGTCTAATATGAAATGCAAACTAAAATATTTCATTGAAAGTTTCTTTTATCTCTAAATTGTGTGTTACAAGTTCATACCCCTAACTAGGCCCCCTAGCTCATGAATTACTAAAATCTCCTTTAATAGATAGTTTTGTACCAGCATGAACTTGAAACACACATGGGTTTGGCTTTGATATACAGGTTAGCATGTACCTTGTCAAATATTGATATACCCTAAATAGCATGCCGTTACATTCATTAACATACAGGCATGTATTCCTCTTCTCTACATACATGTACAATTTACTAGCATAAAAGGCCAATGGAGCTTTTTTTCAGAAGATAGTTCCAAGTAAAGACCCGTTCACACCAAATGTCACGTTATCCATCTTTGATGCACGGGGGGACCAACCTGCGTAGTCACTAGACGCCGCACATTCTGTGCGTAATCTTGAATCGCCACTTCTGGCGTAATCTTAATCAGTTTTCGCCACTTCTGGCGTAATCTTAATCAGTTTCCATGTGATACCTATCCTCTAGATGGCACCACTGTAAGTTTGTAACATTGCTGTATATATCGGGGGCTCTGCCCCCCGCACCCCCTTTTTCTTTCTCTCTTTTTTTTTCTTTTTCTGGAATAAGATTACGCCAGATATGGCGATTTAAGATTACGCATAGAATAGACGGCGTCTAGTGACTACGCAGGTTCATCCCCCGTTGCTTTGATTGGCCGCTTTGTAAATTGTAGGTCACTGTGCGTTGCGTTATTCTAGAAACCAATAGTCTGATTTTATTAAACTACCCTGACGTGATGTATCGTGATGCACCGCAGCTGGTGTAGACACTAGTCACTACCCCTATCCTTCATCTGCCCTAACCCACAAAAATGTGACATACCAAGATAAGGCCACACTTTTTTTTTTATTTGGGTTACGGACACCTCAATAATTAATCAACGCACGGAGGACGAAATAAAAGAAATAAAAAATAAAATAAAAGTTGGCCCATGGGTATTTTTTTTATTTGCTATACGGAAAGTTTCAGTATCCCAATTACGGAGGGGAAAATAAAATAAAAATCCACAAAAGAAAGGACGATCCAATATTTTAAATACAATATTTTTTAAGTGAACAGAAATATTGAAAAAAAGTACTTCAAAAGTTAAGAAAATTTGTATTCCCATTTTACCTAAATGAAAGGTAGATGGTTGTTTTCCTGTTGATCTTAGCTTTCCATTGGTATATCATACAACATATCTTTTATTTTTTTTCTTTATTTAGTTTTCTCTGGAATAGAGATCGGAGGGAATAAAAAAAAAAGTGTAAATTCCAAATTTTATTTTTATTCCGATTTTGGCCTTTCCTAGTGCGGCGGGCCCGTAACCCAAATAAAAAAAAAAGTGTGGCCTAACGTACCATACCACATTAGTGTGAAAAGGCCTTTATGCAGTAAATCAAGTTGGTAATTGCCTGATGGATTGGTCTGTACTTCTTGTTAGATGTACCCAGTCAAACACAAGAAACACAAAATTCATCGGCGGCGGTCAAGTTCGAGTAGCTCCTCCAGTTCGAGTTCCTCATCCTCATCCAGTGACGACGCTAAGAAGTGGGCAAAAAAGGAGAAGAAGCGACAGAAGAAGCTACAGAAGCAGCTTAAGAAACAGGTACATATCATTTATTTCTGACATTAAGATGCCACTTACTTATGAGAATATAAGAATATAAACATCAAGAATAATATTTTGACACAGAAACTGTTAACATCTTTCATTTTTTTGCCTGCTTATGGTCACTGTTCATATCAATCAATATTGACGTGATATCAGATCAGATCAAAGATTGTATCAATTTCATGGCAAAAGTACATTTTTGTAGTTCCAATGAGAAATGGAAAGTTTACAATTCTGTAACATTAGAATGAGAATGTATTAATTAAAACGTGTTAAACCTTGTCACCTAACACAATATAATGACAAGCAGTAATACTGTGTCTTACTAAGGCCACACTTTTTTTTTTATTTGGGTTACGGGCCCGCCGCACTAGGAAAGGCCAAAATCGGAATAAAAATAAAATTTGGAATTTACACTTTTTTTTTTATTCCCTCCGATCTCTATTCCAGAGAAAACTAATAAAGAAAAAAAATAAAAGATATGTTGTATGATATACCAATGGAAAGCTAAGATCAACAGGAAAACAACCATCTACCTTTCATTTAGGTAAAATGGGAATACAAATTTTCTTAACTTTTGAAGTACTTTTTTTCAATATTTCTGTTCACTTAAAAAATATTGTATTTAAAATATTGGATCGTCCTTTCTTTTGTGGATTTTTATTTTATTTTCCCCTCCGTAATTGGGATACTGAAACTTTCCGTATAGCAAATAAAAAAAATACCCATGGGCCAACTTTTATTTTATTTTTTATTTCTTTTATTTCGTCCTCCGTGCGTTGATTAATTATTGAGGTGTCCGTAACCCAAATAAAAAAAAAAGTGTGGCCTAATTATGTTTTTTTTGATATTCAAATTGTGCCTGACAATTTGCCCTACTTTCTCTACATTAGGGATATCCAGCAGGAGCCATGTCAGGGGTATGTGTCTTTATTCATATTCATATATTATATTTAGTTTGAAATAAGATTACATTTCATCATGGAGTGTACAGTAGACTGGAGGAGACTCACGCTATACTGTGTAGTCTACGCTCATCGCCGCGGGTATGGCGGAGGGGGGGGGGGGGAGGGGAGGGTGGGGGGGGGGGGGGGGTATAGGGCGCCACCTGTGGCAAAAAGTGGCACAAGTGTCAGTTGGGAGAAATCACACTGAGCCATGGCAAACTCATATATCAATGCAATTATTTTTTTGTTATATTAATATTGAATGCAGGTACACACCACTTTGCTTAATATTGTGTAGGTAAGGTTATTTGTATGGTAGATACAGCACTTAAAAATACATTTTTGTAACTTGAGATTTGTATAGAAATTATGAATTGAGCTCTACTTGCTGAGTTTTTGGCCATACTTCTACTATTCTCATCATAAATCCGTTTATAGTCATAGAAAGCACTAGCCCAGGCAAGTACGACTAAATACATGCCAGAATTAATTATTTAAGTCTTCAATTTATTTTTGAGGGCATGGAAATAGCCTATTTTGACATTTTATTGATAAAAAGAGGATCGGAATTTCTCAACTTGACCCTATCAAATGCTACCATATCAACTTCTTAATCTTCTATTCCCAATTAATCCATGTCATACTCGCCATAGGGATTTAGAATATGTCATTAGATCTGTGATATCTTGAGAATTGAAGAAATGGGAGTGTTTCTAGTTTGATAGGAATTTAACAGAGTAGCCATAGGGCGTCGGCCACCGACCCCGCAAGTACCGTAAATTCTCGCGTAGAAGCCGCGGCTTCTACGCGAGTCAGACTCAGCTTTCTTTTGATACCAAACATGCCTATATAGGGTGCGGCTTATACGAGAGTTTTTATTAGTATACTACAGTACCAAAATCGCAATATTCAGACCCCCTCTGCGGCTTATATAATTTGTCAAAGTTAGGGGTGCGGCTTATACGCGAGTTAGGCTTATACGCGAGAATTTACGGTAGCGGTCACATTTTGAGTTTTTGGGCATACTTTTATTAGTCTCATCATAAAACCGTTTGTAGTCATAGAAAGCATAAGGCCAGGCGAGTATGACTAAATACATGCCAAAATTGATTGTATAAGTCTTCAATTTTTTTTGAGGGCATGGAAATAGCCCATTTTGATATTTTATTGATAAAAAGAGGATCGGAAATTCTCAACTAGACCCTATCAAATGCTACCATATCAACTTCTGACTCTTCTATTCCCAATTAATCCATGTCATACTCGCCATAGGGATTTAGAATATGTCATTAGATCTGTGATATCTTGAGAATTGAAGAAATGGGAGTGTTTCTAGTTTGATAGGAATTTAACAGAGTAGCCATAGGGCGTCGGCCACCGACCCCGCAAGTAGCGGTCACATTTTGAGTTTTTGGGCATACTTTTATTAGTCTCATCATAAAACCGCTTGTAGTCATAGAAAGCATAAGGCCAGGCGAGTATGACTAAATACATGCCAAAATTAATTGTATAAGTCTTCAATTTTTTTTTGAGGGCATGGAAATAGCCTATTTTGACATTTTATTGATAAAAAGAGGATCGGAATTTCTCAACTTGACCCTATCAAATGCTACCAAATCAACTTCTGACTCTTCTATTCCTAATTAATCCATGTCATACTCGCCATGGGGATTTAGAATATGTCATTAGATTTGTGATATCTTGAGAATTGAAGAAATGGGAGTGTTTCTAGTTTGATAAGAATTTAACAGAGTAGCCATAGGGCCACCGACCCCGCAAGTAGCGGTCACATTTTGAGTTTTTGGGCATACTTTTATTAGTCTCATCATAAAACCGGTTGTAGTCATAGAAAGCATAAGGCCAGGCGAGTATGACTAAATACATGCCAAAATTAATTGTATAAGTCTTCAATTTTTTTTTGAGGGCATGGAAATAGCCTATTTTGACATTTTATTGATAAAAAGAGGATCGGAATTTCTCAACTTGACCCTATCAAATGCTACCATATCAACTTCTGACTCTTCTATTCCCAATTAATCCATGTCATACTCGCCATAGGGATTTAGAATATGTCATTAGATCTGTGATATCTTGAGAATTGAAGAAATGGGAGTGTTTCTAGTTTGATAGGAATTTAACAGAGTAGCCATAGGGCGTCGGCCACCGACCCCGCAAGTAGCGGTCACATTTTGAGTTTTTGGGCATACTTTTATTAGTCTCATCATAAAACCGCTTGTAGTCATAGAAAGCATAAGGCCAGGCGAGTATGACTAAATACATGCCAAAATTAATTGTATAAGTCTTCAATTTTTTTTTGAGGGCATGGAAATAGCCTATTTTGACATTTTATTGATAAAAAGAGGATCGGAATTTCTCAACTTGACCCTATCAAATGCTACCAAATCAACTTCTGACTCTTCTATTCCTAATTAATCCATGTCATACTCGCCATGGGGATTTAGAATATGTCATTAGATTTGTGATATCTTGAGAATTGAAGAAATGGGAGTGTTTCTAGTTTGATAAGAATTTAACAGAGTAGCCATAGGGCCACCGACCCCGCAAGTAGCGGTCACATTTTGAGTTTTTGGGCATACTTTTATTAGTCTCATCATAAAACCGGTTGTAGTCATAGAAAGCATAAGGCCAGGCGAGTATGACTAAATACATGCCAAAATTAATTGTATAAGTCTTCAATTTTTTTTTGAGGGCATGGAAATAGCCTATTTTGACATTTTATTGATAAAAAGAGGATCGGAATTTCTCAACTTGACCCTATCAAATGCTACCATATCAACTTCTGACTCTTCTATTCCCAATTAATCCATGTCATACTCGCCATAGGGATTTAGAATATGTCATTAGATCTGTGATATCTTGAGAATTGAAGAAATGGGAGTGTTTCTAGTTTGATAGGAATTTAACAGAGTAGCCATAGGGCGTCGGCCACCGACCCCGCAAGTAGCGGTCACATTTTGAGTTTTTGGGCATACTTTTATTAGTCTCATCATAAAACCGCTTGTAGTCATAGAAAGCATAAGGCCAGGCGAGTATGACTAAATACATGCCAAAATTAATTGTATAAGTCTTCAATTTTTTTTTGAGGGCATGGAAATAGCCTATTTTGACATTTTATTGATAAAAAGAGGATCGGAATTTCTCAACTTGACCCTATCAAATGCTACCAAATCAACTTCTGACTCTTCTATTCCTAATTAATCCATGTCATACTCGCCATGGGGATTTAGAATATGTCATTAGATTTGTGATATCTTGAGAATTGAAGAAATGGGAGTGTTTCTAGTTTGATAAGAATTTAACAGAGTAGCCATAGGGCCACCGACCCCGCAAGTAGCGGTCACATTTTGAGTTTTTGGGCATACTTTTATTAGTCTCATCATAAAACCGGTTGTAGTCATAGAAAGCATAAGGCCAGGCGAGTATGACTAAATACATGCCAAAATTAATTGTATAAGTCTTCAATTTTTTTTTGAGGGCATGGAAATAGCCTATTTTGACATTTTATTGATAAAAAGAGGATCGGAATTTCTCAACTTGACCCTATCAAATGCTACCATATCAACTTCTGACTCTTCTATTCCCAATTAATCCATGTCATACTCGCCATAGGGATTTAGAATATGTCATTAGATCTGTGATATCTTGAGAATTGAAGAAATGGGAGTGTTTCTAGTTTGATAGGAATTTAACAGAGTAGCCATAGGGCGTCGGCCACCGACCCCGCAAGTAGCGGTCACATTTTGAGTTTTTGGGCATACTTTTATTAGTCTCATCATAAAACCGCTTGTAGTCATAGAAAGCATAAGGCCAGGCGAGTATGACTAAATACATGCCAAAATTAATTGTATAAGTCTTCAATTTTTTTTTGAGGGCATGGAAATAGCCTATTTTGACATTTTATTGATAAAAAGAGGATCGGAATTTCTCAACTTGACCCTATCAAATGCTACCAAATCAACTTCTGACTCTTCTATTCCTAATTAATCCATGTCATACTCGCCATGGGGATTTAGAATATGTCATTAGATTTGTGATATCTTGAGAATTGAAGAAATGGGAGTGTTTCTAGTTTGATAAGAATTTAACAGAGTAGCCATAGGGCCACCGACCCCGCAAGTAGCGGTCACATTTTGAGTTTTTGGGCATACTTTTATTAGTCTCATCATAAAACCGGTTGTAGTCATAGAAAGCATAAGGCCAGGCGAGTATGACTAAATACATGCCAAAATTAATTGTATAAGTCTTCAATTTTTTTTTGAGGGCATGGAAATAGCCTATTTTGACATTTTATTGATAAAAAGAGGATCGGAATTTCTCAACTTGACCCTATCAAATGCTACCATATCAACTTCTGACTCTTCTATTCCCAATTAATCCATGTCATACTCGCCATAGGGATTTAGAATATGTCATTAGATCTGTGATATCTTGAGAATTGAAGAAATGGGAGTGTTTCTAGTTTGATAGGAATTTAACAGAGTAGCCATAGGGCGTCGGCCACCGACCCCGCAAGTAGCGGTCACATTTTGAGTTTTTGGGCATACTTTTATTAGTCTCATCATAAAACCGCTTGTAGTCATAGAAAGCATAAGGCCAGGCGAGTATGACTAAATACATGCCAAAATTAATTGTATAAGTCTTCAATTTTTTTTTGAGGGCATGGAAATAGCCTATTTTGACATTTTATTGATAAAAAGAGGATCGGAATTTCTCAACTTGACCCTATCAAATGCTACCAAATCAACTTCTGACTCTTCTATTCCTAATTAATCCATGTCATACTCGCCATGGGGATTTAGAATATGTCATTAGATTTGTGATATCTTGAGAATTGAAGAAATGGGAGTGTTTCTAGTTTGATAAGAATTTAACAGAGTAGCCATAGGGCCACCGACCCCGCAAGTAGCGGTCACATTTTGAGTTTTTGGGCATACTTTTATTAGTCTCATCATAAAACCGGTTGTAGTCATAGAAAGCATAAGGCCAGGCGAGTATGACTAAATACATGCCAAAATTAATTGTATAAGTCTTCAATTTTTTTTTGAGGGCATGGAAATAGCCTATTTTGACATTTTATTGATAAAAAGAGGATCGGAATTTCTCAACTTGACCCTATCAAATGCTACCAAATCAACTTCTGACTCTTCTATTCCCAATTAATCCATGTCATACTCGCCATGGGGATTTAGAATATGTCATTAGATTTGTGATATCTTGAGAATTGAAGAAATGGGAGTGTTTCTAGTTTGATAGGAATTTAACAGAGTAGCCATAGGGCCACCGACCCCGCAAGTAGCGGTCACATTTTGAGTTTTTGGGCATACTTTTATTAGTCTCATCATAAAACCGTTTGTAGTCATAGAAAGCATAAGGCCAGGCGAGTATGACTAAATACATGCAAAAATTAATTGTATAAGTCTTCAATTTTTTTTGAGGGCATGGAAATAGCCTATTTTGACATTTTATTGATAAAAAGAGGATCGGAAATTCTCAACTAGACCCTATCAAATGCTACCATATCAACTTCTGACTCTTCTATTCCCAATTAATCCATGTCATACTCGCCATAGGGATTTAGAATATGTCATTAGATCTGTGATATCTTGAGAATTGAAGAAATGGGAGTGTTTCTAGTTGGTTAGGAATTTAACAGAGTAGCCATAGGGCGTCGGCCACCGACCCTACAAGTAGCGATCATAATGTGAGTTTTTGGCCATACTTCTATAAGTGCCCTCATAAAACCGTTTATAGTAATAGAAAGCACTAGCCCAGGTGAGTATGACTAAATACATGCCAAAATGAATTGATTAAGTCTTTAATTTTTTTGAGGGTATGGAAATAGCCTATTTTGACATTTTATTGATAAAAAAAGGATCGGACTTTCTCAACTTGACCCTATCAAATGGTACCAAAACAACTTCTGACTCTTCCATTCCCAATTAATCCATGTCATGCTCGCCATGGGGATTTAGAATATGTCATTACATTTGTGATATCTTGAGAATTGAGGAAATGGGAGTGTTTCTAGTTTGATAGGAATTTAACAGAGTAGCCATAGGGCATCGGCCACTGACCCTACAAGTAGCGATCATAATGTGAGTTTTTGGCCATACTTCAATAAGTGCCCTCATAAAACCGTTTATAGTAATAGAAAGCACTAGCCCAGGTGAGTATGACTAAATACATGCCAAAATGAATTGATTAAGTCTTTAATTTTTTTTGAGGGTATGGAAATAGCCTATTTTGACATTTTATTGATAAAAAAAGGATCGGACTTTCTCAACTTGACCCTATCAAATGGTACCAAAACAACTTCTGACTCTTCCATTCCCAATTAATCCATGTCATGCTCGCCATGGGGATTTAGAATATGTCATTACATTTGTGATATCTTGAGAATTGAGGAAATGGGAGTGTTTCTAGTTTGATAGGAATTTAACAGAGTAGCCATAGGGCATCGGCCACCGACCCTACAAGTAGCGATCATAATGTGAGTTTTTGGCCATACTTCTATAAGTGCCCTCATAAAACCGTTTATAGTAATAGAAAGCACTAGCCCAGGTGAGTATGACTAAATACATGCCAAAATGAATTGATTAAGTCTTTAATTTTTTTTGAGGGTATGGAAATAGCCTATTTTGACATTTTATTGATAAAAAAAGGATCGGACTTTCTCAACTTGACCCTATCAAATGGTACCAAAACAACTTCTGACTCTTCCATTCCCAATTAATCCATGTCATGCTCGCCATGGGGATTTAGAATATGTCATTACATTTGTGATATCTTGAGAATTGAGGAAATGGGAGTGTTTCTAGTTTGTTAGGAATTTAACAGAGTAGCCATAGGGCATCGGCCACCGACCCTACAAGTAGCGATCATAATGTGAGTTTTTGGCCATACTTCTATAAGTGCCCTCATAAAACCGTTTATAGTCATAGAAAGCACAAGCCCAGGCGAGTATGACTAAATACATGCCAAAATGAATTGATTAAGCCTTCAATTTTTCTTGAGGGCATGGAAATAGCCTATTTTGAGGAATTTAGCCAAGTAGCGATGGGGCATCCACCACAGACCCTGCAGGTAGCAGTCACATTCTGACTTTTTACTAAAACTCACTTAGTCTCATTATAAAAGCATTCATAGTCATAGAAAGCACTAGGCCAGGCGAGTATGACTAAATATATGCCAGAATTAATGGTTAAAGCCATCATTTTATTCTGAGGGCATGAAAAAAGACCATTTTGAGATTTTATCGGTTAAAAATATGGATTGGAAATTCTCATCAGAAATTACCAAATCAACTTTTGACCTCATTAATCTTTATTTACCAATTTCATACTTGCTATGGGGATTCAGAATCTGTCTTATGATCTTTGATATCTTGAGAATTGGTAAAACGGGAGCGTTTTTTGTTTGGTAGGAACTCAGCAGAAATGTGGTAGTTCCGATTTTTGACACCAGAGGGCTCCCTTTTCCCCCACACCTCACTAGAGGGCGCCACTAGGGAGGCGCGGCAAGCACAGGCCCCTGTCACACCTCCCTTCTCTATACGCTCCATGATTTCATACAACGAAACCCTGCATTGTTTTGATAAATCATCTATGGCCATTTTCACAACTGTCAGATCTACTTGGAGGGTAATCGAGCAAAATCGACAAAAACGGTAAAATTTCATAAATATAATACATTCGAATGCACCAGGTATGTCCATGCATCACATAATGCTGAGATAGTAAGACCTTATATTGATGGATGCACTACTTCTACAGGGCTACCCTCAGCAGTACCCAGGATACCCAGGGGCACCAGGAGGAGTGAGTATTTAAAGCAAAAGTAGATTTAAGTTCATGCTTGCTGTTCAAAGTGTCAATTATAATCCATGCTTGTGACGAACTTCCCCTTTGTAAACTTCCCTCCCGCCTACCCATCCCCTTTAAAGTATCTGTGAAGTGACAGTTCTTATCTGTGAATATATTATATATAGCACAATTTGTTTATGTATACATGCTGCTATAATGTGATTACCATACTAATGCCCAATAACTATTATGGTTTGGAACTAGGACATTATAGTACAGTATCATAATGTTATATCAAATGTAATTGCAGAAAGCTGGTAAACCAGGAAAAGTAAGTTTGGTGACTATATAGTTATACCAACAATGGGTCTGCCTTGAAATAGCAGTACTGGAAGTACCTGCATGGGTCAACTCTAAAACCATGACACTACTAAACTTTGCATTCTAAGCTAATTAAAATTATTTTTGTAAGGGCGTATTCTTTGTAGGAGACAATGGCATGAATTAAAATTCTTGTAAAGAGATAATAGATAAAGATAAAACTGTCAGGCCTCCTCCAGCCAAATCATAGTTTTATGCTTTCTAATACAATAAACTGCATGCTGCGTAATGCCTCCATTTGGGCCATTCTAAAACTATATCTCAGTCTCTTTATTGCTACAGGTTGATTAAATGGTAAACAAGGCCTAATTGCATGGAGCTATCGCTTCTTAAGGGTGGGGCTCGCTTTTGTAACAAATATATTAAGGCCACCCTCACCTCTTTCAAACCTCTTCACTCAAGTAATGGCAAAGACATTTTCAATGGAACCCTACTTCATGTGCATAAAGGGGATGGCATCATGGGGTTATAACGTACAATATTGTGGGTTTTCAGCTCTACCCGTCTCCTGACCTGTCTGCTCTCCCTGCGGAGGCAGACAGAAACAGATCCCGTCTTTCTCATACTGTGCCTATGTAGTTTGAGGAAATAGAATATGTAAAATTGTAGGGGCGGCATTTCTACCTTCATAGCAAGCACCATATATATTTGAACACTATCACCATCCTTCTAACTAGTGCACGATAAAGCAACCAATGCGATCAACCAACAACACAACTAACTTGAAAACTACCAGAATAAAAGGAAAGAATCCCCCTAGAGGATGGTATATTGTATACTATAAACCATATGATTGATACATAATTGATACATAAAAATGTCATAATCCCATAAATGTCCAATCTTACTATCATCCCTCTTCCTTACTATGAATTTAATCATGAATAATCTAGGGTTGTTAAGTAAGACGTGTTCCCCAAAGAAAATTGCCATGTCTTCATCACTTACCCCTCCTCCCCCTTCATTCACTATGAAACATTAAAAATGAGTCAGTCCTTTATTGTGTAAAGACATTTGATAATAATGCAATTGCTACTAATACTATTATGTTTAACAATACTATAACTAAACCCATTATTGTCTCAAATGTCTTTACACATGTATATTCATACTCCTAAAGGATATAAAATGTTACTGGTTTACTATAAATATTTCAGGCTGGTTATGGTGCTCCAGGGGGAGCTGGCTACCCGGTACCTGGAGGAGGCTACCCCATGGCTGGGGGAGGTGCAGGATACCCCATGGGCGGTGCACAACCTCCAGCACCTGGCTTTGCACCAGGAGGTAAGGGCAAAATAGCATTTTCTCCTCACTAATTAGAGAGGATGTTCTATTTGACCAGCAATTGATATATATGAACTCATAACTAAACCCCAAAGAAAACTATTTCTATGATTTTAATTCCAGTTTGTTAAAGTGTCAGCCTGGTTTATGCGCATTAGAACCTACTCTCATCTATAAGGCATGTGTCATCATATCTTATCATGCCCTGGCATGTTTGTCCTATATGTTTAAGCTACATAGGCTGCATCTTAAGAGTGTAATTTGAAGGGGACTTTTATCATTCTAGTGATATGGTGATAATATTATTCTAGTTGTTAATGATAATTATTTGCTTCTTAACTAGGCCAGTACCCTGGCTACCCTGCCCAACCAGGGCAGCAACCATATGGCGCGCAACCAGGGTATCCAGCACAACAACCAGGGTACCCAGCACAACAACCAGGGTATCCAGCACAACAACCAGGATATCCAGGACAACAATCAGGATATCCAGGACAACAGCTAGGGTTTCAAGGACAACAACCAGGGTATCCAGGACAGCAGCCAGGCTTTCAAGGACAACAACCAGGTTTTCAAGGACAGCAACCAGGGCAACCAGGCTTTCAGGGACAACAAGCAGGGTATCCAGGACAGCAACCAGGTTATCCAGGGCAGCCTCCATTCCCTGGACAGGGTTGTAAGTAGCCATACTTTATCATAAGACTTTCAAATTTCAATGTTTCTCTTCAACGGACATACCGGTACCTAGATACCAGATACTTTTTCTATACATGTAGCCTTTTCCATACATGGAAGTCCCTTATTGTGTATCACTTGTTTATATGTAGTCTGTGGCATGATTCCCTATTTATGCATGGTTCCTATAATACCCAATATGATCACACTTTGCTCTAACCCTGGTCTGTATTCATTTTAGCAATATTGTTTTTGAGTTTGAGATACCCTCTTCCACATGGACACCTCAATACAGATTTTAACTTTTTGGCTATAGTCAGAGAAAAGTCACATAGAAAATAGAATCCATTTCCGTCAAATTGATATTAATCTGCCCTTTAAAAACATCCAGAAAGTGTGTGATTATTGAACATTATTTTCAAATACCTTTGCATACACTTGCTAATTTGCATGCTAAAACCCCATTATACATGGCTGTCCAGAAAAGGACAATGTCAGGATGAGGGCACTCAGTGTGTGACCACTAAATGGTCTTGTTTTCTGATTACAGACTGAGTGCCTTTGTGACCTGCTGACGCCATGGCTGCTAAGTGTGCAATAAATGGAGTACATTTAATGAATAGACAACACATTCTATCAGGCAACAGACTTAACACATTTTTATAAGATATTCAGGGCATATCCCATATAAAGGCAGTATATAAGTGATATCTTTTACTCATGGATACTTGAGATGCCAAAGGAGGGTTTTGTTCTCATGAATATTGAAGAAATCAGTTTTATTATTCAAGCAAATCTGATCCAGTTTCATGGGCTTGGATATAATTTTAAGGAGATAGCTATTAACAAGATACCAGGACCTAGTGGCCGTTCATATCTCTACAGACTTACATAGTACTGTGATCTTACTGGATTATAACTTACAAGTATATCTTTGTTCACTTTCTTTTGGAGATGTTAAACCTAAAGGATATACTGATCATGTCAGCCAGTTAAATCTAAGAACAAAATACAGTATTAAAGGCTATTAAATCTCATAGGGTTCAGTACACATAAAACTTGCAAATAAAAACTAATTTTAGGACATCTAAAACTAAAATTGGGAAGGTAAATGGCAGCTGAATATGTATTGATAAATGTCTTTGAAATGTGACTAAATGTTGTTTACTGTTTGTAGTTGAACTACAATATGTGACATAGTAAATCGTTATAGAATATTTTAAGTGTTTTTTATAGTTCAACATTTTCCATTATAAAACATGCATTATGACACAAAGAAAGCAAGATCTATGTTCTGTTCATTTTGCAAGTCCATGACAATGTGTTGTTTCTGGAATAGACTGACACTTGAATGTACAGCTGATGGAGCAAGCAGCCATATGTTCACGAATATATATCTCACCTTTATAAACACAATGTGCACAGAAACCATTCGAATTTTGAAGGCTGTTTCTATTCCCTCCCCTATTACCTGTGGATTGTTGAAGTTGTTATGAATAAAGAGGTTGTTTTTAATAATCTGTTAATTCTTTCTAATTCTTTCATGTGTAGAAAAACAAATACTGTTCCTAAATATATATATGATATGCTTACTGTAATTGGATCTGGTTATTGCAAAGTACAAATGCTTTTCAAATTTAACAGAATATTATGAGAAAATTATATTAGGTGAGAATAATAATTAATTGATTGGCATTTAGCATATAAAAAGTAAACACATTAACAGTATAATATGAGAATAGCCACACAAACATCCAGCACTAATCATCATTTACAATTTCACACAGAAATACTATACATTGAAGTATATATAAGGCATGACAAGTGCATTGTTTGCTACTTTTACTACAGCATGCTGCATGTTGTGTCAATGATTTAAGCACCTGGCCAGGTTGGGGCCTACTCCACTGGACAGTTGGCCCCTGACTATAACGCAGCCGGGCAACCGGGAAGTTCCCCTCGACACAGCCCGGTGCCTCCCGCCGTCCCCCCTACTGCCGCCTTGTACCATGATCCAGGTGCTGTCCAGCCCAAAGCCCCTAAAGTAAAAGGTAATTTAGTATAATGATCTTCTGCAAGTCATAAATATCTCATGAGTTTATCTATAGTAGTCGCATCTTATTAACATGAGACTCAAGTTGACTTGATTAGAGCAGCTAAAAGATGAATACATATTTACTGTCTGTAGTATGGCCAGTTGCTTTATGAAAAGTGAACATAAAGATGTTCATATCAAACATTTGTTAACTGTATCATACAATATCCTATTATCTGAAGTAATCCCTGCTTGCACCTAGTCATTTGACTATAAAAAATTGATCAATAATCAAATGAAATCTCTTCTTATAAATACTTTTTTTTAAATAATCACTAGGATTAAGAAAAAGTTTCTGTTTATCTTAAAGTACCTGTCTCGTATATGTAAAGTAAGTTATTAAATTCAATCTGATTTAGTAGTGTGTCTTGTATGTCTGCATAGTTGTATGATGTTTACTTGACAATAAAGACCTATTCAGCATGTGATCACACTATAGGCACACGCATGGACACAACACTCTGACCACCGTAAATTCTCGCACATTATCCGTTGGTTATATGAAAAACAAATCCTCAATACAATATTCTCAATGTCTAGTGGGTGATAATGCCAGTGTTTTAGAAGTGTGGTACTAAAGCAACTTGCAGCTTATATATTTTTTCCAAAGTTTAGGTGCGGGTAATATGCGAGATGAGGATCATATGTGAGAATTTACAGTATATATTGATATGGCTATGTAAAGGTTGTTGATGTTGGTGTTAAGTCACCCTCCATCGACAACTTTTGTATTTCTTTTTTTAATAGAGCTAGACTTTTTTTTTTTTGATCACTCATCCCATTTCAACATGATGTGCCTAGTTACACAAAATCATCTTTACAAATTTATGTTCGACGGACTACATGTGAGTCAACAGGTAGAAAATATTGGACTACAATGATTCTAAGTTTTGATAGAAAAATGCCTGACACTAGTAACATTGACAAATTATAGAAGCAATAGATCACATACATCATAATATCTCACTGCGTCTAGACGTAACATAGTGGTGCTAGATTAGTTAACTGTTACGGAGGGGAGAATATCGGTGAGGGTGAGACAACCATATGTCAGATGATTCAGGAGAAAGTATAGATATGACGGTACTCTCTATCCTCTAATTTATGTCATATTAAATAAAATAATAGTTTTACTGGCAATATAGATTATTTTCTATATTAATACAGTGTCAAATGAGGTATCTAAACATAGTCTCAATTCTTTTATGTGCCTAGATGGAATGGGTCAAACAGCGGCAGATTTTGGAAAGATGTCGATGTATGGTACAGCGGAGCAGTTCACGGGCACCGTGTTCCCCGCCGACCCCTTCAACCCCGAGGCTGACTGTGAGGCTCTCCGCAAGGCCATGAAAGGACTGGGTAGGTATATATAGAGCAAGCAATGTCTCCCGCTTGATCGCTCGCTGTAGTACACAAAATTTAATTTTGTCACGAGGTACCGGGAATGTAATTATTGAAAGCCCTGCAAATTAGCACAATTCTGATCCAGAGTATTTCCCGTGTGTTTTATCCAAACGTATCCCCACGCCAGCCACTCGTACTCATAGTCTATCCAGTTAGTTTTTCTATTCTAGGTAACAGGAGTTATTAATCATTGTCCTTAATATTTTGTCTATAATTCTTAGGCACAGATGAAAAGGCAGTCATAAATATCATTGCCAATCGTTCGAACCAGCAGCGCCAGCAACTGAAGACCATGTTCAAAACTATGTATGGCAGGGTATGTACTTTTCTCATCATCATGCCTAGGCATCTAACGCACGCACGGGTTAGCTCTCCCACGTGAGAGGACAGACGTTTAGGGCGTTATCTTAATAAGACTACTAAGACAGTCTTAATAGTCTTACCTGTTTGGGTTAGCGAACCCTTTTTCCTACCCTAACGTCACCCTAATCTATTATAACTACAGAAAGAATTCTGGTTCTGGTTGGCGAACCCTTTTACCTACCCTAACGCCACCCTATCTTTTATAACTACAAAATAAAATATATTTATTTTTAATGATTTAACTGGCCTTGCACACGAGGCCATTTCCTGCCCCAACGTAAGACACTGAATTAAGACTTTAAGACTTAAGATTAAGATAACGCTCTAAACGTCTGTCCTCTCACCTGAGAGAGCTATCCAGTATTTGCGCATCGCACAGTCTTGTCTTAGGCTTAAGGCTTACAACATCAATATGCCTATTAAGATGGTCCAGATGTATCTGTTTCTAAATTTTCCTAAAGGTGGAAACACACAGCACATTTTTTATACGCGGACAGTAGTTGCTATGGTGATGGATGTGAGATATGCCCCCGTGCGTAGTTCACACGGACATTTCTGCATGTTTCCAGTTTTGAAGTAAAGTTCACTTTTATTTTTGCTTTCAAGACCTGTTAAGAATAGAATACATAGGATAGAAAGCTGGAATGCACATATATACGTAATCTGATAACTGAGATGGATATTTTCAAAACCTGATAACTGGAATCTTTTTGAAAGTACTGTGGGCAGGTGAATTCTATTTGTATTCTTTATACATTTTTTAATGGTGCTACCTTTTTTTCAAGGACCTGGAGAAAGATATAAAGTCAGAGTTAGGTGGTCACGTTGAGGAGGCAGCCATCGGGCTCTTCGCACCCCCTACGTACTATGACGCGTGGTCTCTGCACAACGCGATGACCGTAAGTAAGGGGGTCAATGTCCCTGTTTCTGATGATTATCTGATTAAATTGATATAAGCTATAATCAATCAAATTGTGATGTTACAATCTACTTCAGTTTCATATGTAAATTAAACATTTAGAGAGAACAATGGGAATATTGAAATGACAGAATATAAAATTTTAAAAATTTCATGTGTTACCAGGGACCAGGTACAAAGGACCATGTGCTGATTGAGATTCTGGCCACCCGAAGCAATGCCGAAATCAAGGAGCTTGTTAGCTGCTACAAGACGCGTAAGTGAACAGTTGTGTGATACTCTTTTTTTAATGTTGCATTTCCTACTGTTGTATCCAATTATAATATTTGTACACCCTTTAATAAAAGTGCATGGTCTGAGGTGGACCAAGGAATCTAAAAGGGGGTGATCCACTAACTCCAAATTACTGAAAAGCGTTGTACTGAGAGTTGTAGTGGATCGAAATACCTTTTTTTTTTAATTAAAAAATTCCAAAAGGGTGGACCCCCTGGACACCCGCCCTGAACCTGCCTCCTGCGGTATTCCTGCGGCCGTATTATTTCAATGTTTCATCATTCAACTATTGGTAGATAAATGGTTAGATAGTGTGGCTATTATTATGTTATACCCCTTTCAATCAACGCACATAATGTACTAACAGTGGATCCTATGAACATTACTGATACCTGCTTCACATTGTGTGACTAGACTTCCACCGGGAGCTGGAGAAGGACATTATGAGTGAGACGAGTGGACACTTCCGGCGTCTGCTGGTCTCCTGCTGTCAGGTAATTATACTGTTACAATAAATTATCATGTATAACCCATTACTTGCGTATAAGGGAGTGATCATTTTTTAACAACAGGGGGGATGGTTTTTTTTTTACACCCCCCCGGTCAAGCGGTCAACATTTTTTACCCCCCCCCCCAACTTAGGGTCGAAAATCGGCTCACGCGCGGGCCCTTTGAAGCGCAGGCTTTTTGGCTCAAAACAGGTTAAATTTTTTGGACCCCCTCCCCCGGTCAAGGGGTCCAAATTTTTTTGCCCCCTCCCCCAAACCCACCACCCCCCCTGTTGTTTAAAAATGATCACTCCCTAACACACATAACCCCAACTTGGGAGAACCTACACCTGAGGTCTCAATTCCCTTAGTTATACCCGAGAGTTTGATATGTCATGAGTATAAGTCTTTCCTGATCTGACAGTTCACTGTAGACACTATAGGCATAACACCAGAGTATGGAGCACCATTTCCGCATGGTTTCTCACTTATATGTATACACTTTCATGCCTATTTCAGGGTAATCGCTTTGAGCTGAGCCCTACCCAGCTGCAGCAGGTGACGATGCAGGGCCCGGAGTGTGTCGTTGACCGCGGCCTGGCACAGAAGGAAGCCGGTGAGCTGCTCGCGGCCGGTGAAGGGAAAATCGGGACAGACGAGTCAACCTTCCTCCGCATTATGGCCATCCGCCATCCCTATCAACTGAGGGCTACCTTTGAAGAGTATCATAGAGTGAGTAGTTTTATGTGCTATACAAATGCAATTGGAATGCTACCGGTAGTTTTTCTTAATATCTGAAATGCATGGGAAAATATTGATTTCATTTAGAGAAAGGACAACTATTAAGAGTCTTAATAGTTCATTTATATATGTCTTAAAGACATATATAAATGTATTGAAATTTTATGCTTTATATAGCCATTATAAACTGTGACTACTGTTCCATTCAATAGATTGCAGGGAGAACTATAGAAAGCAGCATCGCACGGGAATTCTCTGGAGATCTGGAATCAGCTTTCAAGGCTTTAGGTATGTCTCCTATGATAATCAGTATAACCTGTATCTCGCATATAAGCTGTCCCCACCTTGGCGATACATCTGCAATGGAGACCTGGTCATTGTACCAAAACTGATAAGGCCACTAGTTCGCGTATAAGCCGCCCCCCCCCCCCCCTAAATTTGAGGAATCATAAAAGCCTGAAAAGGGGTCTTGAAAATGGTTATTTCAGTACTGCACTAAAGGAGCAAAAACTTGTGTATAATCCACATCCCGACTCTGAGCCGATCCTATAAGCCGCATTGGCGATCTGACAAGCATACATTTACTTGCGAGATCTCTATGTGAGAATTTATGGTACGACAATATGAACCTTTCCTGTTGCAGTGCAGAGTATGCAGGACCGCCCGGCCTACTTCGCTAACCGCTTGTACAAGTCCATGAAGGGAATGGGCACCAAGGACTGCGACCTTATTCGCATCGTCGTGTCTCGCTCTGAGGTGAGGGGATTTTTCATCAAAGAGTTCCACCAATATTTAATATTCAGTTACATTTCATGGAAATACCGGTAAAGCACACATACAACAGGCATAATGCACGCATCAAATTTAATATATAAAGCTATAGATAACTCCTGATAGTTTAAATAGCCCACCCTATGAAGCCCTTCTATCAGATAGCACTGTTGGCAGCCGGCCCTATTATTCATATAGCTGAGACTTTGACCATGTCTTTATCTAGATTGACCTCGCAAATATCAAGACGGCGATGCAGTCAAACCATGGAAAGACGCTGTCCCACATGATTGACAAGGACACGAGTGGCGACTACAGGAAACTACTACTTGCCATTGTAAAGGAGTACTAGCTTTGATAATAGTCTCGGACGCCAGTCGTTTGCAAAAGCACTGAGGGAGAGGTCTTGAATATCTGCACCAGGGGTAACCAGGCCTGCAAATCTGTAAGCGCTGGGACCCATATACACAGCTGTTATAATAATGCACTATATTATGGGCGTTGAAGCCTTGGATGTAATTCTAGTATTTCCCTTGTACTTTAACTCGCTAGTTTGTTTAATGTGAGCTTTTTATGTTTGTAACAAAAAGTTCGATTATCCAGATTAAATTAGGTGCTGCATAAAAACGAATCATGTATTCCAACAAACACCACGTGTTTTATTCAGGCAGAAACAGCTGATGCATACTTAGGCCGAAATTATACATGCAATGATCCTGATGGGTTCTTTACAGGAACGTTTTATTAGCTATGTAACTGCTTAGCCTATTAAAGGCCTAATACTTAATGCCCCTTCGGTAAAGTCTGGGAGGAGCGAGGACCGGTACTCTGGCCCTTCAGAGGATAGGTAGGGGTTTAAGGGTATTGTTCAACATTTGAATATTCATGTAGATTTTCTATACCTTAAAATCGTGATATTTTCTTTCAAAGGGCGCTTCATTGATCCGCAAAAAGCTTCTTTCCAAGTGATTTGTTATTGAATGTGATAATATTGAACGCTGACTTGAAAACACCCATTACCAGATGGGTTATTGATCCTTAGATATCCCTTCAATTGAATTTTTAATCATTACTGGCTGTTGTTTGTCGTCAATTGAATAAAAGCAAGTTTGCAAAACAGGTAGCTGTCAATTTCCATTTGTTTGCAACTTTGACTACCGTCAAGTATTCAGCTTTGGTAAATCTTCAAGCAGCACAGGGGTTCTAATTTCAGCTAATTACTAGTATGAAGTTAACTTTTAAACACCCCTGTATACATGCCGCGCATTTATGGGTAGGTTCGGTATCAAATTTGACAGTAATAGTGTGCCGCTACTAAGTGGTTCAGTAACTTATTATCTACATCATCTCACTGATAAACATTGACAAAATTGAAAAAGGGGAAACATCAAATTATCGGTTTCAAATGTTTATTGTGAAATTATGTCTTGGTGAACTTGTGTACATCATTTTAAAACCATGCAGTCTCTGGGAAGTGTCCAAAAACTGTCATATTATAATCGTTTCTTTAAAACTGAAGAATTATTCAGTATTACAAAACATGTTCATTCATTGATGAAAATAACACACTGCAACACTCGGGCACAGTATGGTCACTTACTTCACAGTGGCTAACTACTACTGTAAACGTAGCAATTTCACTGAATTTCTCACCAATGACATTTTAAATGTCAACTATGATAAGTTTCCAAAAACACAAGTGGACAAAATTTATCGAGTAGCTAATATGCACCGTCCCACTGTCGTTTAGGAAACAACTATTTTACATTTCATTTGCTTATCCAGTGCTCCAAGTAGGCTACGCCAGGACACCTTTTATGAGATGCTGAAGCAGACACTATGTACATGTAGACGTATGCAGACTGGTCAGGGTTTAGAGTACACATACAATGAAGAGACTAGGCTAATAGAAACTGTGTATCATAATGGGACCAGTAGGTCTAGTGTCTCCCTACTTTTCTGCTGTCTTCCTCTACTCACTCAGTCTTTGTGATAAACGCACGGGCCTACTTAACACGAGGCGTGTTAAGTAGGGATTTTTTTTTTGTGTTAAGTAAGGGGTTTCTGCTTCTAATTTAAAACAGACCACAAAAACACTCTGAGGTAACATGGAGCAATCGTACATTTGACTAGTGATCTGGTTCAATGCTTGCACATAGATCAACGACATGTAGTTTTAGTTTCTGGTTAACCGTAACAATTTTCGTATTAATTCGTGGTTAAATTGAGATTGCTTAGTTACATGGCGCTTATAATGATACTTAGGTCTAAATGTAGAATGTACTCATTTTCTCAACACAAATTGGCACGATCCATAGGAATTAAGGGTTTGTGGCCTTGTTAGGAGAGTGCTAACAAATGTACAGGCTTTAACATAAGAATTTATTGTATACATGATAGGCCATTCTCTGCCATAAATAGGATAGTGTATGAAATAGGATACCTGACCAAGCATTCCAATGTGAAACAATTCGACAGCATTCACTAAGATGTGTGCTGCAAGGTCATCTATACAGTGTTCAAATAGTAAGCAGATTCTCCTTATCTTCATTTACTCATCTTGGGTAAAATGGAAAAAGAATTGAGGATTAGAAAATAAATCGGGAAAAGCAGACTCATGATGGGCATAGACAACGTTGGGCACAGGCACGCATCTATTTCAAATCCAACATAGGAGCAAAACAAACTATGCCAAAGTTTTCCTCACACCATGACATGGATTGGTCATTTTTGATACGTTTCCTTGGCAACAGGTTTCCTTGGTAACATGTATCCATGGTTACACTGCCTTAGCCTGCCTGAGTGCTGAGAGATGCGTGGCCAATGTGTGTGCGTCAAACGGTTTTAATGGTGTAGGGACTGGTGTGGCACATCACGCCTGGACTTTCTCCGCTGAAGCTTCTCCGTTCTCATCCGCCCTGAAGAAAGACCAGCAACACATTAGAATTGAACTGTGAAAATCTGAATATCAGTCGATAGCAAAGATGCAAAAGACATTAGTTTATAGTATTATACCGTTTAGTGAGCCCTGTGGATTTCATTTCTATTCACCCTATATTAACATTTATACCACACTTGGCCAGCAGAACAAAAGAAACGGCCCGTCTGTATATTAAGTACAAACCAATTAAACGTACCACTGGTGTGGTACAAATCAGTTAAACCACAGCCAGAGTCTTGTACAAGTTTATTACATTGGCTTAGACTTAGTCACGTCTGAGAGTACATTTATGCCACTATCTTGATCCTGTGCTATCCTGTTTCCCTGATGTTAGAGCTTCTCCACTATAAATATCTAAATAAACTGTGGAACATTGATGGAAGGTATACTTACTTGGCCTCCCTGTTTTTCTCTTCTGATTTACTTCTAGACTTTCTTTCTCTGGACCCCGAGCGGCGGGATCTGGAATCATCGAACACATTCGTTTATGGACAGTCACTTTAGCTAAACAGTTAAAACCTGAGTGAGTAGCTGACCACACTGATACGTACACTAAATATCCCACTTAAATTCCCTTAGTTACTGTAATATTCACACACAAACGCACATCTTAATACTAACTGGCGAATAATTACACTGGTCATCCATAACAATTCAATTGCAGCTTAATTGAACTCACCTTTTTGATTTTGACCCAGATCTTGATCTTGATCGCCTCTTAGATCTTGACCCTGACCTGCGCCTCCGGCGTGACCTTGAATTTGATCTTGACCTTCTGGACTTGGAGCGGCGTGAATGAGAGCGGGAGCGAGACCTGCGGTCACGTGATCGGGACCTACGCCGTCTTTCACGGGATCTGCTTCTTGATCTTCTGTTAAAATGTGAAATGAAATTGACCTGAGTTTCTGATTATTTTTGATGGGATGTCTTAAGTTATTGGACTGATTTTACTAGCTGTGATTTATCCTTTAGATATATTTAGTGCGTCTTTCCTTCCTGTATAATCATGAGTAATCAATTTCGCTACCTCCATGGAGACCATTGACTTTGCCTAGAAGGTAATGATCATTCATACTAGGATGGTGTAGCGGGAAGGAGCCGCTGCGGAGTCTGGAGCGCAGGAGTAGTTCGTCCGCCGCCCACCAGAGGGCGCCTCCGTAGCGAGCCCTATATTAGGGCGCGCTGCGGAGTCGCGCCTCAGTCTACTTTGGCTCAAGCTTGGCGACGGACGTACTCCCTGAGCTCCGAACTCCGCAGTTGGTCATAAGAACTGTTGATGTGCCTTATGTATAAATAATAACCTCTAGTCAAGCACTTTCCTGAATACAAGCCTTTATTCATAAACTGTCTGTGTTCTCGTGTTCCTTGCATTCCCCAGCCGGCCTTAGTCTTTCTATTACAGTGGTGACAAGCGGTTTAAAAAGACAGCAAATCACGCCCGGAGAAGATGGAAGGACGAAGGTCATTAGGGTTGGCATCGGCGAATCTGGAGGAGAGGATGAGGGACTTTGAGGAGGTGGAAGAAGTAGACGTGGGAGAGAACGTGTACCTCCGGACTCCGCAGAGGAAGGGGGAGGGAAGAGCAGAGTACGGGGGACCCAGAAGTCTTCAGGAGACGGTCAAACCACCTCCAGGCTTTCCGCAAGGACCAGAAACGGAGGAAGGAAAAGAGGAGGAGGAAATGCGGAGAGCTGCGGAGTCACAGCGACAATGGGTGATGAAGTGGAGATCCGAGGAGGCCGAGAGAATCGGCAGAATGGAGAGAGAAAGGCAGCTCCAGAACGAGAAATGGGAGGAGATGGCGAAAGCATTCAAAGAAAAAGAGAGGTCCTGCGGAGTAGCAGATGAAGGAAGGAGGATATGGGCACCAAGAGAGGACGAGGGGAGTCTAGAAGGGAGAGAAAGTGCGGATACTGTACCATGGGCGCCGGAGGAGGAGGCGGCGGCGGAGGTAAACAAAGTTACCAAGGAAACCGTCCCGCTCTCGCGGCCAGCGCGGGATCTCGCGGGAGAGGAGTGCGGAGTCGACTCCGCAGCAGGAAACGGAGTCGAGGGAAGGGGAGGAAACGGGGCCACCCCCACGGGACATGAGTACATCCTACAGGAGGTGCGGGCGAGGATGAAGGAGATGGCCTTGGTGAAGGAAAATAAGAGGATAGAGGAGTCAAAGAAGGAAGTGGCTAGGGAAGTGGAAGCTTTGCGAATGGCCACGGAAAGGGAGGAAGAGAGGAGAAAGGGAGAAAGGGAAGAGATCAGCAGGATAGAGGCCAAAAGACGGGCTGAGATTAGGGAAGGGGCCGCAGCCCTGGAGGCAGAGAGGAAACGCATGGAGGCGGAGAGAGTGGAAAGGGCGGAGGAGGACGCCATGAGGGCAGAGTCGGTGCGGAGAGAGATAGCAAAGGTAGAAGCAGCTCGAGAGGAAGTAGCCAGGAGGGAAGCAGCGTATAGGGCGGCTATAGCAGCTGAAGTGCAGGGGCAAAGTGGGGCCACCATCAACCAAGGGGGTTGGGCGGGAGTGTCCACGGAGCCGGCGGAAAGAGAATGGGGGACGGGGTACGCAGAGTCCAAGCCGCAAGTAGATCCTCAAGTGGCAAACCCAGGGGGTATGCAGCCGTTGGTCTCAGCTACGTACATGGGGGGAGGCCCACCAGGCGGGGGAGACGCAATGGAATGGAAACCACAAGGTTACCAGCTGAATGCGCAGAAGTACCTGTCACCAAAAGCGGCTGGGTCAGTCACGACGATGACACCGGGGGCAGGGAAAGGATTGCAGCAGGAAGGGAGCTGGGGCAGGAAGCCGGTGAAACCAGTCTACATGCCTGGGAAGTTCGACGGCCAGACACACCTTTCGGAATACCTGTCTCACTTCGATCTGTGTTGTACGGCGAACAGCTGGGACGAAACCACGGCCGGGGTATTTCTTGGGCTAAGCCTGACAGGGGTAGCAAGACGTCTTCTGTCGGGGATAGAACCAGGAGCGGAGGGAGGATACAGGAAACTGAGAGCAGCGCTCGTCTCGAGGTTCCAGCCCCCTAACCAGGCCGCCAGATACAAGGCCATACTAAAGGGCAAGGAGAGGAACAAGGGGGAATGCCTCCAAACACATGCGGAGGAAGTAGAGAGGTACACGAGGCTGGCGTACCCACTGGCGGACATGGCTACGGTGGACGTTATGGCAAAGGACCACTTCGTGGACTCCTTGAAGGACATCCAGATGCAAATGTGGGTACACCAATCGTCGGCTACTACCCTCTCCCAAGCGGTACAAGTGGCTTTGCATGCAGAAGCCTGCATGCGGCCGCATGGCTCGGCACAGAATGTCCGGGCCACGGGCCAAACAATGGGAGAAGAGCTCAAGTCCATGCGGGAGGATGCCGTGAAGGAGAGGGAGGAGAACGCCAAATTCCGGGAGACCATGAAGGCCGCACTAGGGAAACCGGCTAACTCCTCCTCTTCCTCATCGTCATACAAGGGGGGAGAAAGAACAAACCGACCGAGAAAGGACCGGCTGCCGATGTCCGAGATCCGATGCTACCACTGTGCCGCGTTGGGACACCAGAGGAGTAGCTGCCCCAGGTGGAGGGACGAGATAGCCGCAGCTGACGCAAGGGAGGCAAGCGGGAGTGCAGCGGGAGGAACCGCCTCCGCGCCGGCCATCATTCCACAGCCGGCGGAAAACTAAAACCGACCCTAGACAATGGCCAGTCTAGGGTCGACATGGGAGAGGGGCGCACAGAGATCGTGGTAGGACGCTTGGAGAAGGGCGGGTCCGGCCTCCTTGTGGAGGGGAGAATAGGGGACAGTAGCGTAGAATGTCTGGTGGACACGGGGGCTACTGTGAACATGCTCTCCCTCTCTTGGTGGCGGACCCATGGGGAACCAGGGGCCTACGAGGTGACAAACGAAGCTGTATACTCGGTGGAAGGGAGGCCACTACAATTATACGGGCGTGTCACGGTGCTGCTCCGGGTCAAATGTAGATCGTGGAAGGTGACGTTTCAGCTGTCCGAGCTACCTACGGACGCAATAGTGGGATCGCGATTCCTGTTACAAACGGGATTTCTGGTGGATTTGGCGGGGGAACGGTTGCTGCTACCAACGCTGGAGGAAGAAGAACTGAATTTCTGTCGAGTCATAAGCTGCCACACCAAAGTAATACCGCCAGGGGAAGAAGCCATAATAGGGGGATACCTGGTGGGAGACTGGACGGGAGGAGAAGGAGGCCTGGTGGAAGGCCTACGGGAGGTGGAGGAAGACAGGGGCCTGCTGGTCGGGCGCGCCTTGGTGGACACGACAAAAGAAACCACACCAGTGCGAATATTTAACCCTGGACAAGACGCAGTCGTCGTGTACAAGGACATGACACTGGCCTCGCTGGAACCCGTCGAAGAACCGGCGGAAATAAACCGAGGGGAAGCGGCTAAGTGCCGAGTCGCCACCTGCAATCCACAGGGAACCCCGGGGGAAGCGGACGACCTCATCCGCATCTTGACGGAGGGCGTCGAGGAGGATCGGAAGACCCCTTTGGAGAACCTCCTGCGCAAGCACTGTGGGGCGTTTCAACTGAGACCAGGGGACACGGGGAGGGCAAACTGCATCCAACACCACATACGAACAGGGGAGCACCCCCCGATTAGGATGCCACCAAGGAGACTCGCTCCGCATCGGCGGGCATTAGTGGAAGCAGAGGTAGAAAAAATGTTAACCTCGGGCATCATAGAACCGGCAAACGGGCCATGGGCCTCCCCCGTGGTTCTTGTAAAGAAAAAAGACGGCACCATGCGTTTCTGTGTGGACTACCGCCGTCTCAATGAGGCCACGAGAAAGGACGCATACCCACTACCACGCATCGACGACTCCTTGGATACGCTGGCGGGGTCCCAATGGTTCAGCACCATGGACCTCGTCAGCGGGTACTGGCAGGTGGAGATGGCCCCGGAGGACCGGGAGAAGACGGCGTTCTCGACGCACCGGGGGTTGTACCAGTTCACGGTGATGCCCTTCGGACTGTGCAATGCCCCCGGTACGTTCGAGAGACTGATGGAGGTAGCCATGCGGGGCCTACAATGGACGTCCTGCCTGGTCTACCTCGACGACATCGTCGTCTTCGCCCGAGACTTCGAGGGCCATCTCCAACGATTGGGGGAGGTACTGGGGCGCCTAGAAGCCGCCGGCCTGAAAATCAAACCATCAAAATGCCAGCTGGCTAGAAGGAAGGTCGGTTTCTTGGGGCATGTGGTCAGCAAGGATGGGATAGCTACGGACCCGGCGAAGATAGAGGCTATACGGGACTGGCCGGTGCCGGAGAGTCTGACGGAGGTACGGAGCTTCCTGGGGCTGGCTGGTTACTATAGGGCTTTCGTCCCGGAATTCGCTACCCTGGCGAAACCCCTCACACAGATGGCAGATAAGGGACGAATTTTCAAGTGGGACAGGGGGTGTCAGGTGGCGTTTGACGAGTTGCGTCGCCTACTGATGGAGTCACCCATCCTGGGCTACCCGGAGGATGAGGGACAACTGGTCATGGACACGGACGCCTCTGACACCGGCCTTGGGGTGGTGCTGTCCCAAAGACAAGGGGAGGGGGGGGATGTACGAGAGATCGTCCTCACATACGGCAGCCGCACGCTCAACAGAGCGGAACGGAACTACTGCGTCACCCGTAGGGAATTACTGGCGATTATCTTCGGGCTACGAAAATTTCGACATTACCTACTGGGGAGGAACGTCCTCATCCGCACGGACCACGCAGCATTGAAGTGGGTTATGGCCTTCAAAGAGCCGGAGGGACAAGTGGCCAGATGGATCTCCATATTGGACACTTACGATTACACTATAGAACACCGGGCCGGCAGGCTACACGGCAATGCGGATGGGCTTTCCCGGATCCCTTGCCGACAGTGTGGGAGGTCAGACGAGGAAGAGGAGGCGGTGCCGGCGTCGGTACGGGCCATTACTAGACGGGGAGCAGACGACCCGGACATAGCGGGGGAAGTTAGAGAGAGTTGGAAAAATGACCAGAAGGAGGATGCCGTTCTAGGGTTGGTGTACAAATGGGTGGAGGAAGGGACCGAACCTTGCAAGGAGACACTGGCAGACCAAGGATACGCGGTGAAATCTCTGGCTACACAACTGGGTAGGTTGGCCATAAAGCAAGGACTTCTAGGGAGATGGTGGTTCGTCCCCGGAAGCAACAGAGCGTTTCAGATCCTGGTACCTGACAAAAGGAAGGCCGAGGCCTTCGAGGCAGCGCACGGGGGAGGTATGGTGGGACACTTTGGGAGGGACAGAACTGTACGGAAGCTACAAGAAAGATGGTACTGGCCGGACTTCAGAAGGGACATAACCTACTGGACGGCCACGTGCAAAATGTGTCTTGAAAGGAAGCCGGCACCCCACCCCACACGGGCTCCGATGGGACACGTGGGGGTGGGGCTGCCCATGGAGAGGATCGCCATAGACGTTATGGGACCTCTGACACTAACCCCCAGGAAGAATTTGTATATAGTAGTCATCATAGATTACTTCACGAAATGGGCCGAAGCGGTGGCCATCCCCAACCAAGAGGCGGCCACGGTGGCTCGGGCACTAGTGGACACCGTGGTGTGCCGGTTTGGGGCCCCCGTTAGTCTCCATTCCGATCAAGGGCGCAACTTCCAGTCTAACCTGTTCCGGGAAGTCATCCGCATTCTGGGGATCAGGCAGACCCGCACGTGTGCTTTCAACCCACGCTCGGACGGAATGGTGGAGAGGGCTAACCGCACCATCGAGGCGTTGCTCTCCGCGGTGGTAGCGGAGGACCACTCAGATTGGGACGAGCATCTCGCAATGGTCATGTCAGCATACAGGTCCTCGGTGCACTCCACGACCGGAGTGACACCAAATATGATGATGTTGGGGCGGGAAACTAACCTGCCCTTGGCCCTTCTGTACCCAGAGCCCATGGAAGGGGTGGGGGAGGGCAGGCCGGGGTATGTCGCTAGCCTGCAGAGGAACACCGCCACTGCCCACGCCCTGGCTCGGGAACACATTGGGACGTCGGTCGCCAGACAGAGCCGCAATTACGACGGGAGGGCGACCACCCGGGAGATAGAGGTGGGAGCCACGGTATACCACCACCACCCCGGCAAGAAGATAGGGCGAAGTCCCAAGCTGCAACGCCTGTGGACGGGCCCCTGGGTAGTAACGGCCCGCATCTCTCAATCAGTGTACGAAATAAAGGGGGAGGGCAGGAAGGCCAAAGTAGTACCGTTCGATCAACTGAAGGTCATCCCCCCTCCTCCCCCGGGAGTACAAGAAAGAGAGGGGGCAGCAGTAGTTAGGTGGGTGGGGAAATGGTCGGGGCACGGCTGCGGAGTCGACTCCGCACCACCCGCGGGGAACCAGCGGGCAGAGCCGGGGATCGCCGCGCACCAGCGCGGGCGGGGGACTCCGCGAAGCTCGGCAGAAACGACCAGAGCGTCCCAGAGCATCACAGCAAAAATGAGGGGAAGGAAGGGAGTTACATCAACCACGGCTCCATCAAAAACTCGCAGGGAGGAGCAAGCAAGCTCAGGCTCCCGTAGAGATCGCAGTAGGTCTAAAGAAAAGGGAAGAGGGAGGCAAACTAAGGATGCAGACGACCGGGACTCCGCGCGGAGTTCGGCGGAGTCGTCCTCTCGCGGCAGGTCTCGCGAGAGGCGAGATCCGCACCGCCCGGATGAGAACCATAATAAAGACGCCATCTTGACTCCAACTCCGCATGCAGACGACATGGAGGCAGACGGGTTGTATCACTGTTCCTTGTGTGATAAGACGTTCACCAAATCATGTAATAGGGCAAGGCACATCAGAGAGCAGCACGCAGATGGCCAGGCCATGGGATGGCTGTGCCCCCGGGGCACAGGCACCAACCGATGCCGAGGAGGGAATGCAGGGGGGGTCTTTGCCGCCGTGCGGAAAAGAGACCTGAGGAGACACCTCGAGGGCTATCACCGGGACCCTAAGCATCCCTGGGTGACCGGGGAGAAACCCATGCCGGACAAACACCCCATTGACCCCACCCTCCGCCGTCCCTCCTCTACTTCCCCAGCGTCCGCGGCCAGGGAGACGGCACCCTCACCGTCTGCGGAGTCGGCCAGCCGCCGACGATCCTCCACACCGGCCCGGGGGTCCAGCAGCCGGAGGGAGAGCAGCGCCTCCGCCAGTAGGAGCCGCGACTCCGCAGCCCGGCCCACTACCTCTGGCAACAGCAAGTCATCCCCGGCTGGTAAGGGTAAGACCACTTCCTCGTCGTCTAAGGCGGTCCCTAGCGTGGTGGTTGTGCCTAATCGATCGTCTCCCAGGGTGGAGGAGAGGAGAGCCCGAGAGAGACAAGAGGCTGCGGAGTCATCCGCGGAGTCGGGCAGGAAGGTAGCCACCACCTCAAAGGGCACTCCCACCGGCTCCTCCAGCAAGACCTCCTCCACCTCTACCCCCACCGGCTCCTCCAGCAAGACCTCCTCTGCCTCGTCCACCTCTACCTCCACCAGTTCCGCCAGGAAAACCTCCTCCACCTCATCTACGGGCTCCACCTCTGCCTCAGCCAGAAAGCGGGGGAGAGAAACGGAGGAGAGTACACCGGGGGGTAAGAAAAGGAAGGAGACAGTGGTCATGCTACCCCCAAATAAACCCCCGAGACAGGCAGCAACTGCCGAGGAGATCGGACTGCGGGTGCCGGTGGTGGTACTGACCCGTACCCCCACAAAGGCGGAGCGAAAACAACCCCCAACCAAAGAACCAGAAGAGATGGAGGCGGCACCATCGGGCAGTGAATCCACCCTAACGGCCTCCGAGCAGCTCACCACCTCACCCCTGCAGGAAGAGCGGGCGGACTCGCTGGGCCCCTCACCCGGGTTCAGCCTGGGCTCGCCGGAAGGCCGACCGGCAGCCAGCATCTCCTCCGAGGCAGAAGCGGCACTGGCCGCCACCAACCTCATGGCAATGGGGACCCCGGGCGGGCAGTCGCCACCCCCCCCCACGGATCAGCCAGAGGACGAGGAGACATCACAAGAGAGTGCCCGCCGCCTGCAGGAGCGCATGCGCATCTACCTAAGCTTTGGGGACACTCCAGAGGAGAAGGAGGCTCTGGTGGCAGCAGGAGTTCCCCCTCCCACCGAAAGGTCCCTCACCCATACCCTCTCCTCCCCTGCGCAGACCTCCCCAGGTCTTTTTATCCCGCACAGCGCGGGATACGTCATTGAGGTGGAAGAGCCCCCCCGCGCCCCCCAGTACGATACCACCGTGTAGCCCTCTCCGAGGAGGAAGAGGAGGGGGAGGAGCAAGTGACGCGCACCACCGTCACTATCTCCCCACGGGAAGTAGCAGGCGGAGAGTCACCACGCCCGGAACAGTCCCCACCTCCAGAGGGAGAACCAGACGCTACCATCCCCGGCACGTCCACCCCCACCACTGGACAGGCCGACACGCGGAGGGTGGTGCCCGCGACGCCTCAGGTAGCCGGCGAGCTTTTTATCATGCCCGCCAACCTGATGGTACATCTCCTGGCTATGTGGGATGGCTCGGGAGACGTAGTCTGGCAGGAGGGGCGCAACGACGACGGGGAGTGGAACAACTCGCTGGTAACATTGTTGCCACCCAGCAACCCCACACACAGAGTAGTGTTTTACCCTTATGATCCCACCCGGCCACCTACGTCTACCCCCTTGAGGGAACCAGACGAACCCCACCCCCCACCCAACCCCCACCTGGACGCTCTAGTACAGGACTTTCCCCCTGCAGCGGCACCGGAGGAGTGGCGGTCCCCACAAGACAGCCACCCGAGGCGTAAAGTACCAAAGGAGTCCGCCAGACCAGAGACGGAAAGGGTGGTGCCCCCGGCGCCCACTCAGAAGTGGGGAGGGCTACAAGGAAGAGCCAAATATCATCAGAAGGCGGCGGAAGAGCAGCGACTGGGGGGAACGCGAACCAGGCCACTCCGCACACCCACCAGCGCTCGACCGCAAAGACACTCCCCAACCGCTCGCCCAGGGAGTGGCCCTCCTTCAGCCGCCCGAGTGCTAGGATCCCACCGGCACGGGCCCACGGCAGATCCACCCGCCTGGATGCCGTGGTGGTTTGTCTCCGGTAGGGAGCCAAACCGGCTGGAGCGGTGGGCTGCATTCTTACTCCCCCCCATCTCCATGGGGGAGGAATTTGCGGCCACCGGGGGCGACGTATCCAGCCGTCTACGGGTGATTGGCCCGGGGACCTACGATGTCATAGCATCAATCACAACCAGATACCGGCTACTCCAAGACGAGCGGAGGCCACGACCACGCAAGGTGAGTTCGCCATCCAGCCTGATAATAACCAGAGGGGACGAGAGGGAGGGGAAGCCGTAAGAAGGAAGGGAGGGGAATGAAGCAGACGCCAGAGGCCCGGTATAGGGCCCCGGGGCGGCGGAGGACCAGTACAGGACCTCCACGGGTAGTACTTAAGAAGGGGAGAAGTGATACTACCATCGTGAGCGCTACGGGAGGGAGGAGTAGAAGAAGAGAGAAATCTTACCTGACCTTACCTTTAAATTGTGTTGACTTGTAGGAAGGAGGAGGATCCCCCCCTCGCCGTAGGGACGAGTAGGACCCCGCAGAAAGTCCGGACGGAGCGGCCGGCGTGGAGGCACCGGTCATCCCCTCCACCCGTCATCTTCACCATCATCACCATCCACCACCTCACCACCTTAGAAGTTCGGCCAGCATGTTTCCGGCAGCATTAGAGACTTAAGATCCCCACAGGGGACTCCGCATAGGTTATATCATAAGCGAACTCCGCAGGAGTCGTGCAGTTTAAATATTATTAATGTTAACATAGGATCGAGCCGATCTCACCGGTTACGACTGTAACTTCGCGGGAGCAGCGCTACATAAATAAGCATGTTGAGTCAAATGTAACTACAGTTAAGTCGCAGGGATACCACCAATTGTAATCCGGTATTGCGGAGTCTATATTTATCTCTACTTCAATAAGGGAGGGAGGGTACAGCTGTAAATAACGAGGGAAGGGTGTAGCGGGAAGGAGCCGCTGCGGAGTCTGGAGCGCAGGAGTAGTTCGTCCGCCGCCCACCAGAGGGCGCCTCCGTAGCGAGCCCTATATTAGGGCGCGCTGCGGAGTCGCGCCTCAGTCTACTTTGGCTCAAGCTTGGCGACGGACGTACTCCCTGAGCTCCGAACTCCGCAGTTGGTCATAAGAACTGTTGATGTGCCTTATGTATAAATAATAACCTCTAGTCAAGCACTTTCCTGAATACAAGCCTTTATTCATAAACTGTCTGTGTTCTCGTGTTCCTTGCATTCCCCAGCCGGCCTTAGTCTTTCTATTACAATACTTACCCATGCCTCCTGCGGTCTCTGCTCCGGCTGCGACTTCTTCTCCGTCTCCTATCCCGACTCCGTGACCGGCTCTTACTATGACTCCGAGACCGTCTCCTGTGTCTGTCCCTATCCCTATCCCTATCCCTGTCTCGTTCCCTTTCCTTTTCCCGGTCTGCGCTGCGGCTACGTCGTCGTTCTGCTTCATCCCTCTCCCGTCGACGTTCCTCTCGTTCTCGCTCACGTGCCATACGCCTTTCTTGCACATTTTTCTGTAACAAGGTCATTTCATTGTGAAAAAGTCAAACACAGTTTGCAGCCAAATACTACGGGTGATGAGAATTTAAAAAATGTAATCTTTATGAAGTCAACAAAATCACTTATCAAATGGAAGTTTTACATGATATATTTTACACAAAGAAAATAAATACAATATTCTATGGCAAAATTGTGATGTTCATTTTGTTTCATCTCCAATAGTTACTAGTGTAAATTCAACATTCTCTATATTTGTACAGGATACAGTTTCAAACCCAAGTGTACACTTACCAAGGTGGCGTCATGTGGTGTTGCTTCTACTTTGGCCTGAAATTATTGGAAAGTTCTGATGAATGGGAAAATTTTAAAAATACAGCTTGTGCATGCACTCTGTATATCTAGTCTTTACTCATTGTCTGTACCTAGTTATACTGTCGGAATGTTTAATGCTTCGCCAATTACCTTACCGTTGGCGTTGTGTATTTGAAAGCATGATTCCCCTTGGTTTTACAAAAGATATTTGAAGACTCCTCTACTCTCGGTGCTTATTCAGAACATGGCACCTACCCTGGAATGGCTTGCACACCATGCGGAGATTATACAGTTTCACACAGATAGAAGGGTGCCATTGTTGTTCAGTATTCATTAAAACTTAAAATACTAAATGCCATGCCATTAACAAATATCATTAAATTTACCATTATCATTTTCTCATAGACTTCAAATTCATGATCTTCCCTCAAAGTTTTGTGTTTAACCCGCAGATCTTACTACACGTCCAGTAATTCAGAGTGCAGTCGGGACAGGTACTCAGCCCTATATATATATGGGCGCTGGGGGTTTAAGATTAGTCAATGTTACCTGAAGCTCTGTGAGTTTTTCGCGGATGTTGATAAAGCCCAAATGAAGTTTCCCTCCAAAGTGGTCAGCGAGACGGCGGTCGTTGTCGTGGATGCCAAGATACGCTGAGCATACCTCACACACCCGCAGCTTCTGTTGCTGGTAACTGGATGCCGGCATCGAGTTGCGGTACTCAACCTATTAGAATGGTAACCCAAAAATTAATTTCCATTTTTCCGGTTGGCCATTTCAGGCATGGGATTGGGTTTTGAAGAGAAATCCAAAAAGCAGCCAAAAGACGTGATCTGGGGGGAATTTTGTATGATTTGCATGGCATGAATCCCTCTAGAGACTAAGACCCCCCCCCCCCCCTATTAATGTTAAAATATTTTTTCATTGGATCTGCACAAATCACAGGGATGACCTTTTTTGCCCTTAAAAATGCGGAAATCCGGAAGAATCCCATGCCTGCATTTGTAAATCTTTGCAGGATATATATAAAATGCTTCACACTTAATGTATTAATTGTACTTTGGTCCTATGCTTCTGGTTCCATGAAATTTGGCCTTTTATTTTTGGGCTGGGTATTATACCACCCAGGAGGACATTTTTATTATTAGAAACGAACGGAAAAATATATTTTATAAATCTATGAAAAGGGTTTCTATACTAAAATAACAATTTCAGCAGAACCCACCTCGGCTTGTGCTTTTTTCTTTTTCAGGTCGTCCACTTCCTGCATGGCTTTGAGTGACTCCTCCACGTTCCCCTCTGCTCCAACCTCCTCAGCCTTGGCCAGCTTTGTACCGATCTGCTCTCCTAGTTGATGGATCACCTCCGCCTGATATAGTGCAAAATCAGAACGTTAAATTCATTTCTGGTACAGTAGTCTTTTAAATATTGATTAATTCCATCACTTGTTTTCGTGCTTCTTGCTTACTATACATATTTTAAATTGTTATAATTTAAGAAGTTGATACCTGTCATACTCTTTTAACATACTGTTCTGCATTCATAACTTTTACGATTCTCTAATTCTCTACACTTTACACTAACCATCCTGTGGAATTCTTAAGAATTCTGCTTACAGGTACCTTGGCATTGGCCTCTTCCGACAGCTCCTCCTGCGTCTCTTTTAGGCGTCGCTTGGCCAACTCTGTCCGGCGGTCACAGTCAGCAATGAAGCTCTGTAGATGCTCCATCGCCTGAAGTATAATGACATTTAAAAGTTATGTAACATGTCTTTAATTGAATCAATGCATTTGAGTTTAACAGATAAATTTCTGCAACATGAGGCTTCATTTATCAAGATTTTAATTAAAAATGAACGAATACAATTCATGGTAGGTTTATTACTATTATTTCAAATGTCTGTTTTTAATTAGTAATACGCTTCTGGTGCTTCTATAAAGTGTTTTTTATAAGTATGTATAAGGATGGACTTACGTCTATGTCGTAATAATAATCCTTCTATAAAGTATTTTTTATAAGTATGTATAAGGATGGACTTACGTCTATGTCGTAATAATAATCCTTGTTTACGGATGCCATCTCATAGTCGGCCTTGAGGGCGAGGTCATGGATCTTGGGGCACTCGCCCAGATCCATCCGCTGAAATATCGAAATTGAACTAATTATTTCCAGTGTCATATTGCAATGTAATTCCAATGATTATACATGTTTTGCATTATGAAATGCATGTTCATAATATTGGACAATCAAAACTATAACATTGAATATTGAGTAAATATTCTACCATCTATGTTATCGCTTAAAATTTATCTACGTTTGTATACGTAATGGCTCATAACGAGTACTAGTGACCTGTTGATACAAATTGTTCATTAACATGGACTGTGTTCAAGCACTTAAAGTCGTAATAAAATTTACGCTGGATGTTGCCAACTAGTTGTGATATTTTATGTTCAATTGCTATGCAAGTAAAAGATCAGTTAAGGTCACTACTTCATGTACACACACAATTTATTTACTCACGGGAGGTCCCGTAGAAAATTGGGGTGAGAAATCGCTGCAGCCGTTGGTCCACTTACCGTGCTCGCCAGTATGTCATGCGGACAGCAACCTAGGAGAAAGCTCTTACATACCCGAGGGTCATCGAACTTCACTTTGTACTTGTTGTTCTCGCCTAGAAAAACACAGACCTTTGACATGGGATGGTGCATTAACAGACATATGATAAAAAGAGATATTTTCTGAAATTGTACTGTATCCATTAAATGTGTAAAGCTTCAAACCCTCCTCTCAGCTGTCAATCCAGAAACTCCTAAATTTAAACAAATATATGTTATGTAGTAACATAACATGTTCTACCATATTTCAGCATCAGAATTAATACCTTTTTTTTAGGGTAAAGGAGCCAATTTTGTTTCTGTTCTTGTAAGAGGAGCGTCTGCCGAATTAACAGGTATGCATGCATGACAGATTCTGATTCCAGAATCGACTGAAGTTCTCAATCTACTCTTCCATAATATATTTAATGTGATAAAATTTTGTATTTTTGGTCTGTCCTTTCTTAAACTGTTACATCATAGTCTATGATTAGTTAGCCAAAATACACTGAATTTGTTGATCATGGGGACAGCAAATACTGCTGATAGGCAGCAACTTTCAGTTGGAAACAGGGGTTATAATTCAAGAGGTTGCACTGAGTATAACTGTGCGACTCTAGGGGATACACACTGCGAACTCCCGGGACTGCGCTGTGGGCCAGAGTGAATTGGCAGATCTGAAACAAATATGTTGTAGCCCCCTCATGTCCAACTCCCCGAAGGACTTAAAAAAGAGGCCCTGACATGGGTCTGCAAAACATGCACACTAATTACATAGCTTTCAGAATGTTATCATCACAAACTGGCCAAAGTCCTCCTAAAATACAAAGAAAGATGTGCCAATACGTTCAAACAAAGAGTCTAAAATTTGGTTTAACATTCCTAACTATTACATCTCAGAGACTCACTGCAGAGGTTCGCTTACGATACTTGCATTTGGAGGTGATACATATTTAATATAGAAAAGTCACTTAGCTAAGAAAACATAGGTACTTGGGCCAGTTTGAGATATCTAACACCCACTGGGTTTCTGTTAATTTTCATTTGTCTTGTTTCTTTCTTTCCAATATTCTACATTTTAAAACTTGACATTATAGAACTACACCTCAATGATTCATATAAATATACTACGCAGGCCATAGTTGATAGTACTTACTTTTAAAGTGCATATAAGAAAACTAGATTTATCATAGAAAATAATTGCCTGCTGGTGATCTAAAGGAAACAAAACTTGTTGTTCTTTGTTATTTAACTGCTATATGATATAGAGGCAAGTTAATTCCAGCATTTACAAACTCAATGCTGAAATACAGATTGATAAATCAACATTGCAACTCACGGCCCGGCGTCTCGAGGCGTGTGTCTTTGTATAAGCTCAGCAATAGACCACATAACATTGTCCCCTTAAAAAGCATGGGATCCAAGAATTAATAGTAATATTCACCACCGACAAACCAAATTACTAAAACAACAGTGTCTAATTATGGGAAACCAGATAGGAATAGTATGAAGATATGGCCAAATCAGTGTCACTAGCACAATTACTTTGTTGATAATTAAGTGTTCTAATATGACATAAGATTTTTGAGTAGTTTGAATTTTGTTGTGCTATGTATGGATTGAACATTGTACTTCAACTCGATGAGAACAAAATGGTATAGAAAATGAAGAACAATTTAATGTTAACCAATCTCTTGATTTAAATCCTGTATACCTATTAAAGCATACAGAGACAGCTGTTGCTGCCAGTGATGAAAAACATTGACAGTTATACGTGTTACGATAAAGATACAGAAGATTGTACAGCGGAGTACTATGAGATATTATATGGAAAACCAATACTGTAGATCTCTTACTTGCCGGTATAAATAACATCTTATGACGCATATTTGAATACCAGTTATATTGAATAAGAATTTTGTTTTTCTCTCTTTCATTCAAAATCTAGATGGAGCTAGTGACACAATCCCTCCGTCAACATTAGCCACACACTGAAGCTGGCATCACACCTCCTTGAAGCGAAGTCTGGTGGTGAGATAGGTGGTGAGATAAATATATGAAACAACTACAGAACGATTGCAGTCCCCTAGATGTCAGGCTCAAACTATGTTAGTATGCAGTCTGTTCATCTACAATACTACAATGTACACAGAAAGTGATGACCACAGTAACCCGGCAGTGCTGTTTTTTTAATACATCATTGGTCCAGAGTTTATCACACGTAACTAGACAGGTTAAAATTTGAATTAAAACTTCTATTTCGTGCAATTTACTTATACTGAGTCTTTGTCTTTACTCTACTTTAGGCACCTCAGCTGGTCTTGTTTTTCTGTCACCCACTGCTAAAAACATATTCCGTCTTCTATAGGCCTAGACTAGCCCATGGCCTAGATATTTACTGTTTTTAAATCTTTGAGTCATGTAACTCAAAATATGAAATGATGGCTCTAAATATATGTACCAGACTATGCGGCCATCAGGACTATTCAATAGATTTATCTTTTTGACAGGAGTTCAGGACAATTTGCCAGAAGTAAAATGAAAGTCATATGATATGATACCCCCATGCCTAGCCTACTTGAATCAAGTAGGCTAGGCATGGGGTATCATATCTTTTCGCTTTATGAATTTGTGGTATTGTCCAATCACCTTATCAAGTCTTGATGAGGTGATTGGACAATACCACAAATTCATATATCGATCTCGAATTGCCGCTTGAATTAAATTGGCCGGTAGAATCGACTCCTTTTCCCTTTGACGGCCCAAAAGGCTTGGACCTCGACTTGCTTTGGAATTGTGACCACTTTTTCCCCATTTTATGTTTATGTGTATTTGGCTTTTAACGTTTAATCACCCCTCCCCAAAGATATGGGAAAAGGGGCGGAAGGGCATTGTGAAATTACCGCGTGTAGCCTAGCCCTAGCCTAGGCCTAGGCTAGGGCTAGGCCAAAATCTGGGACACGGGCTTTCACAGTTTTTATTTTTCAACCGAGTTCAGGTAGATGGGTTCTCTGTCGAGGTTTGTATTTCCGATAATTAAAACAAGTCTTGCACTCTGCCATAAGATAGATTAGTAATATTAGGGCCTACTTATACTCCAAGTTAACAAGATCAATTCAAGTGCTTTAGGAACAGTGGGCACAAAAATAGGCCGACAAAATCGCGGCTGTCAACACCTGTCCTCACGTCGTGCGCTCGGCAACGACAATAACTAGGGAATGCACATCAAATTTTACGATCTAAATACTGATAACAAAGGAAATACAACTTACCATCACGGCCAGTTCCCATCAACTGGTCGAGCATAGCTCGGATTTGCTCTTGGGCCGACATTTTTCCCGTTTACGGGAGAAACGTCTTGCACAAACGGTGGATTTCTCTCGAAATTTTCAGCAAGATGGCGTCCGAGAAGGAAAGCCTCGTTTTGAAGACGCATGGTCTGAGATCACAAAACGTATGCAGCTATTTCTGAGAAACACTTTCTCGGATATTTCATGGGACTAAATAGCTTAATTTAACACAAGAAAATGCAGACAAATATAGAATATTGTTTTTCATATTTCTATGGCGAGCTTCTGATTCATTATAAGGAAGAATGTATCTCAATTTAATATTTATTGAGTGCATACTTTTAGTTGACAAAGTCACCACAAGGTGTCCCCACGGACGCCGGATATTGCCCGGATATTAGCTGGTGCCCGCGAGCAACAGCGCACAGATTGGTACCAGTCAAACAAGAGTGCACGCGTGCGGTCGAAGAGGGACGACCGCAAAGGTTTCTGAAGGGGATTTGGGACGAATGTGGATCAATCTTATTGATAAGGTATGTTTGTATCTCTTCACTATCTCTTCCAATCACCTGTGGCTCTAGTTGCATAACCATCTCACCGCTTTTCGTCCACACCGCGGTGAAAGACGCGGGCGGTGTGACTACGTGAGGTGTGACAGGTGCGCCAAGATTCGCAGGCCTCGATCAGGTTATTTCACAATCACACCTGTCAATGTGTATTTAAGAAATAAAGGGCAAAAGGCAGGACTCTGGACAGGACACTACTGTCATTACTGATAGCCCCATGAGTGATCATCAGAAGCTAACCCAGATGAGCATACCCTGACCCTGTAAAGACCTAAAACAATAAAGTAAAATTAACAAAGCAAAGGTCATGAATGATGACAACTTGAACATGATCACCAACAATGATTTTGCAGAAACATAGAGTAGTGGGGGGTATTTTCGGCCACTTAAGCTTTGATCTGCTACCACACATGGAATTATTTATTGAAAACATTCTCAATGATTGGTGAAGTCAGTTAGGGTATTACCAACATATTTGGAGAGGTGGCACAAAAATATCAACTTTACTTGCATTGTGGCCAGCATTTGCTGTTTATGCAGGTTTAGGGTGGTATTTTCGGCCAGGGGAGGGTATTTTCAGCCAGGTGGATGATATTTTGGTGTTAATTAAAAGTTGAGTCAGATGCAAAATAGGTACAATTATCTCATTGATCTCCATCAATCAGATTTTTATTCTGACCTCACTTATAAAAAAAAGGTGAAATGTTCAACCCAACCATTTGGGGCCTGCCCTACATATTGATGATGGTGGTATGTCTATATGTGTTAGCTCACCCCAAAAATGTGGAGCTAGGTCTCAAAATCTATTCAAAATGAAGATACCACACAGGAAACTACATATTTTCTATATAAACTGGTCCATAAATAATGATGTGGTTATATGTGCATATTAAATGTGTTTGCCAGCTGAGAAAAGCTGTTACCCATTTTGAAAGGTGTTATGGGTGCTCTTTACAGCATAAATACTGCCTGGTGGCCGAAAATACCCCCCACAGTTGAATTATGGCACCTATTTTCGGCCACCCCCCCTAAACTAGGGATGGAAAATATAAATATAGAAAATTTCTACTAAAATATAAAGTAGAACTTTAACATACTAAGCAAGACCTGAATTTTAATGGAATTTCAGAATATGAATACCCTTAGGCAACTGGTGAGTTTATATTGATCTATTAACGAACATGTTAAGGTTCTCAGGTCATGGCCAACATATCTAGTGGTCTCTCTCTAAATGAGGAAATTTATACTTGATTTGGGTGACCTGGGTACCCTTTCATATTCAGGAAACAAAGGCAATGCTTTCAGGTGTCTTCTTAAAAAATTACATGATGTATCTTCCAAAATGTAATTGGGCAGGACCAAAATAAGGCCAGAGTGGCCGAAAATACCCCCCGGCCGAAAATACCAGCCAGTACTCTACATGTCTATCATGATCATGTCTATTAGTATAAGGGAGTGTTCATTATTTATGGCAGGGGGGGGGGTGAGCATTTGGCAAATCGAATACGTCAAAAATAATTGGCCCCCCCCCCCTCGGAATAGGTTGAAAAAAAAGGCCCCCCCCCCTCGGAATAGGTTGAAAAAAATGCGCCCCCCCCCCCCCGCCTCACCCTGGATCGTTTTCAACTTTATTACAAAAACAATGTTGGTGTCTACTAATTGTATGCATTTAATCCTGGGCACTTTTTTATGTAGGCCTACAATTTACTACCTTGCGACAAATACATCCATTTGTAAGGTGTTTTAGTGTAAACGTCTCATGATACTCGCTGGTGAGTGATAATAATCAAACCTCAGACACTTGACTAACATACCATTGAGTTTAAGGGCCCCAGTGCTTATAAATTGGAAGCTCCCTTACCCTCAGTGCTTACATGAGGCCGGCACTTTTTTGAAGACTGACAAAACGGTGGGCTATTCTGAGTGTCAAAACTGATGCAGTGAGAAATTTGCTGGGAGTTTGAGGAAAATTTTAGAAAATTTTAGAAAATATTGACGTAATTTGGTAAAATATAACACAGGCTGTTACCAAAATTCGCGACATTTCAATGTACTAAATTCGCGACATTTTTAGGAATACCCCTAAAAAAAAAAAGCCCCCCCCCTAAGAAAAGGGTTAAAAAAAAAAGGCCGCCCCCCTTTGAATACCCCTAAAAAAAATTGCCCCCCCCCTCAAATGCTCACCCCCCCCTGCCATAAATAATGAACACTCCCTTACTAGTAATCTATCAGTGTCTGGTAATACTACTAATACTAGAATTATCAGAAGTATTACCGTAGTATTATCAGAGATGAGGTCTAGTCCCTGGTATTATAATTGACTCAGGGTGGTACACCACCCCGGTACACCACCCAGAGTCTTATGCGACGCCTCGTGAGGGGTTGCATCAAGATAGTGAAACTTCATTTTTTAGGGTGAATTTTGACATGAGTTCATGGTTCAAAAAATGTAAAAACTTGACAGATGGACAGATTAGACCCTCAGGTTTATGGGACATTAGTCACTTATAATCAATATTCACCTCTAACCATTTGAAATATTGAAAACAAAAAAAGTGACAAAAAAAACCCAAAAAAAGTGTGTAGAGAAATTTTCGTCTACATTACAGTCCACACAACTCCAGTGCTAAGTCAATGGCAGGTATCTTGTAATACTAGGTGAGACACTTTTTGTAAGACCTTTCTTTGTGTGTTGGTCCTGCATTATCTTTGAATATCTTGAATTACATTAATGTGTGGACAGATACAATGTAGGTACAGGGGTGTCAGCAGGGGAGGCTGGGGGTGATATGGCTGGTTGAGGGGTATGGTACAGACCGGTGATTTTTGACACAGGGTCCCCCTCCTCCTCCCGGTGTGTGTGTAAGATACCGCGACTGACGGCGGAATCAATGTGTAAATGACAAAACTGACACAGATATCATTGCCGTTTACACTCTGATCGACTCGCTTTTTGGCAAAGAAGTAAAGTCAAGGACGCAGGCAGCCGGCAGATGGCCCCACACCCACCTGCGTCCGACACCCACCTGCTTGCCCACACCTACCTGGTCGCCCACACCCACCTGCTTGACTGAAATGTGATAACATACTAGTGTGACACCTGATTTGAGGGTAGTTTTGACTCCGGAATATGTTTCTGCGGTCAGAATTGACAAATAATGCAGTGTTCCTGAAATAATATATATAGATTCTGTCTTTCAGTCAACCAATTTAATCACTTTATCACCCTCACCCTGAGTCATTTGTGATGTTAATCACATGGTCAATCTTTTATACATTTCACATGCTTCCATATTGAGTGGAACCAGCACTTTTTGACTGTCTATTAGGGAATGATCATTTATTATCAACAGGGGGGGGGGGGGCAAAAAAAATTGGACCCCTTGACCGGGGGGGGGGGGAACAAAAATTCGACCCCTCTTGAGGGGGGGGGGGGTCAAAAATATTTAACCTGTTTTGAGCCAAAAAGCCTGTGTGTTGCTATGCCTCCAAGGGCCCACGCCGATTTTCGACCCGTAAAGGGGGGTAAACAATTTCGATCCCTTAACCGGGGGGATGTAAAAAAAGTTAAAATTGCGCGCTCCACGCGAGAACCCACCTTCCCCCCCCCCCTTGTTGTTAAAAAATGATCACTCCCTAACCCCTTATTTAGCCTTTTAGGTGACTTGTTTGCACATTGTACTTGTTGAACTTCAAACTATCAAAATCATGTTTTGATGAAACTACAGTCCTATAACTTCATAAGGGAGTGCTTATTCTTTGACAACACTGTCAACTAAACAGGGGAGGAGGGTGGTAAAAAATTTGGACCCCGTGATCCCCGTAAATCCCTACCTGGCCTAATTTATACAGAAAATATAATTAGAATATTTCAATTTGTTTCCTCAATCACCCATCTAAGACGCTAATACTTATTTACCTTGCATAGAGCTTTCGGGAAATGAATACCGTACCCGGTACATTTTTGGTATGTGTAAGAATTCTATATTGGCCTTTATAATCATTTATACCCACACCAACCTGTTCGCCCACACCCACCCGCTCAATTCTGCTTAATTCAGAATTCATAAGTAATTTCATTATTTCAGAAATGGTTAACAGCTTCAATATTTCAATTAATCAATTCAATCACCTAACCACCCTCACCCTGAGTCTGTTGTGATGGAAATCACACGTTCAGGCTTTTTTATTTGCAGCTATACCAGTAATTGCATTCCACATCTGCATCCTGTACATATCCAAAATTTATTATAGCCTGCTTGCAGAAAATCTGGGCAATCGGACGTTTTAATAAGATGCCTGGACCCAAAAAGTGTATTGAATTTTACGACAATAAACCTGTGTGAGGTACAAAACCAAAAAAAAAAACAAAAAAACTCGCAGCATGTTGTAGGGTCACCTTCACCCTCTCCACCCTTTTTCCTATTGAAAATCATTCCGACAATTTGGAAGTATTAAAGGGACTTGCATCAGTGGAAATAGGGATTTACCTCCCAATTTGTACTTCAACATTATAAACTGCGCCATTTTTTTGGGGACTGTTGTCATCAGTGATGATCCCAACATTTGTCAACAAATACAGCAGTGCACTGATATGCTACTTGTTTGTCATTGATAGGTATGTTTTCTAGATACTACATGTATACCTTTATTTCCACAGGTATGAAGTCGGCAACACTTTGGGAGCACCTCCCCAAGAGCTGCCTGCTGTTGTGTTTGGTCGCGGCAGGAGTGTGTGCAGTGCTCCTGATACCGTCCAGCGACGACTCGGATACGGTCCGGAAGAGACTCATTCCCCGATATCAGTTTGAAAAGGAGATCCGTGGCCCGAATTACCATGTCGTGCACAGAGTCTTTGACAATGATGGTTACGACAGCGTCGTAAGGACTAAGGCACCGTATGGGGAAATGGTGACCCACGGCAAATTCCAAATAAGAAAAAGAAGAGCCATCCAAGGTTGGTAGTTATATGGTGAACTTTTATTGTTTGCAACATACATAGTACTTAAACGTGTCCCTTCCCCACCCATCTCGAAGGTTTGCCTCTTTTTTTCCATCCCCCCTCACGGTATCTAAAAGTGTGCCCCCCTCTTACTTCTTTGAGAAATTCACTCCCTAATTTGTTACATATCGAAATATTGAAGGCCATCCTCTGATCCGAGGGTGTTCTGATGTTCATGGGATGCGGGCACCCATATCATGGATAGCTATTTTCATAATAATGCTCTGTTTGGTCTAAGGCTAAATGAAATTATGGTGTACTATTCATCAGATTACAAATAACATTGATAAATAGCAAAGTCATAATACTAACAATGGTATATTGTTTCATGAACATTCCAGATGCACAAAATACCGGACCTGAAGTTTCAATCGAGGCCATGCAACTATCACAAACACAGCACGAAGCATCGCCACATACGTGACCTTCCTCAACACAGCGTGTCTATTTCGCAAGTTATTTAAGCATGGCATGGTACATGTACCATTTTTATCAGTGGGCATGTATAGGCCTTAATTCCTTGAATGTGTTCAGAATTGGGACCTGGGATGGTAGCTCTGAACAAGTGATATATTCCGATTTTCTCATAGGGAAACCCAAGGGCAAAAACAGCTTTTAAGTGGCACCGGTGTGAACTAGATGATGTATAATATGTGTTAAACAAGCTTTAATATCAGCCTTTGACACAGGAGAAACGGCTGAAATATCAAAAGGGTGTGGCATAAAGGCTCTTGGAGTCTTAGGAGAAGTGATACTTTTTTTTACGCAAGGGGAAAACGATAGAGAAGTGATAGATTGTTGTGCAAGGAAAAAGAATTATAATAAGAAATTATTAGTGTAAACAAATCAAAATAGCATTTTTAACCTTGTCAGTGGTTTCTTTCAGACAAATGACATGGAAGCATTATGCGAAAAATCGCCAAAAGAAACAAAAAATGTCATACATTGATACAGGGAAAAGCGAAGGGAACAAAACGGTAAGCCATGATATTAAAATGGCAAACTCAACTGAGGAAAAGAGCGTGTAATTGACAGTGTCCACAATATTACTCGGTAGTTGGCCCTTGTGTTTGTGCCATAAAATTAAAACATTGACTGCTACCGAAATTTCAGGATTTACGTTCACAAAGGGATAATTGTATGGATCATTCCCGCTTGTAACAAATGCTCTTTGTTTTTATGATAACCGATGCCGATTCCAAGTTTGGTTGTTGGTGCCTTCTTTTTTTCTAGTATTTCCCTTTGACCTATCTCGCCCATTTGGTTTTTTCCCCAACATTCTCATATGACTTTCCTTTGTCTTTATTCCACCAAAAAGCTATCCACAAATCAGAATGTGTCATCAACAGTGCTTGATACACATGGTGCCAAATGTTGAGATATATAATACATGTATATTCATCAGTATATATTTTTTTGGTGAAAATATTCGATTTTGTACCTTTGTAATTATTGTTTTTTTCTCCTACTTTGTAACAAAGTGTCATCGGCAGTGTCTGATACACTTCTGTGATATGAAGTTGATTGCTGTCGTTGGGACAGTTTCCATCTTGTATTTAAACGGGTGTTGCGTCATCGGCAGGGTCCGGTACACACATACTGTGATAGTAGAGTAACCATAGTTAGTTAGATTAACGCTTAATGTGCTTAACGCGGGGAAGGATTTCACACTTGTTAGTGTGCTGAATTTCACGATGGGTATTGTTTGAAACTGTCAGTATAAGATACTGTCATAAATGCTGCAAACGCAAGCTATGTGTAAATAGAGATGATACAATAAATGATGTGGAGAACAGAAGGGGTGTTAAACGAAAGTGAGCAGAACATACGGTAGTGTAATAATCTTGAAATTATCAATTAGATGATATATTTGTTTCAAAATTGTAAATAGGCAATGGAGAAACGTAACAAAGAGATGCTTTAATGTATACATGGAAATGGTTCCCTTGAACATCTGTAATTTGGTTTTAATTGTAGCAAAGCAGCTATGGTTTTAAATCTGTGTATGAAAGTATTTAAGGTGAAAAGAAAGACATTACAATAAGTGTGCTTTTAACTGGAGTGACTGCAATGTGCATCTGTATCGAGCAGAATTCATGTAACCCCACCAAAACAAAAAAAAAAGCTTAGCTTTGTTCAGGGTAATGGGTTTTGAACTGAATATATGTTACCAAAGCTATAATGTTCACTGACTGAGTTGGTCTTCACTGGCAGTGTCCAGTAGGCAGCTACCCAAAGTGACGATAATAATAAGAGTAATTTCCCAGCAGCAGTGTGAAGATGTAAAGAGATAATATTACCAACTGTGATCATTGGCAGTGTCCAATAGGCAGTATTACAACGTGTAATAAGCGTGTGTATTTCCTGCATGTATATACTCATATCAGATGTTTATATAAAGACTTATGTTGTGTGGCGATTTTGATGTTATCGGGAACAAGATATGATTCGCGAGCGCTTGTTGCAAGCTTTAGAAAAACATGACTAGCTGTAACGACAGTAAAGTGAAGCGTTAATTAGACACCAACATGACTAGCCCCTTTTAATCAGTTTGGCGACAAGATAAGCGGACAACATATAAATAGTGCCTCATGCTACATGTACCGGTAATTGTCGATTGGTAATGTCGCGAATTAATGTATTTGTCTCATTGTACTTAGTTAGATTTGTGTCTGCTACTTGAGTAACCTTAGTGTAATTCCCGATGGTGCTGTTATCACTGGCAGTGTCCAGTAGACAGCCTTGTCGACGTCTCTTGGTGTTTACGGCTGATATCATTGGCAGTGTCCAATATACAGACCTGCTCCATTTATATATAGATTTACAATGTGTAGGGGCGGCATCTCCACACCTGTTATACACTGTCAGTGTACAGTTGACTTTTGTTCAAAACTATTTGTTTGTATATATTATGTATGTACCGGTATTCGAGTATTTTATTGTGGGGGGAGGGGTGCTTAGAAAAGGTTTTAGTATGTATAATGTACATGTAAAAAGAAGCCCAGAAAAGAATGAATGCTAGGTCTGCATTAAATGGTGTGAAAATGATTTCTGGTCACAAGCATTACTAATGGGTTCTCAGTCCTCAAGATGAGCAAATACCATGATTATCGCGTAGAAGCCGCGGCTATTACGCGAGTCAGATCGCCAGTGCGGCTTATAGGATCCGCCCAGAGTCCAGGTGTGGCCTAGACACGAGTTTTTAGATGTATAGTACAGTACTAAACTCGCCATTATCAGATCCCCTGTGCCGCTTTTGTCATTCTCATGTTAGGGCGGCGGCATATACGCGATAATTTACGGTACACATTCTTAGCTACTGGTACTGCCAGGATCGAACCAAACGCACAGTAAGAATATACAATGTATCTGTATACCCACCGATGGGCATCTTTGAGATTAGATTATCAGTAACCCGACAACACAGGGATGAAAGTCTTCCAATGCTTCACAGGTTTCTAGCTTTTAATACCTGAACTTGTACCCCAAAGGCCCATACTGATGGCCATAGAACACAGTTACTCAGAGGGCCTAGATTTTAGACATTTCAATAAATTCATTTACGATTAGAAACTTTCATCCCTGTTGTAGTTAATAACTGTTAAGAGTAAAGCAAGTGTGACCAGAGGATTATAGCATACTCATGACTGTAACTAAGCCAAAGCCCAAAAAGTGTATATTCAGGGTGCAGCTACGTAGTATGACTGGCAGTGTCCAGTACACTATGTGGGCATGTGTGTAAACTGACCCCTCATTATGGTGGTGCAGTGTGTTACTATACCGCCTTGTGTTCCTGTTGAACGGGTGTATTGTCGCCGGCAGGGTCCGGCACAATCCTCACAAATAGGGATCCACTTTCCCAGAATATGATATAAATGTATTTTGATAAAAGTTTACACAGCATTAGTCATCAACAGTGTTTGATACAATACTGATGTAAGTGATACGTCTCAGATTCTGTAATTGAAAAGTTGAAGGAGTGAGACCGACCAAAATAAATAATAAACTTGCTCCGAAGCAATAGAGACATGTGAAAATAAAGATTTCTTTCTTGATAGTTCAGCTATTTATTTGAGATCTGCCAATGTGCTCATACAAATTGGTTAATTTAGAAAACTGCGATCTTTATCAGGGTACAATGCCATTGCTTTGATTCACAAATATCATGTCACATTTAAGCGCCAGTCGTAAAGTGCCGCAAAGTAATGAGGTCTTATAAGAGGCGCTTCAATGTGACGTTGCAATACAGCTATATTCTGGGGTATTAACCCGTTGAAGATGTTCTCAGTGCATTTCATAGACACATCGCATATATATGTCTCAAAAAAGTCTCAGCTTTGATCTCGCCTCATCTTGTTATGGGGACGTAGAATTTCTTGTTTGAAAATAAAGAAATGGATTGAAAGGAATATGAGTATGTGTTGATGTTTTCTGTATATTTAATGAGTGGAAAAATAAATGAATTAGAAGCCCCAAAACACCAAGTTGATACTAAAATAACTCTCGAGTCGGTATTGTGTATGCTCAAAATATTTTATTCAGTCATCAAACCTAGATTCTTCTTCGCGACAGCTAAACATTCTGTCGACACAGGAGAGGGTGACGTCACATCCGGTGGCCAGATTCGGCGCCAAATTCGAATGGAGAAGAAGCACAGCGCCCACAACAGCAGCTCTCAATCATATTTGGAGGAATCTAACAGGTAAGGACACTTTATATATGATTTATTTTACACATATTTGCACAGTTGAGAAATATCTAACCTTTGATATTGAAAATTTTCCTTCAGATGGCCGAAAATGTGACCGAAAATGTGACCGAAAATCCGCCGGTGGGCGAAAATTGGGGATTTTCGGAAATTGGGATGAATGGTCATCCACATGTTCTAATTTCTCAAATGTGCAATTATAGTTCAGTTTTCACAATAATATGGATTTTGTCATCCAGTTATAGTGGAAAATTGGAGTTTAGATTGTGTAGAGCTTAGTTGCTGTTAGGGGCTGGCATGATTCAGCAAGACCAGTCATCCATCTTGGATTTCTGACTGAGTCACTGATTTATGTTGGCTTTTTATTTGTTATGTTGGCTCACAGTGCAGTACTGCTGCTTCATTTGTTGAGGAATGTTTCAATAGCGAAACGAGCCTTCATAAGGAATAAAATTGTGATGGGATAAACTCATATCTGCAGAGATAGAAATTTATCCTATTATACACTGTAGATCTCTGTTTTATTAGTGAATACACTTTTAAAATAAAGAACCAGGAAGGACTTACCACTGTCTTATGCATGGTCAAAGACAGAATAATATCAACTACTACCTGTCATAACAGCTTGGCAGACTCTAGATATTGGTTGAAGTCAAGACACTTAAAGCTTTGCTTGCTACTTTGTAGTTGACACCTCAGTTATTCCTTTATAACTCAGTTATAGAAGAATGACATTTGAGGTTGTTCTCCACTCATACAGACTTGAGTGAGGTGAACTGTCAAGTCAGTGTCAGGTGTGTCTTGTTGTACTTTGTACATGTTTGGACCAGTCCTTACCAAGACATATACCTTATGCCCAAAATTTCTTTGAGGCATTAAATAACTCAGTTGTGTTGATACAGATCCACACTGAGTGCTTGTGTTGAATACACAAGTTTACCCATACCTTATGCCGAAAAATTCCTTGAGTTAGGCATTTAAGAAGTTTGTGTTGTTGTGAAATGAAAACACAAAGAGACTTAACTGGTCCACCTTTTTTAGGGTCTCAATTATGTGCTTAGGGTTTGTGACTGGTAACACAAAATACCTATACCTAATGCCGAAAATTTCTTTGGCCTTGTGTTTTAATCCCCACCTTAAAACACTATTAGCACACATGTCTCTTTGGATGACTTAACTCAAAAATATTTCTGCTTCTTTGCAGATGCTGACTAATGAAGGGAAAGACTCCGCTCAAAGTCAAGACCTTGCCACAGCAGTCAGATATCCTTAAAAACCTCATTGCTAAGGCATTGGAAGAGGTGAAGATACCTCAGACTCCCTTCATGCATACTCGGGCTAAAGGCCACGCATCCCCGCGTGCGAGCACCTCAAAGGAGAAAGGGAAACCTGATCCTCCCAAAACCGATTCTCAGAACGGTGACGAGAGTGAGGCCAACGCAGAAGGAACCCCTCCCAACAAGGTCAAACTTTTCCCTATCTTCACTAAGATGCCTGAAGATTTGGGTCAAAAGACTGACTCCCATGACGAAGAATCTGAGGATGAGGGAGAGTCTGAGGATGAGGCAGAGTCTGAAGATGAGGTAGTGGAAGAAGAACGGCCCTACAAACGAGCACGAGCTAGGTCCAGATCCAGATCCAGACGCAGGTCGCGGACCAGGTCTAACTCACACAGACGAAGATCACGCTCTAGAAGAAGATCTCACTCTCGGGGAAGGTCGCATTCGCGAAGAAGATCTCACAGGTCCAGATCCAGATCCCGCTCCGTGAGGAGGCGATCCAGATCTCGTTCCGCGAGGAGACGATCCAGATCTCGTTCCGCGAGGAGACGATCCAGATCCAGATCCCGATCTCGCTCCGTGAGGAGACATCGATCCAAGTCCCGATCACGGGAGAAATCTCGAGCTAGGACCAAAACCCCTGAAAAGGAGAGGGCTAAGGCCAAGCCGAAGGGACCACCGAAGTTGGTCAAAGAGAAACCGAGAAATCCAGTAATCTCTGAGTCCGAGGATGGCTATGGCCATGAAGCGGATGAAGAGGCTGAAGGCTCTCAAGCTGAATCTGAAGATAGTGAAGTTGAGAGGGCAAAAAAGGTGAAGGAGAAACTCAAAGGAGTGAAAGATGGAGCCTTTGCAGACAAGGCAGCTGGTATCCTGACCTACAAGGATGGGCCGCCTTCCTCCAAAAAAGCACACAAGACCCTCGCTGCGATAGTCGAACGATTCACGCAGACGGCTCTCCCTGATAAGGAGAACGAGTCCATGAAAAAGAGGAAACTAATCCCTCCACCTAAGAATGTTTCGGCAATGAGAATCCCTCCGATTGACGCGGGACCGCTTACTGAACTGAACAATAAAGGCAACAAAAACGCGCTGGCATTGGACGGTCACATGGTCAATGCGCAAGAGGCGATCATGGCAGGTTTGACCGCCTTTCTGCCTACTCTGGAGATCATGATCAACAGGGGGGAACAGAAAGACCCTGAACTCAATGAAGCCGCAGCATCAGCTGTAGACGGGATCGAGATGCTGGTGTTAGCCAACAACTGCATAGTCAGGAAAAGAAGGGAAATGCTCAGACCCTTCTTAATCCAAGACTACACCAAGGCTATAATGGAGAGCCCCATGGGAGGTGCAACGCTCTTTGCAGAGGCTAAGAAAGTAGTTGAGAAGTGCAAGGAGGATATTGAGTTCACCCAGAGCATCATGAGAGCTAAAGGCAGATCGAACAACCGAAACCGAAACACGAAATCCAAGAAGGATTTTCAGAAAAGAGGTGGATTCAAGAAGAAACGACGCCAGGGAGACGAACGACGAAGCGGAAAAGAGAATCGCCACCAAGACGAACGACGAGACAAACGTCGCCAAGACGACGGCAAAAACCGCGACTCAGGAGCCAGTCGAGGTCGAGGTCGCGGGACAGGTCGCGGAAACCGCAGAAAGTAAAGGTGTGTAAACACACTGAGACTGTTCTGGACTTCGAACTCACAAACACCCCAGAAAACTTTTACGGTGGACAAACGGTAGACTTTTTGGCAAATTGGGAAAAGGTGACTTCAGACCCTTGGGTCTTAAAAAATGCTGCAGGCATAGAAATCCCTTTACTCAAAAAACCAGTACAAACTCATGTGCCAAAACCGTATGCATTAAGAGACTTTGATCCAATCAGAATTGATGCTGAAATCGAGCGAATGTTAAACAAGGGTGTAATTGAGAAAGTTGAACCTGAACAGGATCAGTGGATCTCTTCTATCTTTGCTAAGGAGAAGGCAAATGGGGAAATTCGGATAATTCTTGATCTCTCGGATTTCAACAAACTCATACCATATGAACACTTTAAAATGGATAACCTCCAAACAGCCTTAGAGCTGGTTAGGAAGGATTGGTACATGGCATCAATTGACCTTAAAGATGCATACTACACATTCCCAATCTGCGAACAGGACAGGAAATTCCTTAAGTTCGTCTGGGGTAATGAACTGTACCAATACCGAGTGATTCCCAATGGTGTTGCGTGTGCACCCAGAATATTCACAAAATTGCTTGCCCCCATTTTCTGCAAACTCCGAGAGCAAGGATGTGAAGCGTTTCCCTACATAGACGATACGTTTATAATGGGTAGCTCGTATGAGGAATGTCTCGCCTCCACCGCCAAGCTAGCGAAAATCTTTGATGATTTGGGTCTGGTAATTCACCCCAAAAAGTCAGTAATGACACCTTCCACCACTTTGGAATTTCTAGGATTTGTTATTGACACTGAACAGATGAATGTCTCGCTTCCTGAGAAGAAAGTAGACAAAGTCCTTCAGGAAACGGAACAAATCCTGGGGAAAACTGATCTCACGATCAGAGAGGTGGCAGGGACAGTTGGGCTTTTTAACGCCTATGCGAAAGGGGTGGAATATGGCATGAGCCACTACAAAGCGCTAGAACGCTGCAAAAACAAAGCGCTGAAGCTTAGCGGTGGAAACTATGAGGCATCTATGACACTCTCTAAAGAGGCTGTAGAAGATATCAGGTGGTGGATCCACAATGTAGAAAACAACTGCTGTCGTATACGTAACTCGTTACCAGATCTCTCCATAGACACGGATGCCAGCATGCAGGGCTGGGGAGCCTACCTAGGTGATCACACTATAGGTGGGCGCTGGTTGCCAGAGGAACAGGACCACATAAACGTTCTGGAACTCCGTGCCATCAACCTGGCTCTACATAGCTTAGGGAAAGTCATGAATGTCCATGTGCACATAAGAACGGATAACATGACTGCCTTGCATTACGTGTCCAAAATGGGAGGAGTAAAGTCACCTGCTTGTGACAAAGTAGCGCGCATCATTTGGGCTTGGGCTGAGGCTAGACAGTCCTGGTTGACGGTTTCCTTTGTCCCTGGTGTACTTAACATCAAGGCGGACAAAGCATCAAGAGTTTTCAATGACAACCTAGAATGGAAACTAAATGACCGGATATACAAGAGAATTTGTAATATCTGGGGAAACCCACAATGGGACCTTTTTGCCTCCAGAACCAATCACAAATGTGAGCGCTACTGCTCCTGGAAACCGGATCCGGGAGCAAGTCATGTGGACTCCCTGACCATGTCCTGGGAAGGCATTAATGCTTATGCTTTCCCCCCTTTCAGCATCATCCCCCGCGTGCTAAGGAAGCTGGAAGCAGAGGACCCTAGCAAGCTCGTCCTGGTAGTACCAGACTGGCCAGGGCGAGCTTGGTACCCTCGGGCCTTGAAACTGGCAAAGGCCAGTTTCAAGGTCTACCCGAGGAACGCAAACCTCTTAGGGCGAGACGACTCACTGGGAAGGCTCGCCCTAAGGGTTTTGCGATATTAAGAAATGACTTAATCCAAAATCAGGGGTGCGACAGGGAGACGGCTGAATTTCTGCTAGAAAGTTGGTCCACTGGTACACAGAAGGTGTACGAAACATACATGGATCAGTGGGCCACTTTCTGCATTATTCACCGTATCTCCCTGCGCTCCCCTTCCCCTTTTGAGGTTTGTCGTTTCCTCCGCTTGCTTTCGGAAAAGGGCAGGGCTTTTGGCACTGTTAACGCTGCCAGATGTGCGTTGTCGGTTTTAGTGAAAAACCTTGACAACGGGAAGACCATGGGCACCCATTATTGGGTGTGCAGGGCCGTCCGCACCGCCTATAGAAGGAATCCTCCTTCTCCCAGATATAACAAGTTCTGGGATATTAGGCTGGTGTTCAGCATGTTCCAGCGTTGGGGTGCCAATGAAGGCTTGTCCACCCAGTTCTTGGGGTTCAAGCTAACGATGCTGATTCTGCTGGTGTCGGGCCAAAGAGGCCAGGTCATCCCAGCGCTTGATCTCCGCAATCTGACTTGGCTGGATTCGGGGTCTGCGCGTTTCGTTCTGAAGGGTCTGATGAAAACAGCGCGTACGGGGGAACCCCTCAAAGAACTGGTCCTGGAACCGTTCCACGAGGAGGAGACTCTGTGCGTCGTCTGTGCCCTGAAACGTTACGTGCGGGTCACGGAGCCAGTCAGGTTGGACAAGGAAGGGCGAAGGAAACACTCGCTCTTCTTGTCCTTCCGCAGCTGGGGTGGACACCAGGGTATACCGAGCTCACTCCACCAGGGGTGCCAGCACCTCTGCGGGAGGGAGACTCGGTGTATCGACTGCTGTTTTGCTTAGGCATGGGTCTTGGAAAGGTGCCAAGACCATGGCTAAGCACTACAACAAGCCTATCGAGAACCCCAAGCCTCCCAAGACGCTAGCCAGGATCCTCCTGGAGGACTCTATCGAGTAGCTGGGAACAAAATTTTCAGAGCCTTTTTGGGGGAAAAGACACACCTCAAAAGGGGAGAATTTTGGCCCTTTTGCCGTAACGATAGTTTGTATGAACTCTATTGGCTGATCATAGTCATAAGCCTTACTAGAGGCAGCAGTATCTGTATGTGATAAAACTTTTTCTATGATGGACAATTAGACTGCCACAGCTGTGGTGAACTGTATGGCAGTTATGCCGTCTTTGCTATATAGCAAAATGTCATGCAACCTAGTCAAAACCATATCACAAGGCAATAGAACATCACCTTTAGGTGAAATAAAGTATCTATTTTCCGTTATCCTATATGAGAAGTTACAGTCCTTTATGGGAGAGTAACATTATGGGAAATAAGCAGTGAATCTAGCTGAACTTTGAATTCTCCTGTGTCGACAGAATGTTTAGCTGTCGCGAAGAAGAATATAAGATTAATCGAGTACTTACCATTTATATAAGTATGAAGATTAATCGTTGTTCTTCGAGAGACAGATAAACATATCTGTTGAGTACACAGGCCCACCCATCCATCCCTAGGATGAAGAAGATTACTACTAGCGGTATAATCTCTCACCTACTCATGTGGGTGCTATTTAGACAAAGTAAAAAGAGCACTACTGTGTACTATTTCCAGATGTTTTATTTTCAGCAAAAGATTCACTGCATGTGGGCGCTAATCTGACCACCGGATGTGACGTCACCCTCTCCTGTGTACTCAACAGATATGTTTATCTGTCTCTCGAAGAACAACGATTAATCTTCATACTTATATAAATGGTAAGTACTCGATTAATCTTATATTCATGTACAAAATGTACAATTCTCGCTCACTTATGTACATCCCCTAATAGAAACAACATATTTCGCTTGTTTCTTCCTTCTGCTGTTGTGCACACATTTCGAGTGAAACTCCCAACAAAAAATAGTGATAGTCCCCTATCAGAAGAACATAAAAAGAGATGTATACTTATCGCCTCTTGTTCAAACCTGGCTTAACGGAGTGGCCATTATATGCCCCCCACATGCCAATGTGTTAATAAAGAATATATATATGCGATAATACGTTGTAGCAGTAATACTGTAACGATTAATCACCACGGCACATTGAGTCAACTTTGGATATAGACAACGTAAGCATACTTCTTTCCAAAGCCATAGCGTTTCCATGTTTACAAACTCACATTTTATAAGTATCGGGTATTTTCATTTTTCCGTTGACATACCAGACTTGTATTTGTAAGGGGAATTAATGAATGCATCACCAGCGAGTTACTCGCCACCACTGCATTCATTCATATTCCGACATAAGGGCTTAGTGTACATAGTGGTCGTTGGTTGACACCAGAAATAATCCATTTCACGCTTCAGTACAGCAGTAGTGTTGCTCTCATGGATATTGACTCAAGCTGTGCACGTTTATATTTGCAGCCCGCAGTTGTTTCAATATGGAAATCAATGACTGTATACATACGATGCCGCTTTTTCTCCAACAACCTGTCATCACATAAACAGCCTGATATACTGGTACAACAACAAAAGGCGATAAAACTCATGCATTTGTCATCTTTATGTGTGGATGATGCTAATTCTATACATTTTGCCGCTATTTTGTCTTTAAGATTTCCACATAACATCTACTTGATATTAATGCAAGGCCCCGTTAATGTTTTAGCAAGACATGGAAATATTTGTCAATCCGATGACGTTCAAATATACGGTCAACATATACAGGCAATTTACAATATAATATTCCTTATTAAAGTCTCACTTATAATATGTGACATGCACCGGGATAAAGGACCTTAGTGCACCCTCCCTTTTCGCATGTGACGTGAGACAGCAGGACATTGGGAACAGAAGCAGGAAGATTCAAATAGTATCTGGGTCACACGGACGCAGTAACAATTAGGTAACGCCATGGATCCATTAACGTCCAATGAACGTCACGATAATAACTCTTTTATCATCAGCAACAAAACATGCTACAGCAAAAGTAGGTCAACACCTGGAATAGACTGCCATCATAATTTCGTCTTATTAAATTTCTATTGACATTCTAGAGAATACACGAATGTCATGCAAGGAGTATAAATAAGCAATTAAACATTCATATTGACTTTTGTTCTTTGGCAGTTACCGGTACCTCTATAATGTGTCCATATATTCGTTTTGTTCAAAGCTTCTATCATTGGCATATTTACAGCAACACTATATCGGAGTACATGGAAATACTGGATAGCCTATGAGATATGAGGTCAGGCAGCACTGCCACACAAGCCGTGGGTACATTTTAATTTGGGAGAAAATTAAACTTAAAAAAAAAAATCATCTATAAATGATGACATTTCGATTCACTGGGCCCTTAACCCTTTAGGGACAGCATGATGCCTGAAGCAATCATGATGCATCAATGCAGATCCAGCAGTAAAGCACTATGCAGACCTTCAAGGGTTAAACTCGTGAATCGGTCCCTGGGAAGACACGGTTGCAGCTTTGGATTTGTGTTCTTTGATTTACACAAAGACCTAAAGAGCTAACCCTGAAAATATACCGAAACCCCAGGCCTGTGGTACAAGGTATTTTATTAGTGTATTCACAAACAAGATCAAACGTGTCATTCATTAATAGGACTTCATTGAACATTGTGGATATTGCATACGTTTTTTAAATTTAATAACGACTACACATGTACAAAAACAGGCCCCATACGCGAGTCTAGGGGTATCATTCATATCTGCATGGATGTTGTTGAAGGAAGACATCCTTTGTCAAGTGCAACTTGATATCACTTATAACATATGGGCTGCTGTTTTTAATTACGTTATTTCTGATCAAATTAGCCTATTTATGGAGTTCCTGGTAATGACACATGATGACTGGGTAGTTTACAGAACTGGAGTACTGCAGACTGGTAAACGTGATTACAGTCAGGCAATATGACTATGTATGGCACAGTAAAAACTAACAACGAAGAACAATACAACAAAACAAAAATAATATGTACAAAGAAATAAACAGTACGCCAACATTGCGTCACGTACACACATACAGGCATTATGATGTCACTCGATATTTCAAATTAATCTACTGGTATACATCACAATTACCCTTTTTGTTTGCTATTAAACATGTTGAACAATTGCTGGCATTCATAAATGTGTGACAAATAAAATCACTGGCCATGTGAATATGCGTTTATTGATGAAAAGGCAAAAGTCATGGGCAAATTTAGAATATCTTCTGTAATGCTGGATTGCTTGTGCGCTTGTCCTATATATATTTATGTACCGGGTAATAATTATATCTAAATCTTAACATGGCCCTTGTGGGAGCAGAGTAAATATACTCTATCATACATAAAATGGAAAATTTATGTTAACACATAGGAACTGCGAAATCAAATTATACACAATAGAGAGTATGGCCCGGGGACTTCAGCAAAAAAACACCCAAGGCGAAAGACGTGCTTCACACTTTTTCTGGATAATAATAAAGTAGGTAGTGCAGATGGATTGCACAAAAAGAAACCATTCTCTCGGGAAATGAAGTCACTGGCAATAATCTATATGGACCTAGTGCCAGAACCGTAACAGGAAATACCGGGTATATCTCCAACATACCTGTCTATTTAAGGCTGTGTCTCATGAGATTGGGCCATTGTTGTCGTCTATGACCGGGTGCAATCTATGACCGGCTTGGGAAAAAAACGCTTTATTTACGGCAGATGAAGATATAAATGATGGAAAATGTTAATGGGTGTTTTAAGACTTTATATCACTCATTTAATTTCAATTTATATCTACATCTGCCCTAAATAAAGCATTTTCTTTCAAGCCGGTCATAGATTGCACCTGGTCATAGATTGCACCCGGTCATAGATTGCACCCGGTCATAGACGAAAACATTAGCCCATGTTCGTGAGACACAGCTTGAAGGTCTCTGTGTACTAAGTGTACCCGGTACCCAAAGTGTAGGTGAGCTCCTGGGGGTAGCTACATGAATAGGCTGGGGCGTTAACATGACCCACACAGTGCCTACATGCAAAGCTCCAAACAGACAACTTTATTTAGCATATCTATCAATGTGTTCTAGCATGTGTGGTTTATATTATGATAGGGCGGAGGTGGTGAGGAGAGAGGGGGGTGTCAGACAAATCGTGGATGACCTTTTTGTTCTGAGATGATCAGTCATGTTGATATTTAACGCGTGTCAATATGCATGTTTTCCCAATTACAGATGATAGAGAGCAGAGGACCATACGGCTTTACATACAACTCACCAGGCCGCTACTATAACCTGGTTATTCCTTCAATGACAGCATGATGCCTCAATGTATCATGCCGACCTTTTGGGAGTGTATCAACCCCGTAAAGACAGTGTTTGAATGCAGCACCGGCAAGTTGCTCATCAGTGCTACATTCATGTGTGTGGTTATCACTTTAAACATCAGATCACATTTGGTTTATGGTTGAAAAAAAGAAGAAGTTTATATTTGTCCTGGTTACCAGGGTAAGGATAGATATAGCTTAATACTCATATTTATATATCTGAAAATAAAGCAAACTACAACAAGCACCTTTCATCATGTTCAACCGACTGGTTACCAGAAATTTTTGGTTCAAGAAGAATTGGACGGATAACTTCTCGTGACCATTCCTATCAAGTACCGAAGCACAGTGCTTAATCCCTACAGCTCTATAATATTCCATCGTCAAAAGATCCATATATAATCAATCGACTCACCGAAGACCAACCAAGATACCATTGCTGCATCCAACAAGTTTTTTATAGACACCTTTCACAGAAGACTTACTGTGGAAGTAACTGGGGGTTGACAAATACATATACATTTTTCTAATTATATATGTCGGCTTAAACTCTTTGGTTTTTACATCTCATATTTCCTTAGCGTGGGTGGCACAAGGTGGATAAAGCGACGCTGATATTTTTTCAGTAGTTTAACTTGCGAAGCTAAACGGGGTTCGAGGAAGTACACGCAATTCTAAAACATCATATTGAACGCAGCACACATTTCATTCTAGTGCACTGATACTTATAAAGGTATTTCCTCATCTCAGATCTCACACAGCCTTTTGACATTTTGCACTTCCAAATGAAAATGGTCTTCAGATCCCAATTACTGAGAATAATTCCCTCAAAAAGGCATCAGACAAACTCAGCTTGCTCAGCATTCTATCTGATATCATCTACCACTACCGACCAAAATGAGGCCTACTTATTTCCATCTTATATCACATATAGTTGCCATTACAGCTATCCCAGCCTACAGTTGCTTGTTGAATTACAAATCAAGTTGCCTGAATCTGGACTCCTAATTAATTAATTTATTTATTTATGTGCCTAGATGCTCTATTGTTGTTATACAAAGTCTGTGAAATCTTCAGACATAGGACTGCTTCTGTCCTTATCTTTCTCCTTGTCCTTCTCCTTGTTGGTCTCTGTCTCCACACGGGAGCGGATGTGGCGTATTTTGCGCAGGCGCTCTAGCCAGTTGGAAGCGAATGGGTCGCAGCGGTTGGTCTTTTGACGTTGGAGGATCATTGAAGCCAGCTGCAATGTAAAACGACAAGAAATTGGGTTCCCGTTGCAAAATGCTCATACCTATTAAATGTACAAAATATAATGTACATATATTGGGCAGTCAACTTTTATATCAAATTATTCTGCAGATATTTCATTCCTTTCATCTCTACGTGTTTCACAAGAAGGAAAAAAAAGTGGATCCTTAGTTCATAAAATTCATACATGTATATAAAAGGTGGTCATTTTTTTAAACAATGAGTGGGGAAAAATCACGCCCCCACCCTAGAGGGGTTCCAATCTCCACTACCCTCAATGGGTCGAAAATGGGGGCGCGCATACGTGCCCTTAAGTACATGTATAATAAAGCGCTGGACTTTAAATCTATTGACTCACATTTGCATGAACAGCCATCTGCCGGACCAGTTTTGACAGGTGGACATCTGATATGATCTTGGTATCAGTGTGTCCAATTATATCAACGATATCTAAAAATGAAACAATTCTGATCATTGACAACACTATTGACTCTAATCTCATGTAATATTCTGAAACATATGGTATACATTACAATCCATTTTAATCTATAATCTACACCATACTACATCAGCCTGTAGTATCGATATCCGCCTGCTTCTGTTCTTAGTATAAAAATACGTGTATAAAAGACATTTCTTGTTGACTCTAGAAATCATAACTGGGTAGTATACATAAGTAATTCTTCATGATTATATAGCTTACCATCCCTGGTCTGGACCACCACTGCGTTACTGCCATGATCAAGGGGCTGCACGATGATGTTCACGTAATTGAACTGGCCCTACAATATAGAATACACCAACGGTATGAAAAACAATACCTACCGGTACTTTTTTTTTGTAGAGGATTTATACTCAGTGCCTTGCAACAACATGCAATTAGATGCTTAGGCAAAACCAAAAAAAAGTTGGTCGATGGATTTTACTTTGGAGAAATAGTGCGAGCGAGCAATTTTTTTTTTTAACGATTTTTTTTTGGTCAACGGATTTTGGTCATGGATATAAAGTGAAGAGAAGACAAATTTTTACCCAGTCTGACAAAAGTTCTAAGTGAACCCACTGCAGAAAACATTTAATTGGTTGAGCTACAGGAATGAAAAGAAAAATAGGTTAAAACAATTTAAATCTCGAAATAAGGCAAGCGAAATCCATTGACAAATTAAAAAAGGAAAAAAAAAATCCATTTCCGAAAATTTGGTGCGCGAAATCCATTGACCAGCTTCTTTTTTGGTCTGGCCCTAGTATCAAATATAGTTTGATTATGGTACTGAGTGAGGGGGTGCAATTGGCAGCATAGGAGATCCGCTTCGTTTGCATTTATATTCTACAAATGAAGAGCAAGAAAGAAATGGGGCAGTGGGCCCCTCCCGCTTCACAAAGCGCGGGGTGGGGACAAACACGGGAAAACTGATATTATGAAAAGGCAGACTGTCCCAACGCAGACTATCCCAACGTGATCTTCCTTACTGAACCCAAAGCCAGTCGTATGTGAAAGGCGCATAACATGTCGCTTTTATGCCCCCTCCCCTCCTTCCCCCACCATCACCCAGCCGATAGACGTTCCCTTCCTACACCCCTGTCAAATGTGGTTTGATATGGTGATACGGACAGTGGTGGCATGTCACTGTAGATAAGATGATGTATGATACTGATCAGCCGCCTGCTGCCACAGCCTTATCAGCACACCCGTCTAGATGTGGTACAAATCATTAACCCTGTAAGGGCAGCATAGCGCTTAAATATGCTATCATGTCCGTTATATCATCATGATACAATCATGCATGCATGGTGATGACCGTTTAGAAGTGCATACAGGATCAGCATAATGAGCATGATGCTTGAATGCAGCACTGGTGAATTACGTTGTTTTTATGAGTTACTTGTCAGGACTGACTGAGGACTGCATTCATTTCCCATTACCGTTATCATTACAACAAAACGGCCGGCAACCAGCAACAAACTTCGGTAAATGGTGAGGGTGCTTTGTCCCTTACCTTAACTGCTCCTATCTATTAAGAAATGAGCGTTTGATTAATGATGATGGGGGTGATTTGTTCCTTACCTTAATTGTTCCTATTTTATAGTCAGCCCCACTCTCGTTGTACACTATCGTGACATAGTCGTTGCCGATATGTAACTTCTTGGCATTGCATTTAGGGTCTTTCTCTTTGGTCGGCATCAGTATAGCAACATGGTAGATTACTGAAAACAATATTAAATTACTGGTCAATGAATTAATACTACAACAAATCATGAAACAATATAGTTTTAATGTCCAAAATCCAGACTACGTCATAAGTTAGAAAATGATATTATCAGTATCTATCATTTTATTATTAAAGTCTAAACACAAACATACCTTGCATGAAATCATCATGCCAGGCGTAGGCAAATTGACCATCACATCCCCGGAGGTCTAGACCTCCGACGTATGTAGATTCCGGTGAACAGTCGGCAAGGCGGATAAGGTCGCCCAGACCTCGGAGGAACTCTGCATACCGACTCGAGCCAAACTCATTTGCTAGGATTCCATCCTGGTTGGTTTCCTTCAAAATGTACATGACATCTCACATTTTAATATAGACAAAAAGAAATCTCGTTTAAAATCTATTCACTGAATTTGTATCATTTATTGTGACTCTCTATTTCTGAATGCCAATAGTACCAGGGTAGCTCTGCCAAATGAGTTAAAATATAATATTGTTAACATAGGTGTGGAATCCACTGTAGTAAGATTAAAGGAATATATAGTCATTTGAGAAACGTTCCAACTTACCTGTCCCTTTCCGACATACAAGACACCAATCTTGTGGGTCTCGTAAGGAAACATTAAGTCTAGCATCTTTATTCCACGGTCAACAACCTGAAAATAATGACAAACAGCATCTTACAAATCATACCACCTTCTTGACAAATAAAATAAAGATGGATTGTGTGATATACATCACAAGTGACCCAGGGCTTTTCAAGATTGACAGTGTCCCAACTCATGTCCCAACACTCATGTCCCAACACTCGGGTCCCAACACTCGGGTCCCAACACTCGGGTCCCAACACTCAGGTCCCAACAATCCCAACCCCCTACCACCGATGACCGACGACCAACACCCAGCCCTGCAATGGCGAGTGCTATCATGGTCCGCCGTGCACTTCCCATTGAAAACAGTATCCGGAATACAGGCCCTCCTGACTGTAGGCCCCCAGCTCACAGGCCCACGGAACACAGGCCCCCTGCCCACAGGCCCTCCGGACCTGAGACCCCCTGCCTTTAGGCCACCCTGACTACAGGCCCCCGGCCTGTAGGCACAAATCTCACGTCCATATCATACGTCCAACCCTCTCTAATAAATCATATGATGTCCTACCCCTTCCCTCACATCCAACCCCTTCCCTCACGTCCGACCCCTTCCCTCACGTCCAACCCCCTCCTTCACGTCCAACCCTTTCCCTCACGTCCAACCCCATCCCTCACGTCCAACCCCTTGGTGGTGGACGTGAGGAAATGGTGGTGGACGTGAGGAAATGGTAGTGGAAGTGAGGAAATGGTAGTGGCCTTTAAATGTCTGTGGGTACCAATGGAAGACAACCTGTTCTACCACAAAGCGTCTCACTTTTTCGTCTCACCTCTTCTTAACCATTACAAGTATAGGAAGTCTATGTGAACGTGACTCTTTTAAAGTCAGGGTTCAAGGTCACTGGCCTATCTTCAGCATTAGTTCACACAGACTTGATTTTAGGGGTATTTTTGACTTTTTTTCAAGAGCATTTTTCTGCTACAAATATATTTTTTTCTACAAACTGAAAAAAAGAGGGAGGTACAGTTTGTTTCAATCTATATGCATGTCTTTATTTCGATCTGATAAATGAAAAAAAATCGAACGTGTGACTGCATCACAAATGACTCAGGGTCGGGGGGAAATGTAGTATCATCATATAGGAGTATACATATAATAATATTGTTCATCCCCAAATCCCAAGCTAATGTCCCAACCCCATGTCCCAACCCCCGAGTCTCACCCCCGAGTCCCACCCCCGAGTCCCAACCCCGAGTCCCTCCCCCGAGTCCCAACCCCGAGTCCCACCCCCGAGTCCCACCCCCGAGTCCCACCCCCGAGTCCCACCCCCGAGTCCCACCCCCGAGTCCCAACCCCGAGTCCCTCCCCCGAGTCCCAACCCCGAGTCCCAACCCCGAGTCCCAACCCCGAGTCCCAACCCCTAGTCCCACCCCCGAGTTCCACCCCTGAGTCCCAACCCCGAGTCCCACCCCCGAGTCTCACCCCCGAGTCCCAACCCCGAGTCCCTTCCCCTTCCCCTTCCCCCGTTAACTAGACTCAGGGTCAGGTAGAGGTGTGAAGGGAAATGTATCATTTATCATAGTAAGAAAGAGAAAGGGTGCACTCTTGTATTAATGGGATTCTTAAAGATGTGACCTTTGACCTTGATTTTGACCTTTTTCCGACCTAGATATCATCCTACACATAACAGAAATGAATTCAGCACCTTTGGTTTACCCTAGTCCACTATCCATATCCATCCATTGCTCCCCCTATTATATCCTGGCTGGACTGTTTCGGATAGCATACCCAAATTGTGCGTCACAAGTCAGGAACTCACAACTACCTATAGGCCTGCACCACACAACCTATAGGTCGCATGACGCAGGTGCCCTAAGAAAGCCACACCGAGTGAGGCAAGCGGCGCAAAAAAAGGGTATACTCAAAAAAATGTGGACATTGACTTTTTTTTGGGGGGGTACTTAGGCCCAAATTCAAATTTTCATGTCCCCCGATCTTGGCTATCTATGTCTTTTGTCCTCTCACGTCTATGTCAGACACACACTGAATAAAAAGCTCCCATGTCCATATTGTAAGTAACAGCGAATAGTGCTTAGTAGGGTCTGAGCTATATGCTACTACAGGGTTGTCTGTTTTTGTTCTCAAAATATTTGTCATGTATTGAACAAGACTGGACAGCAACATATATATTAAATTACCATTAAATTACCATACCGGTATCTAACATACTGCAGCGTATGTTGGGCCTAGTATATGATATAGGATGGCATCTGCTTTGGGAAATAGTGTAGTACCTCCCTGTGTTAAATTACCATTGGATCCAGTCAAAGCTTGCTGAAAAAAAGTGTCTCACCCCGGTTTGGTCGGCTGCCGAGATCTGTCCCATTGACTTAGCACTGAGCTGTTCAATATGTAATCGTTCAATGTCAAGGGTTATCTACAGGCTCCCATAGGGCTCTATGCTGAAGCAAATTACCACCATTTTAGACACAAAATTAAAATCATGCTTTTCAGGGGGAAGCGTTTGAAAATGGATTAAAGCGCGATTACATAGGAAGGACAACATTGTACCGCATCTAATGACACAAAATTGAGAGAAAAAGCTCCAATTTTGAAGGAATGACAGCTGTTTTAAATTTTAGGCTGAGAGACCCCCTGCTACCCGTCGCACAAGCCTCAGGGGAACCCTGAGTCAAAAACAAATGCAGGGGAACAGTTCAAAGTCAGCTGACCAAACTCCTTTTTTTGCTGGAAAACCGTCTCACAGAGACCCAAGGTACCCTGGGTCAATAAAGACAATGAACTTGGGGATACATCACTTGATCCATTGTTTAAGATTATCTCAGTGAAAGACTTGAGCAAGGTCGAAATATTGAAACCATTTAAGAGTGCTCCATACTTTGTCCAATGAATTAAGTGACTCAGAACTTATTACCTGTACACGGTTTGGGGAATAGTTAACAACCTAAAAGTCATTGCAGGAGAGTGATGCGAATGCTCTGATGATGCTATTTGTACACAGTGAAATACTATAGGACTCCTACAACAATGACAGTTGCAATGGGAGAAAAATAAAAATAAACCGCTGTGATGCACTTACAGGGTTTTCAGTTGGTAGCAGAATAGGCCGCTGGTCACCGGTGCCCAGGAGGTTGGAGTGGTAGAGCTGCAGGAAGATAAAGCTGGGGTTCATACCCACGTGTCCCTGCGTGCCGTCCTTACCTGCCCCTCCGGCCGCATTGGTGGCTGTGTCAGGGGAGGCCGCGGGGGTGGTCCCCGTGGGGCGCCGCACATTGAGAGGCGTTCCCGTTGTCGCGGGTGGACCGGTTGCGTGCCGCTTCCGTTGGTGTTCGGTTGACGTTGTGCTACTCCTGGACCGTCGGGGTGCCGCGTCCGTCACATCCTCGACTGAACTCCAGGCCGTGCCCTGACCTAACTTAATCTTAGAGGGGAAGACGGGCGGTGGAGAGTCGGGTTTGGCGGGTATGTTAATTGGCGTGCTACGATCTGAGTCGGTTGCTTGCACCGAGGGCCTCTGCTCTATCTTAACACTTGGCTTCTCCCCATTCATCATTCTGGGTGCTGCAGCTGCGGGCTGGGCTGCAGTATTTGGGTCTTTGATAATACTGATTAGCTCTTTACGAGGGGCCTCCAGTTGAGGCGCCTCGGTGGTAAGCACCTCTGCGGAAGGCGCCTTTGTCAAAGGGACCTCAGTCCGAGTGGCCTCTTGGGTGGCTGGTTCTTTCGTGGGTTCTGTCGCGGCAGGTTTCACACTTGCCCCCAGTGATTGTTTTAGTCCTTGCTGGGAAGGCTTACTTGTTGCTACAACTACATGGGGTGCTTCTCCTTGGGGTGTGAGTTCAGGTGAGGAGGTGCTCTTTCTCAGGCTGGAAGATTCCTGTATTGGCATGGGAGCATCTGGTGTTGTCTGAAATAGAGTATTAATCAATGCAGATATACAGTTACCCGAAGGACTTCATAAGTCCTGACGGTTAAACTGTTGTTCTAACGAAGCCTAGGCACCGGTTTAGTGCCTAGGGGGTACATGGGAGATGCATACCCGGATGTAGGTCAGTAGGTCAGAGCAAGGCACCGCAGCTATTTATCTGAAAAACTAAATAGTAATTAGTGTACCATTAACCACATATTACTAATTACATGTTGCAGAACAATTAACCAACTATTTAATATTTGTTCTGGGGAAGGCAGGGTGGGCCCATGTACCCCCTAGGCACTAAACCGGTGCCTAGGCTTCGTTAGAACAACAGTTTAACCGTCAGGACTTATGAGGTCCTTCGGGTAACTGTATATTCCAACTCACCCAAGTCTCAAGTCTACATTCTAGAGTTCATCTATGAACACCCTCTGTCAAAAAGGGCAAACAAGCTGAGAAAAACCATTGAATGGAAATGGGTACAGAGATTGAGGACACTGATCCCACTAGGGATGAACATAATGGAAAATCGCTATGGCTAGACTCACCCCGCCAAAAAAAGCCACGTCATTTTTTTCCCTACGTTGAACTCTACACTCATGGGTCCAGGTTAGAATTAGAAATTATATTTTTTAATTTCTAGATTCCATAAACTGCCCTGTAGTTTACCACATAAACCAGCACGGGAGAATTATCAATTGAATGATTGATCAGAGTCGAAACCAGAAACTGCACATTCATGAATCAGTGGACACCGGCCTATATAGGCCTAACCCCTATCTATATAAATTGGAAATAACCTACTGACCACAAAGTCACCAGGTCAATAAAATGTGACAAACAGTATTTGTAAAACAAATACAAGTATGAGATTGAAATAAAATCACTTACTCTGCATACACCTGATGAAGCTGGGAACAGCTGAAACTCAACACAGAACTCACTCACTGGACAGTGTGACTCAAACATTGGTACTAAATATTCCCAGAGAATATTTAAAATTTACTGTTTTTTCCTAAACTACTAGGAACAGAGACTTCTTATAGAAGATTCAACTAATAAATTTCTTTTTTGAATATTATTAGTCACAATTTCAAAATTGTTCTCTGCAGTAAAACCCAAACATAGGGACTAAATAAATTGTTGTTTGGCCTGAATAACAATTTCAACCAATGAGAGGGAGTCAAACTATGTCACAGCTGAGGTCGGTATCCAATAAGACTGGGGGTCGGTCCTACCTGATTCAGTTCTGATTGAGTAGTGGCAGGGTGCACAAGTCCTCGTCAACACACCCACCAACTATTTAATATTTGTTCTGGGGAAGGCAGGGTGGGCCCATGTACCCCCTAGGCACTAAACCGGTGCCTAGGCTTCGTTAGAACAACAGTTTAACCGTCAGGACTTATGAAGTCCTTCGGGTAACTGTATATTCCAACTCACCCGTCACCAGTTTAGTGCTGGGGGACCTGGGAGATCTTCAAAGCCTTCAAGATAAATAGCTGAATGTACTAATAGTCATTACATAACTTACATAATAAACTACTAGCACTGCTAATACTGAAAATTAGACATTTTATTCAATATCCATTTCCAGCTGGCTCAACAAACAACCGAGCTACAATTTTTTCATAACACAGAAAAAATATCACAATTAATTCATGGCAGTGAATAAATGAATCACAATTAATTCATTACAGTGAATGAGTAGACATGTCAAAACTGAACTTCCTGCACAGCTTCACGTAGCATAGCATCTGCTACTGTGACCCTTGGTATTTCTTTTATCTTTTTCTTGTAGTGGGCAGCCATCGTCCTTTCATGTTTCCATGAACCATAGGACATGATTTCCGTCGTGGCAACACCTAGTCTAGCCCCCGCTGATGCACCAGCGCCCCTAGTTGAATGGGCACCATACAATTTGATGTCAATCCCTGCTTGTCTCAACAGAGATAACACCCACCTTTTTGCTGTGTCGGGAGAAATGAACTTAAACTTACTAATGTAAGACAGGAACAACTGTGAATACTTCCTTACATGTCTAGTTCTGTGTATGTATGCTTTCAACGCAGCGACCACACACAACCTTGGTTCTTGAGTACATGGTTCTAATACAATCGTACTCAATGGTGTACCTGTTTTTGCTACTTTCAAGGTTTTAGTCAACACAAACCTTGCTGCCCCAGAGTCCGTCCACGTGAGTCTGTTCAGGTGCAAATCAGCCAATACCTGACTGCGTTGCCCTGAGATCAACAAAATGAGCACAATCAATTTTTCAGACAATTGTTTCAGCGTAAGGCCTTCATTTGGACCCCAGATTTTAAACAAGTCAAACACTTGACGTACATCCCAAAACTCTGAATACCTTGGTGAAGGTGGATTTTTCAAGTACGCCGATCTCACCGCCTTACAAACCCAGAATTGCTTTCCCACAGAGCTGCCATCCTGTAGTCTTGGTAACAATGCTGAAAGAGCACAACGAGCACAATTAATAGCACTAAACGACAACTTTGCTTCAGACAACAACCTTATGTACTTACAGATCTGAAATTCTCTAGGTTGCTTCTTATCAACTTTATTAACCACACAAAATGTATTCCACTTTTTCATATAAGTATTATACACTTTCCTGGTAGCTGGCTTCCAACTTTCAATGAGAAACACTGCAGTTTGTTTATCACACCCATGACATTGTACTAGTTCTCTTTCTAGAGCAAGGAAATGATCAGTGGAATTCGGTTTAGAAACCCGTCTTGACGCTTTCTCAGATCTGATCTGCTCCACAGATTTCCATTTTTGGAACCTATCTTCATTTGTCGTTTTGCCAGTCTCTTTAGCCTTGGATACCATGGTTTTGTGGGCCAATCTGGAGCTACCAACACTGTCATTGTTGGTTTGTCGTGTTCTACCTTGTTGATCACCCGTTGCAGCATACTGAAAGGTGGAAATGCATAGGCTTTTAAGTCAGTCCATGATAACGAAAAAGCATCAATCCACATTGCATATGGATCTGGCTTCCAGGCACAGTAGTCAAGGCACTTAGAATTAATTCTAGAAGCAAACAAGTCCACCTCCGGTTTACCAAACCTAGCGCAGGCTTTTCCAAAAACCTTTTGACTCAACTCCCATTCCAAGTTATCGTTGAACTTCCTGGAAGCCTTATCCGCCACAATATTCTTGATACCTGGCAGATGAGAGATGGTGATCCAATTTCCAGCACCTTCCGCCCATGTCCAGATTTTTTGGGCCTCATGGTTACAAGTGGGTGATCTTACTCCACCCATCTTCCTCACATAGTTGATAGCAGTGGTGTTATCAGTCTGAACATGCACATGAGAATCTTTCAGGTCACCCAAACACCTTAACGCGAAGTAAATGGCCTTCAATTCCAACACATTAATGTGAGTGACTTCCTCGGGTAACCATCGACCCCCCACCACTTCATTCGGAATGTCAGCCCCCCATCCTAGCATACTAGCATCTGTAGCAATTGATAGATCTGGTGAGTCTGGTCTAATCAATCTAACAGCACAGTCCACATGTTGAATCCACCATTCAATGTCCCAAACTGCTTTCTTAGACAACCACATAACGTTACCGAAGTCACCCCCAGTTCTAGCCAGAGCTGCATTCCTGTCAGATTCCAGTGCTTTGATATGTGCTTGTCCGTAATCCACCGCTGGTGTGAAGGAAGTGAGTAACCCCACCATACATGCACACTCTCTAATTTTGATTTGCTCTTTATCCAAAATATCTTTAGCAGCTAAAAAGAATTTATCAACTTTTGAGTCTGGAAGAGAAACCTGAAGTTTCACTGAATCTATCCAAAATCCCAGAAACTTCAACTGCTGACTCGGCTGTAGAGCAGACTTTTTTGGATGTATCACAAGTCCTAGAGTGTCCATGAGAAGAGCTAACTTCATTGTTGTTTCAAAACATTCCTGTGGCGAGTTTGCAATGATAAATGAGTCATCAATATACGGGAAACATTCTCCTCCAGATTTCCTAATTTGTGCAAACACGGGTGTGAGTATCTTAGTGAAAACTCTAGGAGCACACGCTAAGCCATTTGGTAACACTGTATACTGGTAAAACACCCCCTGCCAACAGAATTTTAGAAACTTCCTATCCTGTTTCCTGATAGAAAATGAATAATAGGCGTCTTTCAGGTCAATGGAAGACATGAATGCTGATTGGGTCACCATCTCGACTGCCGTTTGTAGAGAAAACATTTTAAAATGTTGGTATTCTACTTTCTTATTCAGGTTCGTTAAGTCCAGAATAATTCTGACATGCCCGTCCGGTTTTGGCCTAGCAAAAATGTTAGAGATCCATTCCCCTGATTCATGATGAGTTTCCTCAATTACACCTTTACCCAACATTTCTTGAATTTCAATGTTGACCCCTTTTTGTTCTGAGACAGACAATTTATAAGGAAAAGGCACTTTATCCTGTAAAGGAATTTCAGTAAAAGGTATAGCTATGCCTTTAACATTATCTAAGATCCAGGGATCTGAAGTAACCTTCCTCCATGCATTAACATAATGCCGAGTTTGACCTGCCTCAAACGAGTCTGGAGTGTGTGTAAATACCGGTACATCAAATTGTGTTGAAGTACCACCCACCTCAACACTCGAGTCAGAGTCAGAAGCATCTACTTCTTGCCTCCTCGGTGTGATTGGCGGTTCTCTTTGTAGTCTCGCTGTTGGTAGTATTCCTTGTCCTTGTACTTGTCTTTCTTGTAGCTGGCCTTGTACTTGTTCTTGTTCTTGTTGTAGTTGTATCCTCCGCCTAGGTTGTTCCCACTGTTGTAGGGAAACCCCGATTTCTTAGTTTTCTTCTTGGGATCAGGTTTCTGGGGCGGCTCCGCTTGCCGAGCATGTCATTGGCAAATTGAATGTCTTCTTTAGACTGAGTAAGTGCCTCCTTAGCACTCGGACCAAACAACCACTTTCCACCAATAGGAGCAATGATAACATCGTCTGCCACCGGTTTAAGCAGCTTAGGCCTAAGCGCTTCTCGACGTCTTCTTAGAAGATTGTTGTTTGCAAAAGCCAAGAGCTTTAACCCATCCATCATCTTTTCACCCGCTTTATTGATCTTATCATCAGTGTCACCTCTTTCTAAGATCTCAGTGCACATAGGCATGAACGCTGTCATAGCTGCCAGTATCATGGTTTGTGATGCTTTAACATGAGTATCAGCTGACTTGTAGCTGTAATCAACATCTTTCCTGGCTGCCAATGCTGGTTCCAATGTTGGTACCAACATCGCGGGAATATTCTCAGGAGGAGGGTAAGACTCGGCTAGAGTCAAAGCTACTTTCTCCTCAATACTTGTAGTTACCAGCTTAGTTGTCAGCACCGCCAACACTTTAAGCACAGCAGGAGATTTAGGATCCTCAACGTCTCCACAATCTCCTTGGCAAGATTCTTAAAGACACCGTCTTTAATGCCATCAAAAGCGTTTTCCTCCTTCTTCTCAGGGTTAGGGTCAGGTTCATCACCCCCTCCCCCACCCCCACCCCCACCAGCACCACCGGCACCGATGTTGGGGTCCGGAGTTTTACTACGTGAGCGATGTGGCGACTTGTCAGGCGACCTCCTATGTGGGGACCTCCTTTGTGGGGACCTCCTATGTATAGGCCTCCCCCTATCCTGCTGTGAATCCTCAGATTGTTCACTTTCTTCATCATACTCATGCCTATAATCCTCATCATATCTATGCAGGGGGGGAATCTGTCTCCCTGTGTCATGGTACCGATGATAGTACCTGTCATACCCCGAGTCAGTGTCACGATGCCCAAAGCGCCGCTTTAGCCTGTAATACTGCTCCTCTTCATCCTCACTATCATATTTACGTTTCCTCTTCTTCTTCTTTCCCTTTCTACCTTGCCTATCATTAACAGACTCATTCGCCGAATGACTGTTCTCCTTATCCTCAGCGGACTTGGATCTGGAGCGTGAGCGTGACACCTCGTGGGCTCCAGCTGTCACATTACCAGAGCCACTAGCCGTAACAACAGCATTCCCTGCTGTGTTAACTTTGGACAAAACAGCAGACTGCTGTTTTAATGTCCTGACAGAATCCCCTCCTGTCTTTGTCACTTCACTAGTTTTAGTAGTGCCCGGCATGGTTCCACCGGCAACCAATTCGGTCAAAACAACCAAGATGGCGGCTGTTGTTTTGCTCCGCTTTCAGTCACCCCGTGCCTGAAACGCAGAAAAACCATGGTTAGTTTTCCTCCAAACTAAATTTTTCTGCCATCCACCGGACTAGCATACTAAACTTATACCATGTCAGCAAGGAAGGGAACAATAATGGTGAAATAACCTGTAAAGAAGAGAAAATACTCACCTCGCTCCGCCGACGTCAACCCTCTCTCGGTGTCATGCGGCTACTGACCTACATCCGGGTATGCATCTCCCAGGTCCCCCGGCACTAAACTGGTGCCGGGTGAGTTGGAATAACGTATTACCATACGGTCTTCAGATGGGGAATTATTTCGAAAAATACCGAAAGCTAATACCATTGATATGTTAATATCCTTTTAGCTACGATGTTTGTATATTACTGTATTGCAGATTATCATCAATTCAGTAGCATACGATGTTCACGTCCACGGTATTTGATTTATTATTATTTTCAAGTTGTTAAAATTCATAGTATGGGTACCTTTTCGGAACTTGATGCATCCGCGGCAGTATCTGAAATTCATACAGCAAAGGCAAACATCAATTAGCTATACAAGCATATCTAATTTATGGCTGAGTATAATACATGGAGTACATTTGATTTAGAGTGAGTATGAAAAAGACTGCTAAAGTGTCTCCTGCGTAGAATTCTGGCTAAATTAGTTCATGTCCACATATTGCATTGCATACCTTATAATACTAATGTGGGATGCAATCTAATAAGACCAAATAAATAGATGCATTACCTTCATGGATTCCATTTTCCACCTGCACATCTTCTGCCTCCTGCTCTTTTTGCGCATCTGCAAATAGACAACACACCTCATGTATCACCAACGTACTAATCAATTTATATTCAGATATTCGCAGTAAATCTACATAATATCATGATTATACAAGTTTGAATTTTTTGTCTCAATATTTGATTCAACATGCCATTCGATGGTTAATCGATATGACGTGATGCTATAAGTGTTTATCTAATTTAATTTCATCATCGAGACATTTGAAATCCAAATCCAAGTTTTAAAATGGCGTTCCCCGTTAATACTAAATGTCCATCTCATTACATATTGTGATCTATATAGATGTCAATGTGAAGAGAGGCAACGTTTAGGTAAACTGGAGCATTCTCTATGGAAGCAGGATTTGTGCTAGAGCAAGCATACCTATGTTTAAAGCCTAATTAAATAACAGAGTTACGGAAACTTAAGATGAGAGTACTTTATTCCTCGGAGGTAGAAACAGAAAGCCAATATTTACTATACTTCTTGTTTAGATCAGCGCCCTTTCAAGTATGAAATATGATGGATTTTTGATAACTTAAATCTAAGTTATTAGGACATTACACAGAAATACATAGTAGTAATCTCACTGACTTCCTGCAATTTTGCCATTGCTGCCCACAAAATCACATGCCCTTTTCAGAACACACATATCTAGTACGGGTACTTTGTAAAAGAAGCTTGGCATAGGTAATAGTTTTTAATTTCTGATGTGCTAGGCCATATACAAGTACCAGTTGCGTTTAGTGAAATAGCCTGAAATATAGCTTATCAGAGACAGGGACACTTGAACTGGGGAAATTCCTGGAATTCTTAGTCAGAAACAAAGTAGGCTCCTTTAATGCTACCGAGTTGTACTTTAAGGGACCTTTTAATACTAAATTGAGGTTTACATAGGACCGCATCTATACATAGAGAATATCTCATATAAGGCATTAATATGCTTAATAATAGCAAATTAGAACGGAGTTACAACAGCTTGCCGTTATGAGTGAGGTAATTATGAACATTATAAAATAATGTTAGAACTGCACACAGCCATCACAATATAGTAACTTATCTGAATACACAACACAGATACACAGGGATGAATTAATTAGAGGGATCGATGTTATTGGGATCCATTAAATGGTCATATCTCAACCATCAATAATCGATCTCCTAAAATAAGTGGCTGGGGGGAGGGGTTAAAACTGAGATGTTCTGAATTCATTCAAAACAAAAATGGTAGTTCAAAAATTAATAAACAGAAAAGTCACTCATATGAAATAATTTGTGCTATGTGAAGGTCAAACACATTAACATGAGGAAAAATTAACTCAAAGTTAATGACACCACAAGTGTGTCTACTGTAGAAATAGTACATACTTTCAACAATAGTATAACAACCTGCAAGAAGACATGCACATTCATGATAACAAGAGTTAGTAACAGTGAAGGGGCATCCAATCAAGCTTAACCCTTTAAGGACGACATGTTGCTTCAAAGCAACATTTGTTGTTGTGGTGCACAAAAGCGGCGATGGCGAGTTCCTCGCCAGCGCTGCATCGGCGCAACATGCTGACCCTCCATGTGGCCGCTATGATGCATGACTGTAGCACTGGGGCGTTACTCGCCAGGGCTGCATTCAAGTATCATGACGACAAAGGGTATAGCACCTCAAAGCAAGAAGTCGTCCTTTAAGGGTTAACTCTGCACACACTTGATAACGTGGTCGCAATACTGATACATGCTGTTATTTTCCATAAAACCGCTATATTTGACAAACTTCAAATTCCAAAATCACCACAAATAAGTTCTGGTTTAGAGTCATAACTAGGTCATCCAAGAGAAAATACTTGTTTCCCTAACTAGATTCAGTATGTCTATTATTTGGCTTCACAATAGCCAGGACAGAGAACAGATGTGCCTTTGACGATATCAATTCTTAATTCCTAGCAACACCCATCTTTAGCGGAAACCCGAAAACTTGTCAAGCTGGCCACATGATTCATATTTACAAGTCATCTAACTATGTTACTACTAAAGAAGCATAAATTTACTCCACTAGATACAGGTGCATGTATATAGATCCTCTAATCAGACCCGCCTATGTTGCTTTAAGCAAAGCCATATTCTCGATTATCTTATACAACATTATATTAGTCTGGTAACGACATTTTCTACTTTAGGGGTCAGTGGTGCAAAGTATACTATCATTATATGTATGTTTTTAAGTTTTGTTGGTGTATGTATTTTGGGGTATGTGGGGTTGGATGTGAGAGGTGTTCCATCACATCATCATGTAGGCGACTCATTGGTCAATGTGAGACAGTAACCCTTTAATGACTGGGCGATACCCCAAGAGCATGTCAATTCGTCTTCATGATGCACTTATGCAGCGTCAGCGAATTTTGATTCGTGCATCATGCCGTCCCTTTGAGAGTGTTTCAACCCTGCAGGGTTAGCATGATGCATTCATGGCATAGTGTTATTGCACCATGTTGTCCCTAAAGGGTTAATGCGTTTAGATCAGGTGTAAAGTGTTATGTGCTGTATCAAAAGTCGAAAAGGACTGTCATAATGCCAGCTGTTTATTTTTTCAACATCTAAAGACCACAGTTGAATCTCTACTATCCGTTTTGCATTTTGTATTAATTCTATCTGATGGATTATACCAAAGATTGTTTTTGAGTGTCTTTATCTAACCAAATTAACCCGTCACCCTATTCAGTAAGTGCACACATTGGCTAAAGATCCTCAACATAGAAAGATTGCTCCGCATGGAGTCCCCTTTCTGCGTGCCTGCTCACATTAAAGCATGGGGCATCTACACTCATCAAACACAACTCACCGTCCAGACTGTCGCGTTCAAAGTGCTCCTCCAGTAGGTGATCATACTCCGTCTCACCGAGCGTCATACTGTCGATTTTCCTCCTGGTCATATACTGGTACGAGTCATCCGGAGGGGTGAGGAACAAATTTGACATGTCGGCCAGCGGGAAGTCGGGAAAGGCGGTTGAGAGGTCCTGTTCGTTCTGGATGCGCATCATCCAGGAGACGTTACCGGTCGGACGCCGGATGTGGATCTCTGCCCAGAGCGTACACCAGCAGTTACACTGCAGCTTGGTGAAGATGGACTTGTCCGTAGGGTTGGGCTTCAAGGCTAAGGAAGGCACACAACCAGTTAGTTTGTTGTAATGATTTTTTTTTTTAAACATTTCTTCTCTCTTTTTTTTCTAATCAATGAGAGAAAAGATCTGAGTACTATTTTCAAAGAGCTAATGTATCGATATTTGTAATGGTAGCTCTTCGCCCTTATATCTGCGTCACTGTTCACATTTAATTTCTACATGAGTAGCCTCACCAAACAGGTATATCAACCTTCAGGATTCAATCACATTTACTGTGGTCATAATTTATTTCTTGGTGTACATGTTTTAGCGCAGAATCCACAATTTTGTGTGTGTGCTACAGGATGGAATAAATAGACCCGCGAAATTGCACATTTTCTTCTCTTTTTTTTTGCGAAAATGTATACCCTTCAATATAAATACTTTCACAGTATATTCTTTTCACACTTACTCATCAACACACTGTCCACCAACTGCATCTTCTCCTCCATACTACCGATACTGTTACTTTGTCCTTCTTGGTCAGCCGCGGCGTCTTCCTCAGTGCTACGGAGCAGCTCCGAGCTCCTCACCACCCCAGAGTTCAGCTCAGAGGTCCTCGGCGACCTCCTGTTCAGTTGTAAGTCATCCTGTGCAGATCAAAAACTATTTTAATGACATATGAGCATGTGGAGAATATTTAGTGTATATCCTGGAGGGTTGAAAGAGAAAATGGGGGTGGGGCATGGGGGTAAATGTTACTTTTTTTGTTGACCAATACACTTCAACAGAGTTGTACAGGTGAGATTATTCCTACATGTGTAAAGGATAGACAGTGCAGCCATTTGGTAATAGGTCACCTAAAAAGCTAAAAGACAACCTATTGATGAGCGGTAGATAGACAATGTAAGGGTATAAAGTATCTCGTGACTAGATAGGTCTACTTCTACATCATTCCCCCTGGAAGACCAGGTCAAGTTGTAAAAATAGCAAGATACATGGACAATATGAAAAGTATTTCTCGTTTTCTGAAAGAAACCCATTTTGGAATATCAAAAGAAGGCATTCGGTACAGCCACTAGATTATGGATCAATATCCCAAGTTAATGACGACAGTCGACTCAAATCGACAATGATATTTTTTTTAAATAGTTTTCAAACAAAACTATACATTGTACTTATCTTCATACATGGTATTATAAAAGTAATATGCTCGGTTTTAAGATACATGTCTATTTTTTCAATAGCAAAGTGAGTTTTCTCAAGCTGACTTAAGGAAATATGGTACCTTACTTGAATGAGCACATATGACATGGTGTATAAGTCACAAGGTTATCATATGATTAAATACATGACCCCCCCCCCATATGTTACAAACAATGTGTTGACTTTACTTGATCTAGTTATTCTACTTGAGGAATTGCATTAACGTCAAAGGAGGCGTGGCCATTATTTATAAAACATATTCACGAAAAATGCGCCTGCCACCTTGCCGGTGCCAGTGTCACGTTACAACCCGAGTTTTATGGAGTATTTCTATGTGATATAACGGGAAGAACTGTCTTTTTGGACTGCAATTGCATTCTATAGTCTAGGGGTTTGAGCCAATTTTACAACTAGATGACATATGCAACTATATCTAAAATGTTTATATACAATATGCACATGAAGAGGGGTTACTAGGATAGGAATTTAACAAGAAATATCTACTTTACTAAGGATCACCCCATGAGGTCAAAATACTAAAGAGTTGAGTTTAAATTAAATTGTTTTCGGTTCTCCTCACCTGAACGTTAAAATACTGACCACCAGGTAGCCCAGAATGGAAGGTTATCATTTAAAACAATCTCTCAGCATGATCAAGATCAAAAGTAAATTTCATTCCCAGGTTATAGTTTTCACTGCTATCCGAGTTACACTATAGTGTAGCATAGTCGCATACCGGAATGCATATTAAATTACTCTTGTCTAGATGACATTTTACTCAAATAATCTTTTTACGTAATTTAATGCATCTTGCATCATTTCTGTTGCTTTAGGGTGTTTCCTTGCCCCCCCCCCCCCCCCTGCAGAAACTCATAACTTTGTTTTACAACCACACTTTAAAAGGTGCCTTGACCTAGAGCAAACAAAGAAGAAACAGGGAGACGTATTTTGGTGGTAGATTAAGCTGTGAGGTGTGCTTTTACAGCCGCCCTTCCTTAAGTATAAATACAGACAGAGACACAGACCTTAATCTTAAAGGTGAGGACAGAAACACGAGTGGCCATCGGACCTGCTTATCGGACAGATACACTGATAAACGAGGCAGACGTTGGGGGCCGGTGTAAGAACCCCGACACAATATCAGACAAACATTAGTGTGTTCAAACAGTGAAGTCCCAGACTCTCAGACTCTGGATATGCTAGAGTTCAGACTCTCAGACTTGGCCTATGGCAGGGATTAGGCTCCCAGACTTTGACTGTGCTAGGTCTCAGGCTCTTAAAGTGTTGCAATATGTCAAGTTTCAGGCTCTGTATTGAACTATGTTTGTCTTAGGGAGTGCTCATTTTTTAACAACAGGGGGGGGGTGGTGGATTTGGGGGGGGGGGGGTAAAAAATTTGGACCCCTTGACCGGGGGGGGGTAAAAAATTCAGACCCCTCTTGGGGGGGGGGGGCAAAAAAATTCAACCTGTTTTGAGGGGAAAAGCCCGCGCATTACTATGCTACAAAGGGGCGCGAATGCGCGCGATTTTCGGCCTGCCGGGGGGGGGGGGGGTAAAAAATTTCGACCCCTCTAGAGGGGGGGGTGAAAAAAATTCACGCGCTCCGCGCGAAATCTCACCGCCCCCCCCCTGTTGTTAAAAAATGAGCACTCCCTTAGGCACTCAGTCTTGAGTCTGTTTTACATAGGGTGCTAAATTTGTTTGTTAAGATCACTTCCAAAGTCTGTATAACTGAATGTTTGTCCGACCAACGTCTGCTACGAGTAAATACATATACAACGCATCGGAACTGGCACAGGCAAAATACATGCGAGTTTTAATTTGAAACAATGTTACTCCAACCAGTAAATACTTTTTCAGAGCTTCATTGCCAAATTGTCTTAGTTGTATTTAATTTCTTAAACGCTGCTTAATTCTAACTATTTTGAAACTATGACCCTGATAAAACAGGCTTATTAAGAACATCAATAACTGTTTCCAAATTATACATTAACATAATGTATAATTACTGGTGTTGAATAATTTGGAGTTTTCATCTCAAATCTACTTTGATCATGCTCGACGGTAAAGGTTATGGACATGAGACGTAAAGCGTTATCTTCTAGGTTTTGCTGGAACCAGTTATGATACGTTTAGAAAAAGAACATAAAATACGTCCACAAAAATCAAAGGCCACATAAAACGAATGAAGTCATGCCAGATATCACGCAGTCGGATAGCAAAGGTTAGTAGAGGTATGTGGATATGTATTCTTTCTATGCGACAGTGGACGTACACAGTCATCTACGGTTTCACCGCCAAGAATGTCGCATATTTCCGGTTCCGGTGATTCGGTTCTATTAAGGCCAGGGTCAAGGTCACTGGCAGCCATTTTGTTAACCTTAAAGATGGAGAGAAAAGAAGGAGAGAGTATGTTATTGAAGAGAAGTTGTCATGGTTACCTCGAGTTGTCTAATTCACATTACATGGGACTCCTACAGTGAAATGCACTATATAATGCATGCTTTACAAGTGGAGTCGCTTAACGGTATGAGTGTAGGACTAATTATTCTACATAGTGGAGTGCGCCTATATTAACTAAAAGTATAAGGTCTCAATCAGATATTCAGCCAAACAGATTTAGGTATGAGAAAAAAGGTCCTGAAGTGTAAAGGTAAATACCTTTGGAAAAAAGATTGGGCAGAGGTGGTGCACCTTAGGTATTCTACAATTTAGCGGCTATTTATTTGATTTTAAAATTCTTTCACCTAAAATTTAGAGCAAAGATGATATATCCATAGGATCTCTCTAGGATTAAAAAGAGGCTGGCCCTGATACTAGCATTGCCATTCTTAGGATTCTACACAGATTCAAAAATGACAACGTAAAATCGCGCCGACCTATTGAAGGCAATAAATATCATTTTTAAGTGCTAAAATGTGAATAGCTTCTGTTCTAATTGATGTCTATTGTAAGTTTATTTTTTGATAAAAGATGCTAAGATGGGAATAACTTCTCTTCTCATTGATGGCTAAAATGACGCTGGCAACGATTTTGGGGTAATTTGAAGCGGGCCCTAAGTGAAGTGTAGGGACTCGGACCCTAATACAATGGTTTTCATATTCATGGTGGGAAGAACGAAATCAGAAAAAAAACCATACACAATATTAAGATCCATACAATTACACATGTAAAGCTACAACTAATTTTCCTCGTGTAACATGTAGTGAGGGATGATACAGCAATGCTGTAAGACAAGATTAGTCGGTAAACACCATACACAAGGTAGTGTTGAGGTGTGGGGACGGTCCCAACATTGGTTATATCAGGTAAACAGTAGTACATATTAGTTAATACCACAAGGAGGACCCACCTGACTCAGCTGCTTCATTGGGACAGTCTCTGATTTACTCCTGACGGCCGCAGACTTGTGTCGTTTCCGGGTTGACGCTAAGGAATGGTCGGATGTGGATCTTGTAGCTTCTGATTTCTCACGGGCCGCAGCCCGCGCCAGGTGAAGACATTTGTCGCAGAGCCCCGACTTACTCACTCCCGCACCACCACTCGTGGCTATGGTGATGATTTTGTTGCCCAGTAACCAGCTCTGTGACTGACCTCCCTCAAGCAGAAACTCAGAGAAGGGAGTCCTTCAAAAGAAAGGATGAATCGTACTCAACATGCACATAAGAAAACAACTCAAATATAATTTTTCTCTTAACTTCTCTTGGCCAACAAAGAATTGCGTATATTGAATCAATCACTGGTATCTGGGCTATAACATGTAAACGTACTTGCTGACTGCAAAGTCGATCCTACCGTGATCAGCAGACTCAGTCATTTGATCTAATCACGAGATATCAAACACGTTTGAGCGACTGACTTGATGTTTCTGATATCTGCAGCAGGCGGAGCATTACCTGATTTACCAATCGGATCTGCTAGTTGGCTGCTTTCAGTAGGCTTTACTTCACACTTTGATGTATGTCTTACAATGGCAAAAAACGAGCTAAATCATTAACATAAATACGACTGCTAAATCTTCATTAGAGGTATGAGCAGAAAATGAGCAGCTGTGACTGACCGGCGGGGCATGCTGGCACAGGTGGAGAAGGTGTAGCGTGCCATCATGTCGATACACGTCTCCATCAGCTCCTTGTGGAACTGCATCATGCTATCGTCCTCCGCTGCCGGCCCCGCGCCCTGCGCCTTGGCCACCGCCGCCGCCCGCGCCTGGGCCGCCTTCCTGTTATACAAACAATAAATGTGTTAAAATTAATTTAATTCATCATTTAATCTCATAGTATCTCGATATTGTGTTCATCTTTTTCAACTATTTTTTTCCTGGTAGTATCATGGTTGGGAAAGAGTTTCGAGTGTCAATCAAAATTAATTTTTCAAAACGGTATCAATAACCAAATCATGGCAAGCTTGATATGTGTTTAATAGCTATGACTTGTAGTTTACATAGATGCTATTAGGTATAATTGAAAATTCTCCGTCTTCAAAACAAAACATATTTTCCCCTTTATAATATTGACTTTTACACAGTGTTGTCAAGGAATGTGTGGTAAAGCACCTAGTGGAACGCAAAGGGATTTATTGTATATTAGTATAGGGTGCATTGGGGATTACCATTGCCATCTATTAAACGGCGGAAAAAGAAGAAGCAATAAAAATATTGACTTCGTAATTGTGACTTTCTGATGTACCATTCAATTCCTATTACCGTCAAGTCTTGCATACTACCCTAACATCGAAGATATATGTAACCCGTATCCAGACTTTGGGATAACCCTATAACCTGCACTGGTGTGTTGTAAATTTCCACTGTAGTAATAATGCATACTTCTAAAAGCCTGTAACTGTAACTGTAGGAGTTTGGGGTTGTATGCGAGACTAAACGGTATATTTGTTAGGATTCACATGAAATACAGATGTATTCATGCCCTCTGTTGGGCATGTCAATGATTTTTTGAAATTTAGACATGTGCTTAGAATGCTTTGATCTGTACAAGGTGGAGTTTAGAGTGTCTGGTGAATTAGTTATTTTAGATTAGAACTTTGTGTTGGGGAGTGATCATTTGGTACCAACAGAGGTGCATATATTATTCTTTTGACCCACATTATTTATTTCACCCCCCACCCTCTGTTGTTACAAAATGACCAGGTCCCAGAACGCCGTTGGAGCCTGTAAAATAATCCGGTATATGAAACATATTTACACGAAACTATCTTGACAATTTCACAATCCACGAGGAAGCTGCTATATTTTGTGTGCATGTTTATAAAGAAGGGTGTCATACAAAATTGCTCTTTTGCATAAACACTATAATGATACGACAGCACTGGACATTCAGTTACCACAAGGGTTGGTATCTAACTAAATTTGACTTGAATTTACTTTCTAGATGCACCATGTACATGTATTTGGTGATGGGACGAACATTGGGTGTAAGTGTATGGCATGCCACATAGGGCGGGCTTGAAATAAATCTTTTTTTTCCAGTACATACTGATCAACCCCATTGATTTGCGTAATAAATCATGTATAGAATCAAGTCCGCCCTAAGCCATGGATGCTTGATATATTCCTATCTTTCTCTCTCTCTCGCATCTCTCTATTTTGGGATACAAAACACACGGAAAAAATCACTAATGTTACTCAAGCACAACTCCTACCGTGAATCTACATTTTCTCACAGGTAACCAAAAATACACAAAGTTGGGTGTTTTCTAAATCTATTAAAACCTTACTGTCAATATCAACACACTTAATGCTGATTATGGTAAAGGGCTATAGCAGTGGCTTTGCTTAACTCCTTGCTTTTAGAACATTAAAGTACACAAGTTATGTAAACATACTATTGTATAAAATAGAAATTGTAAAATTCAAAACATGTAAATAAGATATGAATATGAATTTTAAAATGAAGTCATCAGACACAGGAAGCAAAGTGTAGATTGGAAATGATGCTTAGTTTCATTGCAGAAGCATCATATCTGACATGTACAATACACCTTAGAAACAGACAATGAATGTTTCAATTAGTACAGTTATAGCCCAAAGACCTTTTTGGTAGATAAAATAATAAATAGATCCAAGAAAATTCACAGTGCAAAAAAGTCCACGTTTAGATACTTACTCTGGTGGATTTGGATTCCTGAATGACCATTCAACAAATTGAATCACATCAGTGTCAAATATATGTGTGGCAACCAATTATGATGATATGGAATTAACGATGACTTGATTACCATTGGGTACCCCTGTCTTGGTTTAATTTTTGTTTCACTCCTGACACCCAGTATCTGATTTATAACATTTGGACTACCGGTAGTCTTCATTCCAGCTACGCTTTTTGCATGTTTCATTGTTCTTTTTAAATATGGTCTCAATTTAATTTAAAGAGATGTTGGGCATCAATTGTTTCTTTTAACATGGCATTATGGCTGAATCTTTCGAATTGTACTTACGCTACCATCACTAATTTTAATAACTTGATGTGAAAATATTTATTGAAAGCTCCACTTCCCTTGTTATGTAAACAGCCTTACCTGCGAAGGGCTTCATCATTCAAACTTTGTGCTCGGTTTCTATCCGACGAGTCAATGTTACTACTCCGCGACCGTTGCGCTGACTCTTCAAATTGCCTCAAGACATTTGCGCGCAACCCCTGAAAAACAGTGTCAGTGTGTGATTATATGAACATAGATATATTCAAATTGAGCATTTAAACAAAAAGCTTAACCCGAAACCAAAGAGGGTAGAAGTGGGGTGAGTCAATGATAGACCCTTGTCACCTCTCCCTTCTACTATACTCTCCCTCGATGCCGAAACCGACTAAAAAAGAGCCCTATGGTTATTGAAACCATAACGGGTTGAATTCATATATGTATACTATTCTTTTATCACTTACAGTAAGTGATTAAATAATAAATCAAAGGGGAGCTGCGATATATCCAGGGCATTACCTTGACGATGAATCCAACAAATCGTTTACGGAATGGTAGTTTGCACTTCAGGAACCACATAGCGATAACGTGGTAGGCCAGAGATACGGTGTAGTGGGTATACCTACAAGACAAGTCACATTACTCATGTTTAACGTGTCAAACTGGTGTTTAATGTGTCAAACTGGTGTTTAATGTGTCAAAGTGGTTCTGGACAGTTGCAATCACCAACTAGGCCAACCACAGTTGCTGGTGTGAACACAAAAAAAAGTCCCCTTCATAAGAACATCAAGTACATGTAAATATTTTCACTCCTTTTCAACAATGGAATCAAGACAACTTAAATCACAATGAATTCATAAAACTTTAAGTGCGCCGATGGAATCAACAAATAGGCGATTTATTTGTTCTAAAACAAGACCATCTATTAACTGGGTAAACATAACGAGCATAAAACAATTTACACCATGTCATCTCCGTCCGCTTCTCTGAAACACAATAGAAGACATTCCAGCTTGACGAGTGATAGAACTGAATGTGTACGCAGCTATGCTGTTGTACAATCATTGTAATCATTGTGATCATTTTTAACCAAAAGGGGGATGTTAGAAATCACCCCCTCCCTTCTTAGAGAGTGTTCATTTATTAGTTACAGGGGGGGGGGGGGGCACAAAAATCTCGACCCTTCCTGAGGGGGGGGGGGGCGTAAAAATATCTGACCCCTCTTGAGTGGGGGGGGGGGGGAGCGTAAAAAATTTAGCCCCTTTTTAGCAAAAAAGCCCGCGCATTACTATAGTTCAAAGGGGGGGGGGAATGTTCGCCGCCTTCGCCGAGGGGGCGCGAAACGTTCCACACGCTCTCGAGGGGGGGGGGCGTAAAAAGATTTCGCCCCTCCGCGCGAAATCTCACCAACCCCCCCCTGTAATTGATAAATGAACACTCCCTTAGGGGTCGCATGTGTACTGTTTTTAATGCATAGTAATGCGGCGTAGTTTTTTTTCCACAGGAAAACTGAGGACCACTCCCTAACTAAGAGTTTTTTTGTGTAATATTTTTTCATATTTACAGGGTTGGCTGTATGGCTATAGGACTCACTTGAATGGGTTGGTGTAGGGTAGAGCGATGGCGAACACACTCATGTACTGCTCCTCCACAAAGTTAGTGTAGAGCTGCGGCAAGCGTATCAAACCTGGAGGCACAATACAAGACACCAGTGAGAATAGATGATAGGACAAACAAGGGTTTATACTGGTGGGTGGGGTAGGGGGTGGAGAGAGGCCAGTAACCATTCTCATGGTTTCAGCAGTGGCAAACAGGTGTGGCGTATGGTTGGCATGCAGTAGCTTAGCGTTTCCCACTTGATCCAGCATCAAGAGCATTAGGGGCCTGGTTCGCGTTAAACTCACAAGTCGTGTGCTGGAATTTGAGGCATTCAGACGTATGTGTCACGTTTCTCTCTGGACCCAGGGAGGCGGACAAAATGCGGATCAAATGACCATTGGTATAAAAGTGCTATGAGCTTATTTTGTATAACTTGTATATGTCCGTTTCGCGCCTGAGTGGTATTATTTTTAGTGACATTTATACCATATTTCATAGCCCACTTACTTGAGAGGAATTCCATGAGGGGTATGGCCATAGCCATAGTAGCAGAGATCTGAGAGAGGCGCAGGAGGATTAGAGGCAGTTGACGCATCATCATGTCGACCATCTCCAGCGCGCAGACCGTCAGAGCCCGCACACAGTCCTTGGCACATTTTGACACTAAGCCAAACTCAAGACAGCGCAGTAGGTCCACCTGTTAGAAATCAAATGTACTATTTAACTATACAACTTTCAGGAATACAATCAATCTATGAGCAATACTCTGATTAGCGGTGGCCTCGTATTGATAAGTGCTTCGCCATACATGGAGTAGGTGGCAATAAACGGCAAAATGGATGATATCCCAAGGCTCAACACCCATGGGCGTTAGCACAAAGCCTAAACATCATTCTGCTCCTGTGTTTACCTGTCTGCTGCGGTCCAGGTATGTGTGGTAGGAGACGAGGCAGGTGAGCACGGGGAAGATGTACGAGTGGAAGTCAGACTTGGTGAACCGGGCTGGCTTGTTACGCAGGCGTTCCGGCAACCCCAGATTCCGGTTACTCACCTGTTAAACATTTATCATAACATCACTCAGATCCACTTTTGACAGCAGGAACAATGAGAGGAATTATCCATGATATTTGTTATTTAGAATTCATTGTTTAAACTATTTACTACGATGTATGACAAGACTCTAACCTGAAACAGTACATATAAATCACAATACAATGAAAATAATGCGATTTTCTTGGAAATGTATGATACATCTTGTGCCTGTTTATTTCAGAGATGCCACTCCCTAGTCAACTAAATATTAGCCAATTTTCAATAGCAATTTGATTCTATTCTTTCTTTGAATTTGAGAATCGACTTACCATTGCACAGAGCCTTGCACAGAAGCGGTCGATGTCCTCGGGCAGGGCGGCTAAGATGAGCGTCTTGTTCTGGAGGACTAACGGCAACTGCTCCAGAACGACACACAGTACCGTCCAATCTGTCTCCTAAAATACACAACACCAGAACAGTGTTAAACAAACTGAACAAAACTTGCACATCTCTCTAATATGACTTAGGCATACAAGTTTCTCTATTATGTCCAGCTGTTCTTATCATATGCCAACCCTAATATACCAGTATTGACTCACCAGATGTGGGCAAATCACAGGTTACTAAAAGTGCAGTAAAAAATCTTGATTCAATTCTGGAGTTTGTAAATGTCGCCGGTCGATTTGCTAATGAGGGCAGAAAATCTCCAACCTCACTGATAAATCAACTAGGGAATATTCATGAAAATCCATATAATAACATTAACTGGATTTTCAAATATAGTGTCCACTAATTTCTAATTTTCCTGTTATAAAATAACATCAAAATTGAATTAATCCCTTTATTAATCTATATGGGGAATAAATTGTGATGACAGTCTCAAGCCTTGTACACCAGTTAAGAGCCTGAAGAGATCCAAAGATCGAAACTTTGTAAGTTACACACCCACAGACCAAGTCTGGGGCTGTTGTTTTACTTGACCCAGATCCCAGGTCATGACCTATGACCTGTGACCTTCAACTTCCTGTGTAACATAGCAATCTAGTAAACTTTAACAATGGTTGCCTAGCGACACATATCAACGGCGGTTGGTTACAGCATTATTGCCACCACAAACAAGGTAGCTCTGGCGGTGGATGGACGCATTCACACATTCGTCCCAGAAGATGGAGTTTGTAAATAGTGGTATGTCCAGTGTATCCAGACATGGGAAGACAGTGGCAAATGTATTATTGATAATTATTTACCCGATGATAATTATTATTGCATACTCACAGACTCTAGACAGTCGCTGATGGCTGTAAAGGCCTGCGCATACGGCACAATGGTGATGCGACTCTGAGGGACGACGGGCGAGCTGCGGACGACGGGTGGCGGACTGGAAGCTACTTCAGAACTGATGAAGTGTCGGTCACTCAGCTCAGGTCTGCAGATAGGGAGTGTAGGGTAAAAGCATGAACACTAACATATATCAGAGGAATGGTAACTGTCAATAGATCTCTTTACAAATTCTTCATAATTCTTGAGAATGCATATACATGGCACTAAATCGAGAAAAGAATGATGCTGGGTTGAGATATCGTTGCTGAGAGGCAAATTGGGTAAGATTGATTTCATCCCTTTGCCTGATAGGCCACGTACTTTGCTACTGGTATACACTTCTGTTTTTTTTTTATATCCTGGTAATTTCTACATATAATGTATAATTCCAGCGAGAAATGTGCACTTTTATAGTATAATCACAATGGGAGTGAAATAGACGAGATTTAAAGACGCAAAGGGTGCTGTCCCTCCACCAACAGTTTAAGTAGACACAGGACCAATATTCTGGGATTTATATAGGGTGGGTGATGCTTTACCATTACCGTCTCAATACATGTACATATATAATGTAACAGTAACATATCTTACCATGTGAACCCACAGCTTAATTGGAGGGGCAGCTATATGTTTGGGGATGAACCACATGCAATGTATTGGAACCTATTTCTTAAAACAAGTCTACCACGTAACCAAAAGCACTATATAGAGAAATCAGAGTTGTTTGCATATACGATTATCTTAGCTAATGTGCTAAAAACCTATCTCCTGGAAGGCACGAGTAGTCTATGGTATACAAGGGGTGAGGTACATAGGGACCAGCCAATTTATTTTTTACCATTGGTTTCAAACAAATGGTAGAAAACTCAACCCTTTTTTGATGAAATGCTCTTCTACGACTTAAAACGAAAATGTCCATAACACCGGGGAAAGGACTAAAGGCCAACATAAGCTTAACACTACGGTACTGGCAACAGCGAAACAGAAACCTGAAGATATACCCTAAAGGATATACCCAAGAACAGTAGCATGGTCTACACAACTGGCTGTGTGTGGTGCAACTGGGGGAGGCACATAATGTCTATACACAACACCACGAACCAATAATGACAAACCTAGCTTCAGCAAACTGATTGTGGTTGGGAATGTTCTTTGCAGGCATATCTGGTAAAGGTCCGCTGAAAACCAAAGAACTTTTATGGTTTAATATATTGGATGGCATATCCCATTGTGTGCTGTTTCACTCCATCCACTAGATCTGATACAGGTTTTTACAACATATAGGCCACTTAAAATTGATTATCAGCTTTGAGGACACAGTGCACATCCTCTAAAAAGAGCCGCATTGGTCCTCTTTTTCACATTTTGAGAAAAAAAAGGCCAAAAAAGGCTGCATCTAAAAATTCAGATGACAAGTTGCAAAAATTTTAATATCTCAACTGTTAACAGAGGTAGAAAGGAAGTGTAAAGGGCATTTTACTCCTTATCTATATGCGCAGACCATTAATTTATGCAAAATAAGAAAAAGTTCCTCCCGCACCTCCAGGAAAAAGTATATTAAAAAAAGCCTCCCTCCCTCACCGAGTTTTTCCAAAAAGTGTCCGCAAAGCTGATAATCGATTTTAAGTGGCCTAAAGTAAAGGGCCTGTTACATTGGCGGCACTTGCTGCGCCGCATCTGCCAAAAAGTTTGCCGCAGCAAAAGCTAACACTGTCAGCTTTTGCTGCAGCAAGTAGTTGCGGCAAGTTCTGACACTGTTACACAGGCTGCATCTGCCGCAGAACTTGCTGTGCGGCAGATGCAACTAGTGTAACAGGCCCTTAAAATAAGGAATCAAACCAAACGGATATAGTATGCTGCCAAACGTCTACACACAGCTCACAAAGTAGATTGTACGTGCATCATTCATTATGTTGACATCAAAGTACATCACTGACGAAATACACTCACTTTAGCAATCCTATCTCAGATATAATTTATTTATTGGAAAAGTATCCCTAAAATAGCATTCCTACCTGTAAGCACAGATGATGTGGGGACTGTAGACCAACTTGCCCTCGGAAGACGGAAGTCCAAGGCGATACAGTCCATCGGCGCGCAGTACCAGCAGAAGCTCAAAAATCTGTGTTGAGAAAGAATTAAATGTTAAATAACGATGAAGACAGCTGCTCTTCTCGAATGACTTTTTTTTTTGAGTTGGCAAGAGTATTTGTTTTAGATGAGTTTCATAAATTAAATGAATTATGATGCAACCTAGAAATGAACCTGATAACGGTTCACTCGGTCGCCATAACTATAGCATTGCAAAAAAAAATCAAATTCTTTTGAAGGGAATAAATGACAAATGAAGTACCAGGTATATTTTGTATAACACTAAATTATTTGGAGACCTGTATAGAAACTTAATAAGCGTTGTGTTTGTGCCTAGATGACTAAATGTGTACGATAGGTTTCTTACGGCTTTACGGATTGTTCCACCGTGTCGCATCATGTGGTCGTTGTGGTAGTGGGCCTGTGCATGCTTCACCAACAACTCGTAGATCCGCAGCGGGTGACTGCTTGGTAAATGACATAGCTTCACCTGAGGGATGTGATGAAAATTAAGCTATTGTAATAAACGATACTTTGTTTCTCTATGATATTGGTAGAGTATCAATTAAAGAACAAAGTCGACACAGTTCGGATCAAGTGTTACAGGTTGCAAATCGGGTTTATTCAGAAAACCTAGACAAGCAGTATCTATGTGTGCGAACTCCCTATAGAGTTCGGAACGGGTCAGTAGGCTAATCAGCCGTAATGATCACGGGGTCTCCTCACCAGCGTGGCTCAGAGTAACCGACGAGTACCGCCAGATGCTGGGTATATATAGGCAGCCAGCCTGCGCGCGCACACGCAGACCGGAAGCCTATAGCGACCTCTGTCCATACCCCAAGCCCGGGGTAGGTGTCGCCACCTACCGTCGGACTGAAGGGTTCGGACTGAGCTCGCAACACAGCATCCAACAGCACTCGTCATATAACAAACCCGTATAACCCTAGCCCCTACACTACCCCCTACCAGATAATAACCGGGAGGTAAAAAATAATTAAGGTTAAAGTCCGAAAACACTTCGGACTGGCATTATCTTATAAATACCACCTTAGGGGTTTATTAAAGTTATACCTTACAAACAATATGACGTATACTGTTGAACACAAAAAGGTATTAATTACACACATTTCTATATATATAGACCGTAATAACAATTACGCCCCATTCCCTAGGATAGATGGAGTTAACCTATACATATAGTATACAAACACTTGAAAAAAGTACAATATCACAGTAAAAAATTTCGTCCCTCCAGGACCCCGAGCTAATTACACTCGTAATGAATAATACTTATAAGTGATAAACAATATCACTTCTTTTAAGGTTTTAAAGACATATTAAAGTATTATTACAAAAAGACATCATACGTGGTCTTGTAGCGAGGATCCGGATCTTCTGTTGATGGTGTTTCATTCCGCCCGGCTTTCAGAACCTACTTCGTTCAGCTCTTACTCACCGGAACGAGAAAGTTCATAGCTCATGCTCGGGAGCTTCAGGTGATAATAGAATAAAAAAAATAGTCCTGCCTCCAGGCGATCTTCGGACTTATAACTAGGAGCACTCGGTCCTGATATCCAGAGTTTATATAAAAAACATCACGTATCGGATCCATGTTGGTATCGTGCTCCAGTCCCGAGTTCAGCTTTCTTTCCGGATCTCCTTGTCCTCCTCCGTCAGTACCACCTGGCAGACTGGATCCTTGCGTAGCCAGCCTGCCGCGTTCCTCTGTCCGGACACTCCTAAACCTTTTCCAAGGGTGTTTTGCTTGTAGGGGTGGTATACTTAGAATACCCCCCCCTCTCCTAATCGGATCCTCGAATAGGATAATCCTATCCGGAGTCCGACTCGTCTTTGGAACCGGGTTTAGCCGGCTCCTCCTCCTCCTCAGAGTCCGACGCAGCTTCCGCCAGAGTCAGCTCCTGGAGCCAGAGCTCGATTTGAGCCCGAGTTCCATCCCACTCGTGCATTTCATGCGCGAAGCAGTCTCTGAACCGACGACGTTCGTGGTCCAGCTTCTCCTCGGCGTTCTTAACTGCCAACTTCTGCTTCTTCCTTTCGGTTTTAGCAGCACTTCGTTCAGTCCGAGCGTTCTCACGCTCTTCCTGCACGGACTCCGCAGCCGCTGCCTTCTGGGTAGCGACTTCCCTCTGATGGAGATGGTGTACCGTATTAAGGGACAACATCGCCACCTCCTGACTCAGGCCAGCAAGCAACCGGTGGAAGTTGTCCTGCCATTGACCGAAGGCCTCCTGTCCGGTTTCATATGAAGTGAAGTCGGCGGGAGGGAACGAAGGAGGGCCCCTTAGTCGCAAGACTAGACGCCCCTCCTCCGGAGTCTCTGGTGGGAGATCCGGGGTCTGAGTCGGCTTCAGCGTTTTCTTTGCTGGAGCCTTCATCTTACCGGTCTGAGTCAGAGTCTGCGACTCCTCACCCGGAACCATATCATTTTCGGGGAACTCGTCCGCGAAGGACCCCATTGTGCTGGAGTTCGGATCCTCCGGAACAGACCGAGGTGGCCTGCCCTGGGGACCCGTCTTCCAGTCCGTCGTCTGAGAAGTGAATGCCGGCCCTTTATAGCCCGGATCCGCCTTCTCCATAACGGATTTCCTTTCATCCGTTTTGGCCTTTTTAGGGTCGGCCTGCTCCGAAGACCCGCTAGGTCTCTTCTGAGCGCGCCGCACCTTTCTCGTACTGGTACGTTTCTGGTACTCCTCGAATTCATCGAAGAGTTCACCTTCCGGAATCCGGATGTAGTTGCCGTCCGGGTTTACCTTGTAAAAGACCCGGACCTTTCCTTTCTCGTTGGTGCCAAAATCCACCTCGAGGTTATCATTTCTGCCTACTACCCCGAAATGGGAGTAGACTTCCGTATGGGCGGTCTGGATGCGTTCCGCCGCGGTCTCCAGAGCCAAGCCGTGCTGCTTAGCAAGATGCCTGATGATATCGGCTCTAGTGTAGAACCAGCCACCATTCGGACAACCCTTGCTTCCTTTCGCACCCACACTCAAGCAGTCATACCGCATGTAATGACGCAAATGATAGCGGGTGATATGCCTTGCGTACCGGACCTTAGTAGGCCAAGTTCGGGGCGTCTCCAGTGTCTCGTCAATATTCAGACAAGGCTCAAAGGGGCACTTGCTAAATGGATGCCATCTAGCCATAGCCCATGCCAATTTAGCTTTCTGGAGGGGCGAATGGTATTTAGTACTACCAGTTCGGACCTTATCCAGTAACTCAAAGTGGTACAGCTGTACCGACTTATCGAGGGGATCAGTCTTAATCCACTCCTCGTCGTCGGAGAGACCGTCAGGACCCACCTCCTCCGGATGGTGTGAGGACCGCTTATCCTTGACGCAGTCGTTCACACACATTGGTTTAAAGTACTTAAACCCACTTGCGGCATTGGCTCGGAGTGCTGTCCGGACCAGAATCTGAAGCTCGTCGTCCGGGATTGTATTTTCATCCAATCCCTTCAGAACCCCTTCCACCTCCTCTTCGGATCGACCCGCCTTCAGAGAGGTTACTTTGATGGTCTCTCGTAGGTATAGGTGCCTACGATTGGCCTTCTCCTGGCGACTAGTGTCTGCACTCCTAGCCGCGGCCGAGGTCTGTTGGATAATTTCCTCCTCCAGAGTAGCATCCAGAATTGACTCTTTAGTCTTCTGTTCCATACTCCGAGCCAGCTTCATTGCTGGCGTCAGACGTCTCCTCTTCTCCCTCCTGTTATGCACGGTCTGGAATTCCGCTGCAGTTTGCAGTTCGTATTCCAAGGCCGCGATAAGTTCGGGACGTCCCTCGGTCTCAGCAACTAAGCGAGCTGTAGCCGACTTTTTGCTGAGATCTTCCATGGCCGCAGTTAAGCGATCCGGGAACCAGGCCGGGAACTTGGCAGACAAACTGTCCAGCCCCCGGAAGGTTCGCATTTGTATCAGTTCGAAGGATCTGACCTCTGTTTGGCTCATCTGATCGATGATGGCACCTCGGAGCAGGGGTGGGACGTCGGCGTCCTCCTTATCCCATGCATCATGCTGGTATGGAGCGAGGATGTGCACCCCCGATCCAGATGGACCACCGCCTGCAGCTTGGTCCAACTTTCCGGCTTCCTCCGAAATATCCAGGTTGGATGGTTCCAGAGTAGGCTCGGTAGGCTGTGGAGGAGTATCCACTCGGACGGGTACCTCTCTCTGAGGAGGTAACTCCACCCGAACGGGTACCTCCTTTCCCGGCTCCAGGGGAGTCGGGAGGTTGAATGTGATGTTAGACAGCACATCCTGCACTACCTGGACCGTATGGGCTGCGGATGAAGTATCCATAGTCTCCTCGGTCCGAGGTTCCTTGGGAGGAACTGCCGTTTTTGGACGACCTCCCCCATGTCCCGTATTACCAGCCATCGCAGCGGCTGTAGCAGCTACTGCTGAGCTGTTGTCCAACCCTCGCAAGAAGGACAACACGTCGATGGCTGGGGTCGGAGCAGCTGAGGTTCCAACTGCCTTCCCACTACCCTTCACCTTGCTAGGGATCGGGAGATTGGACTTATTGGGGCCCGGAGTCTTGACAGCTTGAGTGCTGTCGGACGTCTGCCCCTTCCTCGGCTGGTCCTTAGCACCGGGCTTCGGATCAGCTTTCTTCTGACCCTTCGGCACCTTCGTCGTAGGAGCCTTGGGATCAACCGTCTTCGGATCCTTGGATGCCGTTGCAGTGGCAGCCTTAGAACCCGACTTCTTCGTACTCGCAGTACTTTCCTTCTTCGGATCGGGCTTTTTAGGCTCGTCCTTTCCCGGTGGCTTCTTCCCAACACCAGTGTGTTTGGTAGCCTTGGTACTAGCCTTAGTATCGGCCGACTTGGACCGATCTCGGGTAGCACCCTTCCCACCGCGCGTCCTCGGACGTGAAGTGTCGGAATCACTCCCACTCCCCATAGACAGTTTACGAGCAACCGTCTTCTGGAGGTTTGGTGATATACTAAGACTGCACATCCGGGAGGGACGCACAGTCGTCTCGGAGGGATCCGGCGCTACTTGGGTGTAGGCGATTCCTCGCAGCATTCAGGAGTCCTCGCTGCCGTCGGGCGACGGGGACTTTCGGATCGGGGACACGGCCGGATCTACACGTAGTTCCGCCAGCGTCTGGCTCAACTCATCACCACTTGGGCTCTGAGCATCCATAGCCTCCTCGGTGGCGGATGCCACCTCGGAGTGTCCGGTGAGTTCGGAGTGACGGAGCTGTTGCTCGGCCATCCTCACTACGACAGTGTCTTTCGACGGGAGTTTGACGGGGAAACCACTAGTTCCCCGCCTCCCTCTTTGTCTCAGACGAACCAGGAAAGAGTACTCACTGCTTACAACTCTTTTACTGACTTTTCTCCCCTTCTAACCGTCCAAATCACCAACTTCCCCGCTGCCGACCAACACCGCTATTGACTGGGGCGAGCCCAAAATCAATATGGCGGTTCCCTCGCTTTTGTTTTTAAAACAAAGCGCATGCGCAGCGTCTCGCGTGATTGGACGCGATCCCGTTACCCGGTGTGACCCAATTACTGTTTAATCAGGTCACGACCTTTCCCGCCCGCATCTCGGGCTCGAGGGATCACACTGCTACGTAGGCGGCTCACAAAAGTCAAAATATACTTCGAAT